>BJBW01000061.1:158652-267795 GCA_004320125.1 Scolopax mira | reverse complement strand
CAAATTTGAGTTGGAGAGGGGGAAAGAAAATGTGATCTTAAGGTTTCTAGCTTTAGTTTTTGTCTGTTCTTTTCTTAATAAAAAATATTACAGCCCTTCAGGCATGTCAGTACGTCACAGACAAAAGCTGCGACTTTTATTGTGATCCTTTTAGGCTGAATTATATTGATGGATTTTATTAACCCCACATTCCAACTAGAAGCAGACTTTTTAGCAGAGATTGGCAACCTGGTGTGCTTTGCACGGACTTGGCAGTTTTCTTCCCGGCTGGTTCTGGTCCATCTCAGCTCTGTAGGGACGCTGCTTTGCACTGGTTTTGGGGTTGAGGGCAGTAGCTAAAAGGAAGGGTGGTGTCTGTGGTGGCTTCTCTGCAAGGTGTGGAAGTGGAAAAGTCAAATCTTACCCGGAGACCTCCCGTGGTCAGTTTTTTTTAATTGTTTGTGACCTCACTTAACTGCGTGCTTCTTAATAGCTGACTGAGAGGTACCTGACAGCTCATTTCTGAGCATTACAAAGCTGAAATGGATTCTCTATTAACAGCTCAGAGCTCATTTCCACTGGGTCACTTAGACCTGTCAGTGCATCGTGGTGCTAGGAAGTGAACTAGCTGTTCCAGACACGCACTGGGGAGAACATATCAGTGTCATTTTCGTCTAGTATCAACAACTAGAATGAAATGTAATGAAAGGAGCTAATACCAAGTTTCTGATGTTTGTAGATTTACTAAAGGAGCATAAAGTGATCCTAAATTGCATACCTTTGTATATATTCAAGGGAAAGTTTTATTTCCTCGTCTGAAATGGTTCCAGCTTGTACTGATCCCTTGATTAATTGCAGCATTTCAACGCCAGCTACTTGCACCCGTACAGAGCTGCTGTAGCCTCATTCAACTGACGGGTAACTTTTGTTTCTTCTCAGTTGGTGAATACAAGTGAGAACTTGAGCAAGAGTCGCAAGATTCTCCGTTCCATGTCCAGGAGGTGAGTGGTGTGACTGACTCTGGGCAGCACATGTATGGGTAGCGTTGTTGCCTGCTGGTTTCAGGCAAAAAAACAAGGAATAGAGCGTCAGCTGGAACTGCAGGGAGGTTTTAAGGAAGGGGTAAACAGCGTGTGCCCGTGTGCAGATGGTAATTTGTGTTTTCTCCTCTCTGGTAATTACTTCGTGGAGTAGGGGTGTCTGGGCAGTGCTGAATTTGTGCTGCTCCTTTAGTATAATACAGGGTCTTTAACCATCCCCCATGACAAATGGTGATGAGGACACCGGCAAATTGCTGATGGTAAATTTAGATGCAACTGCTTGTTACTCAGGTTGGAAAAAGCTGGGCCATAAATCCCTGCAGCATGAAGTGAGTGAGGAGGCTGGTGACACAGGCAAATCTGTTGAGCCCATGGTGACACCCCGGAGCCCTCAGGCTGTCATTTGAGAAACTGAGTCTGGCCAGGAACTGTTTTGATGGCTGAAGCCTTGGCTGCTCGAGTGTATGTGCAGTTTCTTAAATAGAAGGTTTAATTATCCTTATAAACCAGTTTGGGTACTTCCAGTAGGTACTTCCTAAAGGAAGTTATGATAACTGTATAACTTTCAATAGTAAAAGTACATTATTATTTTGAGATTTTTATCTTACTTGGTAGATATTGAAGTCTTACCTCAATGACACAGTTCCAACTAAAAGTACCACAATGGGGGTTTTAGCACAGAAGTTGAATTGATGTTTTCCCCTTTGCCTCACTGAATGAGTAGGCTCAGAGCAAGCAGGGGTGGGGAAGAGGAACAGAATTGCTGCTATTCAAGTAGAAGATCTAAGGAGAATAAGCATAAGTAGAAAACTTTCTGCTTATTAAGAGTTATTTGAATAGCACTTTGTGTTCTAGTTGGAGTAGGGACTATGCTTATTATATGCTTAGTGAAGGTAAAATGTCTATCAAATTACCTAGAATCTGCTTTCATAATCAAAGCCGGGAAGCTATCTTGGATTTCTTTATTTAATTAATTATTTATTTTTTAACTCTAGAGTAGCCACTAATAAGTTGTTGCTGTCAATCATCATCATCCTGGAACTAGCCATCCTGGGAGGCCTGGTCTACTACAAGTTCTTTCGTAGCAGATGAATCTCTGTGACCGAGATGAGCTTCTCCGCTGTTGAGGAAGGGGAGGGGCTGCCTCTTCCCTGGGACTCTGAGAGGATTGAACTGTCTCCTGAGACAACGTGTTCAGCTGAGACTGCACTGACACTAGAGAGACAGAAGGGGAGTAAAAGGAAAATGCAGAGACAGACTTGAACTCCTGGTAAGGTTAATAAGAAGGTAATAAATATTTTATTGTCTCAACTTGTATATACTTAACTAAACGAATAAATCTTGGTATGTAATAAAGTAGCCACCGCTCAGTGGAAAAGCTAGTTTATTTAAAAATTGAGACGTTAACAGTATTTGCCAAGTACTGACAATCTATCCGCTCAAGTGCCTCAGCAGAGCTCTGTAATGTCCAACGTACCCAACACTTTGGGTTCTTAGATCCTCACTTGCTCTTCGCTGTCAGATTCATCTGGAGAACTGGGTGTTGGGAGTTCATCGAAGGCGGTGTGTGCTCCTTCCCTCGTCTGCCCAAAGCACGTCGCGATCACGTCGACTGCGAGACTAGCAGTTGCATTCACTTCCTCTTGAGAAGCTCCCAGCAGGGGATTGACTTCAACCATGTCGACAGCAGAAAGCATTCCTGTGAAAGTGATTTACAGCTTTGTTACTGTGAAAAAGGGGAAAAAAAATCTCTAATTTGGTTTCTTTGGCAGCCTTTCATTCATCGCAGCAAGGCTGATATTGAGCTAAACCCACTTTACTCCTTCGAGAAGTAAAACTGGCTCTTAAGTCAGGGATGAGGCCGCTGTTCTTAGATGCAAGTTTGTGTTTTTAATTTGGTTCTTTCTTACATTGTCACTACCTCACCCCTTCATGCTCTTACCCTGCAGGAGATTTGAGTTTGATGTTCCATACGCCCTTATGAGAGAAATGGTTTTTAATCTTATTTTCTCCCAGTCCAAAAATTTGAGGATGTAGAATAGTCTCTCACCTAAAATTTTTTGCCATTGTATTCATGACTGTTGACTCTATCTAACTGGCGTTTTTCCTTCCTTTACTGTAAATATCGTATTGTTTAAACACACTAAATAAAAACTCCATGGCCTAAGGAAGAAAGCCCTCACATACTGAGCCCCCTGCGGTAATTTGGTAAGAGCTCGGTTTGTTATCCTGGAATCCTAGAACAGAACTTCAAACTGTTTAAAATTGTTTGCATACTTCTTTTTTTTTTTATTACAAGTGCCCATTTTTGCATCTCACCTCCTGTGTTTAGGAATAGGAGACAGTATTATACAAGATGCCCAAGTCATTTTTGGCATTAGTTGTTAATATATTATGTATTTTATTTTTTATTTTTGGCAAGTTGAAGTTGTTGATATTGCCCAACCGTAGGACTTCTTTTACTGAATGGGAATTGACTTTATAGGCACCTTTAGCTGTGACTACAGGTATTTTATCTGGTTTCACAGGACAAATATAACCAATGGCCTGGACGTAGCTGGTCCTGTCCTTGCTTAGTGCAGTGCTGCTGGTTGGCTCCTACCTGTGTTGTGTATTTCCTCCGTGATGTACATGCCTTCTCTGTAAGTTAATCCACCTAGAACAGGAGTCCCAGTTGCTGGAGCCAGCGAGGGATCAAAAGCATCAATGTCAAAACTCAGATGAATTGGTCTCTGTCTCCTGAGAGAGAGTAAAACAAGAAAAGCAGTCTCAGAGCCTTAAACTATACCACTTCGTCTATACATTTCAAAAGGATATTTTTTATTTTAATACCTTTGGACTCTGAAACATCCCTTAGCTCAGAAGTTTCCCTGGTATGTTTTGGGAAACCATTTTGTCTTTCTAGTTTTACTGAGCATCCACTCACGTGATTTGGCTAAAGATAAGTACTTTAGTTCTAAGCCTCTTTAATGGTATTTGTCTCCTTAGTTGGAAAAACATAGAGAAGTGTATGGATTTAATCCAGCCTTTTCTCCTTTTGTACAGAAGGCCAAAGTGAAAGCCTGAAACTTTGATTTGCACTGAGGGTGGAGGAAGCACCAAGCTTGAGGATTTAATAGACAGCTCATCAAGATGTACAGGGCATTCTGTATTTTTCAAGCAAGTAGAGGTCAACTGCTGACCTCTAAACTCTGCCATGTAAGCTTAGCTGGTGAGAAAATGAAGGATAATCTCAAACCTAAAACATTAGTTACCTCATTAAGTCTGGCAACCAATAACAGCCTAAGAAATAAATAGAACACTGTCATTCAGATGAGCTATTCAAGTGGCAGACTGGATAGTGTCTGTTATAGACTCTGAGCTCATTCAAACATCCTGTCAAACTGCAGCAAAATGCAGAATTCCTCAAGAAGCAGAAAAAGTTATATAAAACAGAGCCACAACTGTAGTGATTAATAGAACACGTCTTGTAGCTTTTTGCCAAACACTGGTTCAACTGTCTCAGTTGGATTAGGCCACCTTACATCAAAAGTGACTTTCACTTAAGTAACTTCCAGGAAAGTAGATATTTAACAAATGGATGATAAGAGGAGTTTAAATCAGATAATAGTTTGTTACCTGCCCATCAGTTGTTCAAATGTTCTTTCCATAACTTTCTGAATTCCAAGGCGATCAATGTCCCTCATGGAAAAGTACTGGATGTCGTAGTTCTTCAAAATATAGCTGTGACAATATTTTTTTAAAAGTCATTACTGGCCTAAGCTTCAATATAACAACCCTTGTAAACAGCCAGATGAGGCTGAAATCATGAGCTTCTCGCCAGTTATAAAAATCCTTTATCTAAATCAACTTACTATTCAGCAGGATCCACATCCCTCAAACCAATGTACACAATGTCAGATGCTGAGAGGCAGGGCTTTAGCCAGGAAAAGCCAGGAAGTTGTGGTACCTGCAAGCAAAGGCTTGGTATTAGGTTAGTTTAATGATATATGTATATTCCAAAAGTGTATTTAATGCTTCCCTCAAAACTTTATTTATCGCATCCTTTCTCTGTCTAATCAGAGAAACTTCCTCACTCGAGAGTTTGGCTCCCTGATTCGGTCAGTCCTTCCCTTGGTACCATTTTACCCAAGCTGGATGTTAACAGATGAAGTTTTTACTCTCCTACATTTTCCGGTTTGAAGAGGAGGAATAAAAAATCCAAACCCTGTGTCTTTTTAGGAGAAACACCAAAAAGTTATGCAAACTGTGTTGCAAAAACAACATTAAAGAGGGACAAATTCAAACTGGGACATTAAAAAAAAAAAAAAAAAGCACGCATGACAAGAAGTGGGGCTTCCACATTAAAAACCAGTGTGATGCAGTCCAGTGTAGAACTGAGAAGAGGAGATCTAAGTCAGCAAATGAAAGATGAGATCAGTTTTTCAGCTTTGGTAATTAAGTAGTCATTAAATGCATTTATAAAAATCCTTCAGTTAGTAATATCTGCTAATTTTAGGAGTGCTTTAAATTAACTCAAATTTCTCTTCTTCCTCTCCCAGCTCTGAAAATGGCTACAGCCAACACAGCTGTCAAGCAGCAAGAAGGCTCTGTTTCCCTCTTACACTTCTCAATTACTAATTATATTGTAGTTACACTTGGATTTGTTTTTAAAGGCTAACACCCATAACTATATTTAATTATTTATTCCCAAAGTAAGGACATGAAAAAAAAGTACTTGTACCCTGGGACAATGACCTGAAACTTTTCTGCAGTCAGAAATTCAGAAGAGGGATAAAAGGAGACCACTAGGAAAAGTAATTCAGGTCTCAGAAATGAAGCTGCATCAGCAAAACCCATCATCATACCATAAACTGAGCATAGTGTGGATGATATTGTCAGATACTCTCCAGTATCAGGGATTTTTTAGATTTAATACTGGCGTTTTAAATTGTAGCTTTTCCTCTTTAATAAAAAGAAAATGGAATGCTTCAGCTTCCTTTGGTAGGCTCTGTCTTTCCTTTGTTGGACTAGAAAAGGAGCTGCTGTAGTAAAGCCAAACAGGCATCAGGAAAAGGCACAGGCATTTTCATGGTAAGTTCCTGACAGCAGTTTATGAGTTTAGTGTGACTGTTTCCGGGAGCCCTGACACTAACGCTCGGTTTGAGGAACATCAGTCAAAGGATTATGTGCATAAATATTTTCCCTTAAAACCACAGAATTAATTTAATAAGTTTTTTTTAAGAACAATAAAGTGCTGCCTCGTCTGGAGGAGTACCACACAGTGCTCCTATGGTACTGGACAAAGAGGCTCACTGGACAAGGAGGAGCTATGAGTGGCCTGGGCAAGCAACAGCAGGGTTTGTTCTACAGCAACCTGGCCAAATACTTTATTTCACAGCCAGATGCATCACCGTTATACTTCATGTTGCCTCTACATGGGGACATTTCATTCAGTGGAGCATTGACCAAGCTTATCAGCCCTGGATACATAAGGGATTCTGAGAACAGGCACAAGAATGCCTGAACTGAGGTGTTCTTGGCAGCTGCTGCCAACTCACCTTCCCCGGTTATGTTGTGCCAGGCCCAGCTGTTTGCAGGGTCATGGAGTGACCAAAGGCTAGGACTTGATGAGTCTCAAAAACTAACCAAGCAGAGAGACAGTTCCCCTGACAGTTGTCATGCAATCCCCATGTAGGTTACAGCTGCTACACTGTGTTGCTGGCACGGGGTCAAGAACAGTCTAAACAGATTGTGCCACCAGGACACACATAGGTTACACCACTATCTACATCTCATGGCCTCTTGCTAGGGAATGAGGAACAAAGAGCCTGGAGATATGGGAAGAGCAGTGCCAGGTAGTAGAGCAATCAGTAGGGCAATAAGTCAGGAAGATAAAATGTAATCATGCTGGCTGTTTTGCTCTTTTTCTATATCCTCAAAGGAGCTGTTTTTTCTCAATGGTTCTACAAAATGATCTGGACAGGGAGCCAAGGGCTAACTAACCTTTCTCAGACTATTAAGTTGGTGACCAAATCTTGTGACCCGAGAGAGGCAGTTTGGGGCAATTATGGATGTCCTCCCCCAGAAGCATACACACAGATGTGTCAGGGGAGGAAGCGGTTGCTCAAAAAAAAACAAACCAAAAAACCTCTTCACAGCATGAGTGAAAGCAAGGAAGATACGGGGCCCACCACAAAAATCTGCTCTGTACCCTTTGACAAGATAGAAACCTCCTTGAGAGTAAAGTGCTTTCAAGTTTGCCTGTTGCTTTGAGAAATAAGGCTTAGCAGAGTGTGGGACCAGAGTAGCCTTCTTACTGGTGGCAGGATTCAAAAAGAATCCTTGCAAAGCAGTCGGGAGAGAAGAATAGGCAATTTTTTGTCCCATTATCAATACAGCTGCCAGCTGGATGAGAGCAAGCCACACAGGCCTGTTCACTCATAGAAGTCCCTCCCAGCGAGTCAGCTCTGTAGCCAGGCAAGCTGATGGCAAAGGCAGATTCTACAACTGCTAAACAGCTATTTAAAAATTGATACTCTTTGGGAAGCCTTCCTGTACAGCAGGACAGATGTTGTTTTTCTTCCCTCTAAACAGGAATACAGTATGGTAAGAAAACCCTCCAAATGAGTACATGCCTGTAGCTGCAAATGCAGGCTGAGGGGCTTGTGTGAGCTGTTTCTGCATAGGCTTCCTGACAGCTAGGATTTTGGTTGCCTCGTGACAAGATCTCATAGTCAGCACCTGACTAACTCACCTCCAAGTGTAGCCTAAGCTTACTCTTTCTTCACTATTGCTGCTGCCCAGGGGCCTGTTCCTCCACTGGCCCCACAAAGCCCACAGTAGTCTTTTAGTAGCTCTTTCTTTCTCTCCTGCAGAATTAGGTGCAGGTGCCAAATAAAAAAAATTACCCCCTTTAACTTACAGCCAATAAATTGGAAATACAGTAGCCTTTCATATTAATCTCATGTCCTGGGAGTGTTTCAAGACACCCCATTATTTTTGCATTACTTTGGGAATTCTAGCATGTTTGTAGAGACCATACAAAAACTATTAGAAAGAGGAAAGTATGTAAAAGCACCAAATGACTCTATTGACTTGCGGATGGAATTAATTTAAAAGAATCTGCAGGAGACAAAGCAGAAAAGTGTTACCAAATGACAGCAATCTTGCTATGCCAGACAGGTATTAACACAATGGTATCTCCAATAGCCATTAAACATGCTTGATCTTACTTGGCAGAGACATGCTCCCATCAGCACAGCACCTCATTTTGATCAGACAGGACAAAGAAATCTAAGAGCAGTGACAAGCAGCACAAAGTGCCAGAATAAAAGTCAGGTTTATCTGCAGCTCCAGCATTGGTTTTCAACCTGCAGTTGCTGATTCTGCTGCCACTCTCCAGCCTAACCTTCAGCAGGAGCAAATTGTTATACGAAAGTTCCTACTGCAAAGGCTCCTGCTGTTCACTGCACAGGCTGCCACTGGAGTGTCTCCAGGAGGTGCTACAGGTACCTGCACAGGGAGGTACAGTCCACAGCTAAGCCAAACAGGATCTCTAGGCCTTCAGTCAACCCACAACCTGTTTAGCATCTTGACATTAGCAAAAATCTGGCCACGCGCAGTCCATGTGCTCCACTAAACAGTTCTTTTTAATAGTTTGACTTCTTTCCAAGACAAAGACCAGCTCTTTAAAAGCACCCTGTAAGCAGGTACACCTGTTCCAATTTGTAATATTTGCCAGTGGAGCCAAGATCAGAGCAGCCAGTTAGCAGAGATCATGCAGGAACAGCCCCTGTCAGGCCCCAAGGTTGTGAAAACAGGGAAGAGCCAAACCAAGCAGAAGCAGCATGCACGGTATGCAGGAGCTGCCTGCCACCGGAGGTGAGCTCAGCTCCACGCTCACAGGCTGGGCTGGGGGGAGGTTCCTTCTGCTGCTCAGCTGGTGGAATTGCTGCAGTGTCTCAGCACCAGCTCCACCGTGCTCTGCTGCTGCGTACAGCTTGTGTGAACTCTGCCTTCCCGTACAACCCATGAGGGTGCTAGCGCAAAGAAAAGCTTTTTCTCATCTTTGTTTCTAGGTGTGTTCTCTCTGTATATCTATATTTGCAGATATGTATGCGTTTGTGTATATACATCCCCAAATAATACATTTTTTTATCAAAGTACAAGCAAAAATATGTGCATTTGCAGCAGATAAAGCACCTCACACCAGAAAAAGTGAAATGCTTTGAGGATATTAGTGTAGGCTCACTTTACAAGCAAGGTACTTACTTTATCTTGAAGCTCTCTCAGTAGAAATGAGAGAGGTTGTCCATGGAGACTTCCAGACTGAGTTGTAAGAGGGGTGTTGATGTCAGCGTGTGCATCCACCCAGATCACACCAAGGTGTGGGCACTGCCGTGCATGGCCACTAACAGAACCAAGTGCCAAGCTGGAAGTACAGTAGCAAAGTCTTTAGTCACCATTTCTCCTTCCCACCTCATCCTCACCTACTCTGGCTCCAAATGATCTCTTTATAAAAAGCCTGGTCTGCTCACTCAGCAGTTCTGCCATTCACCCATGTTTGATTCCAGTCATGATACCTGTCCCCCCAATTCATTCTCACATGCCTTGCCACCTTCAACCAATTCTCAGACCAAAGGTTAGTGAGAAAGATTCACATGTTAGAAGATCTATTACAAATGGTCAGTGTGTAGGTATTACAAACCTCAGAGTTTACACCGTGGGAGCTGTTAAAAGAGACACAACACATCACTAACCATTTAGCAATAAAAGAAGCCACAACAGTTCCTGAAGGGACCTGATCACACAAACTTTCCCAACAGGAAAGCCTTATTTGTATGTCTGCACAACAACCAGGAATAAGCAGTACTGTCTTAGAAGGTCAGAATTTTGTAGTTGTGTTCTACCCTGAAAGCTCCATCAAAGTCAAAATGCTGCTCCCCTATGGTATTGCCAGGAAATGACCCCAAGTTGTTCCCACCATCCCCTTATTGTGTAATTAAATTCTCATACTCCAAGTGTCAGCCTGCAGCATGTACCACTGCTTGCTTCTAGTTCAGCTCACCTGTGGTCACCTCCTATAGTCACACAGCTGTGTCCAGCGGCCACTGCTCTGCTCACAGCATCTGCCAGTACCTGGCTGGCTGAACCCACTGATCGTGGATATAAAATCAGGTTGTTGTAGAGTTCATCATTGGGAACTTGAGTGAAATTCAAGTCTCCAAAGTCGTACACTTGACATCCTGGAAACACAGCAGCAACATAAGAAAGTGAGTTAAGTGCCCAGAGAAACGTTCAAAATACAGTCTGCTCAGAAGATCAGTTGGGCAAGTATGAAAGGAAGAACGGGAAGGGAATGCATTCATTTGACATTTTGCATGCCCCTGCAAACTGTCACAACTTCACAGATCAGAAAGCTTAAGATTGTCATATCTCATACCTAAATTAAAGTGGCAATACTAGAAAAACAGTTCAAGTTTTTAAAAATTTTTTCTTGGCAATTTTAACATTAAAAGTACAGTTTGTATTGTCATCCTCTTTCCCAATTGGATCGATTGTACACAGCCTTAAATAAGCTCAGTTGCACAAAGATGCCTGGGACTATACATTTTGCTAATGATACCTGAGGCCTAACAGTTATTTTCCATTCTCAAACCCTACAAGAATCCAGGCACAGAAGTACCAAGTTGCCAATAATGGAAAGTTTTTACAGTACTTCCAGGCAACTCCATGGAGGATGCACTAGTGTTTTGTAAGAGAACCTGTCCATTTTCTCAACACAAGATGTTGTAGACGGCATTTTAATTCTGAGGCTTTGTTCCCTACTCTCCGTGAGATCCTATCATTGCCAGTTACAACTGAACCGGGTGTTGAAGCCTGACAACATCCTGGGTCTAAAACTCAGCCTTTCCTAAAATGTATTTCTGCTTAATTACCCTGAAAAGAAGTCACTTCACAGACTAGGAAACAAGGGAACATTTTTGAGTGTTGTTTACCCCCCTCCACCCAGTTTATTAATTGCGCATTTAAAGTTTAATTCTCATTCATAAACATTATAGAGCTTATCCTTAGAAGCTGTGCTGTCTGACACCACTTGTTTTCTTAACATTAAGATACAAAAGTTTTTAACAGTATTTCACAGTTCACAGGACAGAGCTTTAGATAGGCCTTTGCTGCAGGCATTGATGAGGCCTGTAAAGGCCTCAAGGGCTTTGCAGCTACACCAGTAGTGGCTTAACAAGTCAAGCCCACCCTGAATACTCGTCATGCCTATCCCATTTGTCCCTCAGAACCACTAGTCTGTTTGCAGGTCAAAGCATCCAGGCTAGAGCTTGGCATTTTGCCTTTAGCCATCCTGTGCCTAACACAGCAATTTGAAAAATTAAGGCTAGCAAATCAACATGAAGAAACAGCCCACTTAGAGCTCTAGGTTTCCTGCTTAATTTCCATTAAGCCATTAGTATAACGTCTAGGAAACAGGCTCTCTGAATTTGCTTGGTAGAAATGACATAAAAATAGCATCGAGAAAAATATGACATTATTATAATTTCAAAAGAAGTTTTGACTGGTGAAAATAATGAAGGAAAAATAGTTGAGTCTCTTGGGAGAATTAGATGGCTGGGCCTGTTGTCAAGCATACTTTTTGTAGCAGGGACATAGATGGACATATGTCAGGCTATTTGCTAGGAGAGGACATGTCAAGCTGAGCACAGCTACTTGATAAAGGATTAAACGTACTCTCAGCCACTCTGTGAGAAAAACAGAGACTGCAGAGACTTAAAACAGTAAGCAGGACCAGGACCTGGTTTTCAAAAGGCAACACAGGCACACAACAGCATTTCTCCCCCCACCGTCCCCTTAGGCAATGCCTGATTAGCCAGCAGTATGAAGGCTCTGGAATTTAAAGCCCATTTTGTTCAGATTTGAATGTGCTATCTCATCTCCCTTGTGACTGCTACATTTTTCCCCCTTTGTTTCATTTAAATTCTGTGCAAAATTGTAAGAGAGTTAGGAGTTTTGAAAGACATTCAATGAATGTCAAAAATCTGGTTTTTTTTTAAAAGTCTTCCTGCCAGATTCCTGCTCACACACATGCACACTGCTACACATGAGTATTTCAAAGTTTGATCAAAGTACATGAGTGTGCCTGAGAGACAAGTTTTGGTAGTAAGACTTTAAGACATTGCCTCAGTCAATAGGTATCAAGGGCTTTTGGAGACACAAGTTAATAATACCTTTGATCTAATACCTCTGACATCTGTGAGAAGTAAATCTGCAGTTGGGAGCTGTGTTCTATGGTTTACGTGTTGCAGAACAGCACATTATACAGTGTAAGGGAAGGAATGACTGCCACGTGTCTTGTTCTCTCCTACAGGACAATACATTATTTTTACCCAGTAAAGGATGAAAAAGAATGAAGTATCTTGGGGGCACCTTTCAGTCAGAAATAAATAAACTAGCTTGAAATAGTTTGTACAGTAGACCTTTCCTAGATCAACTTCATAGGCATTCCACCAGCAGACCTGGTAGGTAGAAGGTGGTCATTTCTTCAGCCTGCACAGCTAGAACTGGTACTTCAGCTATATCTGATAAAGGAAATCAGCATTTTTCATAATTAGTAACCTAACTTAGGGAAAAAAGGTAGCAATACAAATTCAGAACACATTTAAAGAAAAAGTTTCCTGCATGCCTTTCCAAATAAGTTATTGATGTAACACTCAGGCTCAAACCAGTAATGCTTATAACTGGGACATAAGATGCCCTTTAGCAAGGTATATGACAATGGGAATGTTTCCTTCCTACCATCTTACGCAAAATACAGTCCATTTGTTCAGTACCCACAATAGGCAGCAGTTACTATAATAAGTCATTTCCCTGCACAGATTTAGAAAATTTTCTTCCATAAAAGCAGGCAGCTCATAAGTCTGGGGGCATTTAACTGGAAAACAGCTGGGCAGCATCAGGGAAAGCCTCTTCTACTGGGATACTGCACCAGAGCCAGAAGCAGCAACCAGAGCAGGAGACAGCTTTCAAAACCCAGGCTATCTGCTGATGGTGCCCAAAGGGACTGTAACAATTCTAACAGCTTTCCTAGGCAGCAAACAGGAATTGGAACAAAAGCATGTGGAAGTGAAGATAGAAGTGATCTCTTGACATTGCCTGTTTACACTGGATATTTGTGAGCTAGAGGTTAAAAAAAAAATCCTAAATTTATGGGAAAATTAAATCTTTCCTCTTCCAGGTTTCTAAACCCTACTGGGTTACTTTCAAAGTAATCTGGAAATCCCACTGGTATTAGATTTTACTTCATACTGTGTGTTACATAAAACTGCTTACATGACAGCATCACTCCTGCAAACTGTTTTCTCAGATTACAGCCCATTTGGTGAATTACCACAGAGCAGAAAGGCTTTTCAGGAAGCAATGAGTATTATGTATAGTGTTTATAGATAAACTTACATTTTCCTTTCGGTGAACAAAACAAAGGGCTACAAACTGTTACCATCCTTCTTTTCAGTATAAGCTCATTGGATTATGGTATGGACTTTGTAATTATTTCTCAGAGATACTGTCAAAGTGTTGCATAACAGCAAACAAATGACTCAATTCATTATGACCAGTGCATTCTGGAGACTATTTTAAGGTAGTTTTAACTCTCCAAAATTATTCAGGGTGTGTGTAAAAAATATAGAAATGAATTGTGTGCTTTTGTTTTAGATGAGTATGAAATGAGGCTAGCAAGGTTCCCACTACAGGACTTCAGCAGCCTTGTTTAGTCATAAGCTTCTTGCTTGGAAGTTTGTTACACAGTGCCTAATTCTCTTTAAAGGGAATATGGAAGAAGTCTCCTACTGGATGCAGACATTTGATTGCTCAATATGTTTCTGCAAGCTCTAAAGTTTCACTTCCTAAAAGGCAAGTTCATGTATTTGTCTTTTGGTGTCTTGAAAGGTCTGGTTTAAGACAAAGTTTCTGTACCTGTACCTATTCAAAAGGCTTCACAGAATTATAGAATGGTTTGGGTCAGAAGGAACCTTAAAGATCATCTAGTTCCCCCGTGGTCAGGGACACCTCCCACTAAACCAGGTTGCTCAAAGTCCCATCCAACCTGGCCTTGAAGACTTCCAGGGACGGGGCACCTACAACTTCTCTGGGCACCCTGTTCCAGTGTCTCACCACCCTCACAGTAAAGAATATCTTCTTAATATCTAATCTAAATCTACCTTCTCTCAGTCAAAGCCATTACCCTTGTCCTGCTGTTACACTTCCTGATAAAGAGTCCTTCCCCATCTTTCCTGTAGGGCCCATTTATGTACTGGAAGGCTGCTTGTAGGGTCATGCATACAACAGCAACAAGCAAACCCAATTTCAATTGCTACCCCAAGTCTGTAGACCCAAGTTGTCCCTCATATAAAATAAGAAAATGTCTTTTTTTTCTGACCCCAAATCAAGCAGCCACCTCATTTCCTTTTGATAATTGTTTATAACTTTAACCTCTTATGAAATCCAGTGTGCTTGACCTGAAGAGGTCTCCAAAAACGTCAGTATCAGGTGTTGGGAAACATTTGTGCTGTGACTTGCATCAGAGAGGAGACTGGGGTGCAGCTATTGCAGTCTGCCACTCCACCAGCAAACTCTGCACAAGTTCTAATTCCCTTCAAATAAGCTTAACCCAGAAACAGCTCCCAGTAGCAAGAACACAAGTAGGCACTTAAAGCCATAGGAAGTCATAATACCAAAACAGATCTCCTCAACAACAAGCACCTTGTGCTTTACATTGCTACAAAAGTCTAAGTATTTATTATATTGGTTAACCCAGATAGGCAACACTTGAGAGGAAGGGAGAACAGAGTATGTTGAAGATTATTGGGGTTCTCACCTTTCCTTTTACCAGCTGCAAAAAACTAACATCAGACTAGCTCACTACTTCATATTCAAATGAAAAACCTGGGTTTGGGGGTGTTTGGTTTTTGTTTTTTTTTTTTAATCTGATGTCAGTGTCTCATTCCCTGCTTTTCACCAAGTGGTTTTACAACAAAAGTTTCCACTTCCCATCCAAAAATAATCCTCTGTACTATATTCACATAAGCACATACCTGCCTTAGGAATCTTGGTCTTGTGAGTCCACGATGAAAGACAGGATAAAATTTCAAATAAGAAAATAACTGATTCCATCCACCATAAAGCAGATCAAAACTCAACTTATTACCTAAATGTTCCTTCTGTCATCTGCCCCATCCCCAGTAACACCTCTCTAACACCATTCATGGTTAAAAAAACCCAAAAACACCAAACCAGCACGTGATCTGAACTTACTCTGATCCAGAGATAATAGGTACAGAAATATAAAGGTCAAAGGGCATCACCATAAACCCAAAGAAATACGAAGCTCCAAGAGCTCTGTTCTTTGGTCCTTGAATCTAATCTCTCTTTATTGAAAGATTACAAAGAAATAATCAATTCAGGTTTCCTGATCTGCATAGCTTAATTTTTTAGGTGTATTTAAATTAACGTGATACAACAAACAATCACAATTAAAGCATCAAGGGAACTTTACTCCAAATTAACTTCATGGATAACGTACAACCTGGAATATGCACTGGCCAAATGGGAGAGGAAAAAACAAACAAACATCAAATCAATAACTGACACAAAGTTTTTCATTCCAAAGCAAAAAGACACAGATATTGTCCTCTATCAGCACTGGGAAGGGAAGAGAATCAGAACTGACCTACTGCAACTCCATGTACTTTCACTGTAGGCATTTTTCTAGTAAATTCTAAGGCTAATTGTAATCATGCAAGTATTCAAAAGGATAAGCTGCAATTGCTGTGTGTGTGGGTGTCTATTTTTGTCAGTTAGGTTGACGGTTGGACAAGGTGATCTTTAAGGTCCCTTCCAACCTAGAAGATTCTGTGACCTCAGCCTGCCGTGCACAAGTGGAGCTAGCCGATGAGATCTGTTGTGAAGAAGCAACCTGGAGAGCGCCTCAGTGGAGGCCTCCCCAAAATAACTCCTCTTCAAAGCCTCAGCAGGGCTTCTTCTGCCTGGTTGTCAGTCTGCTCCTGGCTGCCTTCACTCACCGAGCAGAGCAGCACCTCCCCTTGATGCGTTCTGAGCACTGGCATAAGTACAAAGGCTTGCTGCAAATGCCAGTTAGAACCAGTCCATTTGACTGCTTTGATTTTAGTCAAACCACTGGTCTTTAGAGCTAACTAATCATGGCTAATTGACATTTGAGAGGTAAACAGAGTGTCTTGGATATCTATCCCTTTATAAATAAAAAGAGGTCAGTTATTCTAGCTCTGAAAATAAGCGGCAGCACTACATGAGCACGTTTTACTGATTTTATCAAACAAAGGTGTTTGTGCATGGTTTGTCAAAGGGAAAAAGAAGAGGATTGTCATTTACCTGTTCTGAAAAAAGCGGGGAGAGGCACATGGGTCAAGAAAGAACATTCTCATTTCTGCTTTGTAGGGCTGAAGACTTAGCTGTTTGACAATCTTATGCTATATCCCAACCAACCAGGAGAGTGTTTCTAGCAAATTAATAAACTTAGCTTTGACAGTACTGTCAACAAACGTGATCAGAAAGAACCCATGAGCAGTAGCATTTCTCATCTCAACAACGCAGAGATTTAACTAAACATGCTGCTTACTTGTCTCTCATTTCAACTTTATCAGCAAAAAATGTGAGGGAAGAAACTAAAAAAAGACAGATCTATATGTTATCTATAAAATAGTTAGACTTTTTTTTTTTTAATTCTACAGATTAGCAAAGCCAGCCAAATATCTTTAAACTAGAAAGTCTTAAGTTTAAAATACTGAGCTTTGAAGAGAAACAATTGAGGTAAGAGCTAGTGTAAAGCTAAACGAGATTCTAACCCAAGAATACTGAATTCCTGATAGATCTTGTTTCTAACATAAATGGTTCTTCGTTAAACTACAGTCTGTAAATCCAATCTTAATTCAAATATAGGGCAAACAATGATATAGTTTATCAAAGTCTTCAGGGATATAGACAACTCTTTAAACACGTACTTAGTGGATGAGCTGATGAAAATTATTTTCCTAACACTGGAGTTGTAACTTTTGCCAGTCCGCATCTGCTGAACCTCAGCACCAGTACTTCATTATGCATATATCTTGCTGCATAATTGAATCACTCTTTATCTTCCTCTTAAACTCTTCACCCAAGAAGATTTAGGTGGAAAAAGAGGAGATATATGTAGAAGCAGCTGCTTCATGATTTATTAAGACTGTCCATTAGACTGTCCAATGGCAGTGAGACAGCAAAGTTGTACTGCTGTTTTTGGCAGCACATGCGAGTAGAACCCCAGTGGGTTTAGGCAAAGCAAGAGCAGATCTCCCTTCACATGGGGATTAGCAGCTCTGTTCCTCTTTTAGAGGAGGTTACTCCTTTCTGAGTCACTATAATGACTTCATGAATCCTATTACTATTATAAAATAACAGTAATACAATGGTCATTCTCTTTGAGAAACCTAGCTCTACTTCTCTCTGCAAGCCATGAGTTTCTGCAGTCCACTAACCTGTCAAACCAGCAACTCAGATCCTAACTTTGACTTTGTTCATCAAATCTAGAGTAATACAAACCCAAGTTTGACTAAACTCAGCGACATCCAGTTCAAATTAAAGAAAAGGGGGGGGGGGGGGGGGGAGAGGGGGGGGGGGGGGGGGGGGGGGGGGGGGGGGGGGAAGACGTCAACAAATCAACAACAGTCAGCAGACAAGAATTTATACTTGGGAAGAAATTTTATACTAAATTTGCAATACAGAGGTACTCCAAGTCACCTCAAGAGCTATAATAATTAACACAACAACTATCTATTAGTTGTACAAATCTGAGAATGATCCTTCTCTCCTTGAAGTAAGAGGACTATGCAACACTCCGGATTTAAGTTTGATCAGATCTGCTGCTTAATCTGCAGCAAACAGGAGAGGTCCAAGAAATTCTCACTTTAAAGAGCTTCAAAGTTTATATCTTTTTCAGCTTAGGTCAAGTACATCCATCACCTATCTTCCACACACTCCTTCCAACCAAAAGTCCAAGGAGCCTCCACGTATCGTACCCACCTCTTTTTACTGCCAGGACACCACCACAGCCCTGCAAGCTTTGTACCTTCACCTTCACCGTGCCAGGGAGTTCTGGGTCTCTATTTTCATATCACGCTTTTACTTCTTTGGCAAGATGGAAGAGTTCGTTAAGATGTTAATATTTTAGTTTCCCTTAGGTGAAGAAGCAAAGCCAAAAGACAAATATCACCAAGGTGAATAAAAAGCCCCACAAGCTTAGACAGTTATATTTTAAATTATCCCTGCCCCAGACTTGCACACCCACTGTTTTTGGCTTGCGAGCTGGACTCCTGCTACATTAACTCTCCTCCTGAAAGCTACACCTTGAGCTACTACTAACGTATAACAGCGTTCTCTCTGCTTCTAACAAGGGGGATGAAAGTCACATTAGTGGCTCAGATTCATCTCTGGCAGTCTGGTACAGACCAGTGATACCATCTGCCTCTGAGCTCCCTCCTCATATTTCAGCCTAAGCATAAACAAGCTGTTCATATGCAGCCATAATTTTAGGCAGCCAAAAATTTATCATACCATGTAGGCATAGTCACAGTATCTCTCAAGAGAAGGATTCCCCCCCCCCCAAAAAAAAAAAATAGAAAATGGAGTAGCAGCTCAAGACACCACAACAACACTACAGTAAAAATTAGCATAGGGTGAAAGGAATAATAAAATTCCCTCCCGAAGATACCAGCCAGCGAAAGCAAAATCCAAAACAGTGAAAAAAGGTCAAGTGTTCTCACTTACTCTGATGTGACTTGAGCACTGTCAATGGAAGTCATTAAATCATGCATACAAACATATGAAAAGCCATGTGTTTGTTTGCTATTCAAAGTAAGAAAGTATATGCACACAAGACTAAACCAAACAAATGCAGTGCCTGAACACTGCTACCTCCTTTAGAGGAGACTTCAGAGCTTCTTCATTTTATGCAGGCCAAATTGCCTTTTACTATATGAATGGAAAAATTAACAAATCAAACTTTACAGTTTCAGGCAAACAGAAGAGTCTGATCACCAGAAATCTCTTCCATTTGAAACAAGCAAGGGCAATTTTATTTGAGGGTTACTGTTAATAAGAGTTTTCATTACAGGAACACTGCATCATTTCCTTATCTATAGATTCCTTAGACTGCCCAGAATCCACCCTCACTCTTCTCCTGAGAAGCATCATCCCACAGCTAGTCTCATGCCTGGTAACGACAAGGAAAATCATGTTCATAACACTCCCTTACATCCCAGTGGGGAGCGAGGCATGCAACAACAACAACAACCACCACTTACACAGACCCTGGGACACTAATGCTTCAGAAGTAGCCAATACAGATAGGAGAACAGAAGCTCTGTATCTTAGATAAATGTTATTTCCTTTAAAGGAGACACCTAATCTGCTACAGTGTTATTTCCCTGCTCCTGGAAAACAAGCAACAAGGTCGCCAGAAAACTGTTAACATAACAGATAAATGGAATATCCACTTAATAATGAGAATAATACTGTTGCTCTGTTGCCTTCTTCAGTGCATGAGAAGAACATTCATAGTGTTTGAAAGCAGCTGAAGTTTTACTGTCAGGTCAGTGTACCACAGGATCCAAGCAGTGGCACTATTATCACATTACAGGCAAAACTATCCTGCCAGCTCAGGGAAGAAAAATAGACAGTCCGTACACAAAGCCAATAATTTGTTAAGTTTCCATGAACAACAGACGTGCACAATAGAAAAGGCTATGTGGTAGTTTCCTCCTCAATCTACCACCCTACCCTCAAGCAAATTGTCTTTGCAAGACAAACAATTCCTCTGTGTATGCTGGTGACTGTCATTGTCTCAGGATGTCCCCTCAGAGCAGACCCTGTTATGATCCATTTGCCATCTGAACCTGTTCATAAGAGAGCTGCACAGATTTACGCATCAATAAAGATCAACACCAGCCAAAAAAGCCCCACCCTACCCTAGTGGAAGAATATGCCAGCAACAGGAAACAAAAGTTGCAGAGCCTTTACAAATTGTAAGGGAACAGCAAGAAAATATCTCCATGTGCATTATTGATTAATGAGTTAGGGATCCATAAGCAACTAAACATTTAAAGTATTTTTTATCTTGTACTTATTTTTTAATTTAGCTTGCTTCATTTCTATCCCCACAACTTTTTCATACTGGAATTCAGGAAGGGCTTGTATCCTCCTTTCTAGCTACCTTCTCTAAGTTCCTGTAGAAGAAAGCTCATGTCATGCAAATGAGGTTTGCTTTTTTTTTTCCTGTTGGTTTGTTGGGGTTTTCCCCCCACAAGAATTCTTTCACAATGGAAGTGTGAGATCTGAACTACTTGTAAGAGAGCTCCAATCCACTACAGGATTGCCATCTATATAAACAGCTGTCTACAGTCTTGCCTAGGATAACATATCCTCTTTTCAACTCTGGTAACTTATTACTTCATTTTAAACTATAAAGCACAGTAACATCCAGACCTGCTTTTATTCCAGTATATAAGACCTCTCTTAGACACTCTTCTCTATGTTCATAGAGGTTATAGATTATGTCACTACAATGCCAATACTACCAAGGATGGAATACATCTCAACTTTGCACAAAATAAGACAGGAAATAACATCTACTCATTTGATTGCAAACTGGGACTTTTCAGCTTGCAAAACCTTCCTCTGTGTTCATAGAGGTTACAGATCATGCTCGCTAGAATTCAAGTAATACAAAGGATGGCATACATCTCAACTGTGCACA
Organism: Scolopax mira; assembly: GCA_004320125.1. Lineage (NCBI taxonomy): Eukaryota > Metazoa > Chordata > Aves > Charadriiformes > Scolopacidae > Scolopax > Scolopax mira. The sequence continues at coordinate 246,966 of BJBW01000061.1, read as the reverse complement.
AAACAAGACAGGAAGAGAATGTCTACTCATTTGATTGCAAGATGGGACTTTTCAGCTTATGAATCATAAAATACGCAGGTTAAGCCTGCACAGAAGAATAGCTTATGTTTTAAAGAGATTTCATAGTTTTAAAGAGGATTATTAGGCAATTATATTTCCTTTGCATGCACTCCACTAACACTGATTGCACAGTTCTTCCTGTAGTCCACTCCTGCAATCTATGCCCATCATACAGTTTTCCGTAAGACTTTTTAGATTACAGATTCCCTTAGAATGAATTCAGCTTTACAAGTTTCTATCTCTCATAGCCTGTTTCTAATAGTCATGATGCAGTTCTCAGCTTGCAAAAGCAATAGATGTGAAAAGGTGAAACACAAATAAGTGCATGGATTTGCTTAAGTAACAGTAGCGGCAACAGGGAAGAGACCAGAAACTTTCCATTCACAGAGTGCTATTTACAAGTGTTTTCAAAGCAAAGCTTCTGACAAGACCTCATACACAAACCTCAGGATTTTTTCCAGAAAGTTCTAAATTTCATAACCTGAAAGCACACTTGTATTTTAGGACCAAGGTAAGTAGATGATATCAAATATGGAAAAAGACAACGCACGATATGACAAATCGAGGAATACAGTCAAGGGTATTACCAGACCGGATACACTGAGCGCATCTAATGTTTTAAACGGCCTCACGTTTCTCTAGTGTTTCTAAGGTCAGCGCGGGAGCAGCACACACGCAATATGCCGACAAAGCGCTCCATGGGCCAGCCCAGAAGAGACCCGGGTACAGCCGCTGGTTCCCGGGAGCCGGAGGTGGCCGCGGCGGGGGCGGGCCGGCAGACCCGGCCCCTCTTTGTTCCGGGGAGCCCCGCGAGGCCCCCGGTGCGGCCGGGCGCCCCTCCGGCTCTCTCAAGGCACGCCATGCGGCAAATCACCTTTTCCCACACCGCAGAGCCGCGGCCAGCATCGCCTTCCCCCGGACTCCGGTGCCCCAGCGGCATTTTGCCTTCGGCGATTCACCGGCAGGGAACCGCTTCCACCCCCACCCCGCCCCCCGGGGCTCGCAGCGGGCGGCTGAGTCACGCCTCGCCCGAACGAGCCGCGAAAAGGATGCCCGGCTGCAGGGGAGGAGGAAGATGCGGGCAGCCCCGCCGTCCGTTCCCCAATCCCGCCCCGCCGTGCTGCGCCTCACCGAGCCCGGCCAGCCGCTCCACCAGCCCTGCGGCGCGGAGGGTAGCGGGGCCGTGGTCCACTCCCCGCCGTTTCTGCGAGACAAAGAGAAGGGGGAGATGCGTTAGCCTACAGCCAGCCCCGCCGAGGGAAGGGAAGGGGAGCCCAGCCGAGCGGCCGCGGCACCCGCCTCTTCGTGTGTGTCCCCCTCATGTTCCCCCCCGGCCCGGCCGCGGTGCCCACCTGCCCCCTGGAGAGCGGGGCTCCCACCAGCGCCACAGAGTGCGCCGCCTGCTTGGGCGGCTGGAGCCCCACGTCCGCCTGCTTGCGGAGGAGCCGGGCGAAGCTGCTGCGCAAAGCCATGACGCAGTCTCCGCGGAGCCGCCGAACGATGCCGGCCGCCGCCGCGGCTCCGCTCCTTTTAACCAGCTCCAGTCCCGCCGCTCCCCGCCTCCCGCCCCTCACACGCCCGCGCCGCCCGGCCAACGGCAGACGCGCGCGCCCGGAGGTGTGTCCGCCCCCCTCCCCGCGGCGCACGCGGCTCAGCGCGCGACGGCATGGGGAGAGGAAAGCCGGGGAGGTTGGCGGGGAGGGGGGGGGGGGGGGGGGGGGGGGGGGGGGAAGCGGCCAACGGCTCCTCCGCAAGGGCCAAGGCCCCGCCCCTGGGGCTCCCCTCCCTCACGCCCGGCCTCGCACCGCCGACGGGTCCGCACCGCGCCCGCTTCTCCTCCGCCTCCTCCTTCCGCTCCCCGCCGGGGTTTTTCCACTCCTTAACGCCGCCTCACCTCGCTGGCAGCGGCGGGAAGGGCTGCCAGGCTCCCACACACCCCCTTCGCGGCTGCCTCCTCCCCGCAGCCCCCCGGGGCAGGTGGCACGACGGCTCTCCTTGCCCTGCCGAGAGGACCCGGGGAATACCCTGTCCCTCGGTGCTCCCCCCCGGCCGCCTTCGGCCCCTGAGAGAGAGCAGGCCCCGGGGAGGGTGCATCTCTGCGTGAAATGGTGGAACTCGTCACTGCCCCGGGGGCGAAGCACCACCTGAGCCGGGCTCCCCGACCGCCACCCGGCTCCCGAGAGCCGCCTCGCCGCAGCGCTCCCCCCTGAAGAAAACCAGGCCCGGCTCTCCATCTGATAACCCCGATAAAGCATTACAAAAAGCCACCTCCCCGGCAGCTGCCTTGAATACCTGCTCTCGGGTTGCCTTGGCCTGAGATGATTCTGAAAGCTCTCACTGTTCCTATTCACAGCACAGCTGAAGGATTACACACTAAGAAAGGATTTAAAAATGAATCCATGCCTCTCATCATTCCTTCTGTGAGAAGGCAACGGGACTCCTACTGCCAAATGTGCAACTTTACGTACATATCGGAAAGAAAGGCCGGCAGCGCCCATGAGAGGAGAGACGACAGGGCACGAACATGGTTAAACTGGGACTTGCCAGTGACATGAAAAAGGAAAAAAAATCCATGCATGCTTTTGCTTTTTCCTCTTAGGATTTCCAAGTCCTCTCCTTGCTGCTGTATCTCAATACCTCCCCATGCCTTTTTGTTAATGTGAATTATCATTACTGCTCCTCCAGGAGCTCACACTTTGCTTCCCTCCTGACACTGACCTTGCTTTTCATGCTGCTTTTTGTCTTCTACCCCCAACTCCAATTTTTCTCTCCCCTTCTCCCTATCACAATCTCCTAGTCTGTCGTGTCTATTTATTTACTTAGTCCTTCTCACTTGTCATTTCAAACATTTATTCCCCTTTAAAAAAACACCTGTAACCCATTTCAATTTGGTTTTTTTCCACTTTCACTCCACCTATAAACTTCTTTCACCTTCTTTTTAACTTCAATAATGTCTCCTCTATTTCTGTAGTTCATCATCTGCCCGTATTTTTCCCTCTCCAGTCCATCCCTCATCTTTTCTCCCCAGAGCTCCAGCTCTTCCCTCACCTCAGCTCTTCCCTCACCTCAGCTCTTGCATCATGGTGAGATCCTGGACAGGAATCTTCTGCTGGAACCAGCCATCACCCCCTCCTCTCGGCCAAGCAAAGGTCTTGGTAGTGATACCTCAACACCCTCTGGTTTCTCCTGTCCATTAAAGACCTCTCTGCTGCCCTTACAAGAAGAGGTTAACAGGTTTTTATACACAGAGAGCTCTCCACCCAAGAGCTCTGAACATACCATAAATTAAGTTAATTGCTCACAGGAGGATGGTATCTGCAATTAAAGCTAACGGGCACACATGGGTACACAGAGCCTTAGCCTTTATGTCACAGCCAGGCAAGTTGTACCATGTAATAATGAAAAGTACCAAAACAAAACCCACAATAGAAAGATTCACTAAGTGTCTGTGCACAAAGGCAAGTCTCTGATTCATTAATTACATCTACGGAACTAGTGACTCGGGTTGTTAAGGGTCTTAGGAACCCAAGGAACCTTCCTTAGGAAAGGAACCCCCCGGAACCAGAAGCTGCTTTAAACTTTGAAACAAAAATTACCGGAAAACCCCCCCAAAGAGACTTTGTTACAAACAAAAATATACATTTTTATGTAATAGGAACCGGTAAAGGCAGACGAAAAAAAACCAAAACCGTGTCTCTTCTTCACCAGGGCGAGACACACACAGCCACATGGAAAACCGTTAATAAACAACCGGAGGGAGCCAGCGGTGACCTGTCCGCCAGCCCGGGCAGACCGCGGGGGCTCCCCATCCCCACCCGGTTCACCGAGAGACGCCTGGCGAGGCTTCCCCGCCCCGGGCAACCCAGCGGAGCCGAGCACACCCTGCGACCGGGGCGGGCCGGTTCGGTCCCGCCTCCCCGCCGCTCACCTCAGCCCCGGCTCCTCCCGCGCCGCCGCGACAACCGGAAGCGCGTGATTGGGCCGCGCTCGGTCGCTGCCCGGGGGTTCCGGCGGGGCGGCATGGCGGAGCGGCGGTACCGCTCGGCCTCGGGGGCGCCCATCGCGCTGCGGCGCCGCCAGCACAGCGCCTCCTGCCGGGAGCTGGCCGTGCGCTGCCCCCGCCTGCGGCTCCGCTCCCTCAGCGCCGCCACCTCCGCCGCCTGGCTGGCGGCCTACGGCCTCTTCGTGCTCACCGAGGTACCGACCGGCCCCCGCTCAGACGCCGGGGCCCTGAGCCTGTGTCCCGCTGAAATACCGGGGGTGGGGGGGGCCGTCATCAAGGGGCTGTGAGAGGGTGTGTGGCAGCCGCTGTCCCCAAAGCCCGCTGGCCTGGAGGGAGCCACATGGCCTCTGCCGAGCTGCTCCTAGGGCATGGGCAACGCCGGCCAGGGAAGGTGGCCACAGCCAGTTAAAGGCGATTTTCACGTATCCTGGGCCTCCTCCCTGCTCCGAGGTGGCAGATGGTGATGAGAGTGGTGAAAAAGAGAGAGCTGTGGTAGCCAGGGTCTGAGGGCACGCAAGCTACAACCTGGGTGCTCTTGGTGGCTTCTCAGATGCCTCCGCTGGTTTGTAGCCCCGTGCCGGGTAGGGTAGATGTAGGGTGTGGAGTGAGGCCTCTCGCATCCTTGTGACTCCAAATAACAAATGCTTACGTGGAGCGATGAGTTGTGGGAGTCTGCAATAAAGGATATATTGAAGAAAGCAAACGGTTGCTAATCCCCAAAAGTATTTTCCTGAGTGAGTCAGAGAGCACTGCACTGTGAATATCATCTACTTGCTATGTTTCTCAGCCAAGGCAGTAACACCCCGGCAGTACAGATTTCCAAAGCTGCTGATAAATCCGAAAGTATTAGTTTAGCTACTGATCTTGCTACCTGTACTTGCAGGGAAGGACCAATTTCTAGACCCAGACCCAATCTCCAGATTGAAGTCAGTAGCTTGACTGAAGCAGCTGCTCACTGTGACCAACACTACGACTGTTGCACTTCAATTTTTTCAATAATCTTTCCCAAGGAATGAAGACAGAGATTGCGATGTGAGTCAGTTGACACATTTCCAATATGAAAAGATGATTCACGTTCTTCTAGCTATAAGGGAAGCTGTGTTTGAGTTTTATTTGCTACAAAAGCAAAGAGTAGTTGCCACCCTGCTAGGTTTTACATGTGCTCACGCAGGTCATACACAAGTGACTGCAATCCTTCCTTTGTGCCAGGAAACCAGATCTGAAAATCTCCCTTTGTGTGAATCTCAGTGTCTGTAATTTATGACTGTTTTTTCTTTTTCCCATGGTAACAAACTTCTGGAGAAGTCCTGTACCCTTCCTGTTTGAATGTGGACATGGTTTCTTTACCTCACATGGGGGTACAGGTCCAGCTTGAGTGGTAGTGCCACGCAGTTCTCATCTTTTAGGAAGTGTCAGTTATGACTGATGCATGGGTGTGCAGCCTGGAGCTCTCAAAAACACATGCCAGAAATGGGTTGTAGGTTGCAAACCTTTAGGTCTTCAGATGATTTCCTGTTGCCTATAGTTCCATCAGTTATATATTGTTTTACTTAACAGCAATCCCAAGACTGCAGCGTGCAAAAAACACTCGTCCTCAGATGAAACACAGGAGAGAGCAAGTGCTCTCTACGTTGATGTTTTAAGTCAGGAAAAGAGACGAGGTTTGAACAAGTTTGGACTTGCATTTTGTAAGGAGGAAACCACTAGGCTGTTGGTTTTTCCAAAGAGATTTGTCTTCCTCTGAGACTCCACCTCAGCTCTATTAAATATTTACAACACTCCTCTGTCAGTGACATCATCTCTACAGACATTCGGTACAATACACTGTCATTGATATAACTAGCTAGGTCTGGCTGAGATCTCTACACTAAATTTACGAGGGAATAGAATTTTCTTGCAGTTTTCAGATTCAGCTCCAGTTCTTTCAGACCATGCTGTGAAGGCTGATCTAAATCTCATGACACATACATCAGCCAGCCAGCTGAATAAAAGGAGTCCACCGAAGTAAAATTGCCTTGTAACTATAGCTTTAGTGTTACATTTTACTGTGAAATATTACTTTGTCTAAAGCCACGTTCAATTAATTGTAAGACCAGAGCTCTGTCTTTGCTTGGCTTGTGTTACAGAACAGCACGGTGCTTTCTGCTGCTATCATCGTCACGCTGATTGGCCTGATTGGATACTTGCACTTTGTGAAAATTGACCAGGAATCGCTGTTGGTCATCGGCTCGCTCGGCATTCAGGTGACTTCATCCTATGCTTCAGGGAAGGAGAGCACGGCCTTCATTGAGATGAGTCAAGTGAAGGATGTGGTTATCAATGAAGCCATCCACATGGTAATCATGCACAGTCTTGCTTCTTGTGTATCTGTGGGCACACCCACATCCAACGTACTTTCATGAGTGTGATTTACCAGAGCAATTGAACACAGCACCATCCATAGCTTTAGTGACATCAGGGGCTTTGTTTCAGATTCCCTTCTTTATTCTCTCATCTGTTCTCTCACCTTCAAACGAGAACTTAAGCCAAACAAATAACCTCAAAAAGCCAAGTCCATCCCTTAGATAATGCTACTGACATTGAGCTGGTGGTTTTAGTGCTTTGTGTTGAACTGTTCTTACAAACCCTGATGCCAAGCTCCATAAGCAGTCAAGACAGAGATGAGAAGACAGGCAACACAAGAGATGATTTTTCCAAATTCTGAAGTTTTCTGCAAAGCTTCTTTAGAAAAGCAGACCTTACCCTTCCAGCATGTACATGTTGCTTTCAGTTTAAAAATATAATAGAAAAAAAACTGGGATAATTTTTTTTTTTTTTTGTGAATGGAAGAAAGCTCTAGATATAAATTTGTGGACTTGACTTTGGCCTTCAGCCCATTGAGTTGAAACAGATTCTGTGATAATTTCTGGCACTTTGATGGCATCATCAAACTCTGATGATTTTGTCTGTTTGTCTTGTAGCAAAAAGTTATCTACTACCTTTGCATCCTCCTCCAGGACCCTGGAGATCCTCAGGGAGTATCTGAGGTTGTGCCACTCTTTCAGGTGAGTTTGCCAGAATGATGGAGAAATCCAGATCCATGCTCTGTGTGCGTGCGCCAGTTGTCTAAGTGTACCTTTGTTCCACTACAGGTAGCCGAGTACAGTTGCCTTTCTCTGACTGGGCCTTCAGGCATCGTGGGATGGGTGGTATTGGAAATTCTCACCGAATTATGTGCCAGGGGTGGCTTTTTAATTTGCCTTCCGTTCAAAGACCAAGGAGCTGTGTAAATCTGAACCCAACCAGGAGTCCTTGGCTCACATAGGCTGCTGAGGACTCATATGGGCTTCTCTGTAGTCCTGTGCTCAGTGTTACCATCGTAACTACAGCATTGTGCTGTAGCTGATCTTTCTCTCAGCTCTGTGTGCCAAAAGTGCTCATAAAAACCTCCTTGGCATAAGAATGACTTCCCCTGTCTCACCCATTAACAAAGATCACAGTACAAGCTGTGAGCAATTTGCTTAATGTATAATAACTTGTTTGCTTTACCATTACCCTGTCTCCCCTTTCTCTTCTTTTGCTAACCTGTTCATAATCCCATTTTGGGGATAGATCTTATTTCTGCCTGATCCTTGGGTGGTGGTAAGCAGTACAGAGGTACCTCACCTCTTAGGCAGCTGATGTTTATAGCCCTCTTTGCCCTTCTTAATTCACTTGCTGCTGGTAACTAGTTTGTAGTCCACATCCAGTTTATGACTGGATAAAGTTAGTCTTCGGCTAAATCCTGACAGGTATAAGCAGAGTATTCCATTGATACTTGCTGCTAGCTCGGCCCCACAATTGTAAAGACGTTTACTAACAGTAATATAAATAAAGTATTTCACACATAGTCAAGTGAAAAATATGGATTTGCTGGAAGTCAACAGCTACTAAATTCCAGCTGCACTGAGTTCCTTTCCAGTGTGCCTTTTTTAGCTTCAAAGAGGCTGCCTGGCAGCCTGTACATTCTTTTCTTTTTTTTTTTTTTTTTCTCTAGCTCAACTCTGAACAGTGTTATTTCCATGGAAATATCTTAGCATTGGTAGAGCTGACTCCACCAGCAAGGGAGGTACAGAAAGAGCTGTGTCAGTTTGCAATTCATTACCTGTCAGTAATTCTCACTTTAACATGCAAGTAGTGTGTTACTTAGCTTGGAAGGAGCAGTAATTAGTAACTTCATTGCGTCTTCTTTGTTGGGTTCCTCTAAGCCATGTTAGTCTTCAAAAATACAATTTACCGTGTCACTGATCCCAGGAGCAGTTCTGTGCTGAATTGACCTATTGTTCTCTTAAGCAACACTTGCAAGGAGAGGCATTTGATGGACTTTGCACAGTAATGCTGTTTTGGGAGTTCAAAAGTCATAGGACTGTAGGGACTGTGGAACTGGGAAACTTTCACCTCCTTGCTGGTTTTAATCTGTTCCAGGTTAGACATGATAGAAAATCATTATACTTTGACCACTGTTTGCTGTTTGCGTGAAATGAATTGATGTTTTCTGTTAACCTACCATTGTCCTTTTGTTGACAGTACTGCTAGAGATTAAGAGCCACCTGTCTAAATTCTCTGTCCTGAAGGTAGACGTTTCAGGGTGGAGGACATCTAGGATGGTAGATTAGTGTATGGAAATTCGTTTGGTAGGTCTCTAAAGGGAGTACAGCCTAGTAGATATGTTAATGTCTATTAGATAGACATTTGTCTATGTCTAGTAGATATGTAATGGAAGGTGTGGATTTTCTTCCATGCTATCACTGTGCACTGTCAGCAGAGAAAGAGGATTTCTGATTTGCTGAGAGACTTGGCCTAGCTGCAGAATGGTGCTGCATATTTTGACCTGATGGCTTTAGGGACTGTCATTTTTCATCACAGAGCAGGTGGGCTTATGGAATGGTTTTGCCATTCCTGTATTGCCAGTTTACATAAACACCTCCTGAAGTTTCATGAATTATTTATCAATGAAATCTGTTCTCCATTGACTTAATGTGAGAAAGCTGATCAACTACAGATACCTTGCTGTTGCTGTTCTTTCTACATTGGCTTCTGATAGCTTTGTGTCAGTATCTCCACGTTTCCTTTCCCTGCCTGAAAAAACTCAATATTGGGAAGTTAAAGCTTTCCAAGTCTTTTACAGCCAGTTCAGAGCCTCATTCTCTGTTGTTTGTCTTGAATTCTAGAGCTCCAAGCCACGTCTGGACTGCTTGATAGAAGTGTACAAAAGTTGCCAAGAGATCCTGGAGCAGAGGAAGACAGCTCCACAATCAAGTGGTATAAAGTAATAATTAAAAAAAATTGAGGTGGCGAACTTGCAGCTGGACTTGGAGAGACTCATGGAAAAGCAAACAAAACTGCCCCATGCCTTCTTTTAATTAATGAGTAGAAAGTGTCTCAGCAATAGAATGAGGTTAAGACCTGCACAGACTCACAGAATTGTTACAGAAAATGTCAGCTCAAACACACAAGTGAAACTCAAAATCCTCTGCTTTGGAGGATGTGGGCAGATTTAGAGTCAGACAGAGAAGATTTATCCTTGCCTCTCCAGAAAAGAATTTTGTGTAAATTATGAGCAAAAGGAGGCAAGAACATGCATCAAGCATTTACTCTTGTGGATCTGAAAATTCTGATAAACTCACAATGTAACCTTGGCTGGACTGCCAAAAATGTGGATTTTTTTTTGTTTCTATTTAGCCCTTTGCTTGAAAAAATACCAAAGCTGATGGGTGGTCTGGGACAGTAACCCCAATCAACATGAGAATTTCAGAAAGAACATAAAATTAAAAAATACTGTTGCACTCAATTATGTCTAATGAAATAAACATAGGAGAGCACACCTTGGCCTCTTCAATGATCTGCTCCCATGGGATCTGCTTCCTTCCTAGAAGGAAGAGAGAGGGTCCAAGAAAGCTGCTTGATACTCAAGAATCACCTTCTCCAAGCTCAAGAACAGTCCAGCCCAGTGGGCAAGAAGTCAATCAAAAATGCCAGGAAGCTGGCATGGATGCATGGATGAATGGATGAAAAAGTTGCTCCCGTCAAAACTCAAACACTGGTCATAGAAGCAGGGACAGGTAATCTGGGAGGAATACAGCAACATTGTCCAAGATGGAGTTAAGAAAACCAAAGCCCACCTGGATCTGAATCAGTTGAGGGATGTCAAAGGCAACAAGAAGGGCTTCTGTAAGCACATAAGTTGCAAAAGGAAGACAGGGAAGGTGTGGACCCATTGCTGAATGGAGCAGGGGCATGGTGACACAGGACATGGAGAAGATACAGCATTGAAAAGGCCACGTCAATTGCTCTGAGAATATGAGGCAAATTTGTTGTTGAAAATGATGGTAATGACTACGTGAATAAAGTTTTATTGATCTGTACTCCCATGTGTAACTTAAGGTCGGAAACTCTTCTTTGTTGATGAGTTAAAATTTACTGTAACCTTTAACTTCTCTCTTTTTTACCATGATTCCTTAGTAACATAACTAAGACAGTTGAGATGTCAAAACAAGAGCTAAACCAGCAAGCTGTCAGGAGCTAGAGGCCATGCTTAATTTGCATACTATGCTCTGCTATGGTTGCCTACATCATCTTGAATTAAAACACGTGGCAACACATCATGCAATATGGTATAAATAAGGTGATTTTTTTTTCCCCATAGTGCTGCAAAGTTTGAAAGACACTGGTTAGCTCGTGTCACAGGAAGCATTCTAGTTGCCCACGTGAAAGGCAGCAGCTTGGGGATGTTCCACTGGCTTTTGAGTAACATCTAGATGACTTCATTTTTTATGGATTTATTTCTCATAAATTCTTCAAATGTTGGGGTTGGCTAGATTTTTAATTCCAGTGCTGCCCTAAGGTAAGTTGGTGGGTCTCTCTGAAGTTAGTGAAGCTGCTGCCTGATACAGATGATTTGGGTGCAAGTCCAGGCAGAACTGGGGAGGGCGGCTGTTGGGGCAGAAAAGAGTGTCAGGCCCTGTGAGCGTGAGCGTGTAAATGCCTGCAGGGGAGGTCCTTTGACTGAGAAGAGCGTGTTATACTCGAGTTTCATATAGCTCAGGGTGCGTTTGAGCCAGGTTGTGTTTCTTCACGGGGAGGAGAAATGGCCAAGGCTCTTGAGGAGCACTATAGCAGCAGGAAGATTCGCTGAGCTGTGAGAACATGTCAGAAAATAAATTATGTCTCAGGGGAGCAGACAAAGTTCTTCGGCTTAAGAGTGTGCTGGGAATATTGACTACGCTGTAAAAATCCCATGAAGTCCTGAGAATGTGCACTGAAGAGATGACCTAGTAGCTGTGTCACAGGAGGAAGACTGGAAGGTTGTTTTAGCCATCTTTGGAAGAAGTGAACATCCTGCGCCCATAGGAGTGCGCTTCAGTCATACGCTAAAGTTAAGATCAGCAGAGACAAACAAGGAATCAGATTAAGACAGGTTGGCACCAGGTGTGTGCATGGATATCAAATGCAGTCTCTGTCCTTTTTTTTTTGGTTTACATCGAGACTGTTTTGGCTTTTAAAGTAGTTTCTTTCATTCTGAGAATAATACAGCGTAATTAATCACTACTGCATTTTATTAAGAACAAACAGAAATCTCACAGTATTTCTCAGCCAGCCTTTTACATACACACAGCAGTTGGGTAAACAAAGGCTCCTGTCATCCCATTCTATGCTGCAGCAATAATCATTGGCAAAAGCATTGATTAAAATAAAAATTATTTTCTCTACCAAAGAATCATACAAAATAGGTATCTACACAGGTTTGGTTGTTTGGCTGAAGTCAGGTAAGCTATAAATAGGAGGTATATGTGCATCCATCAGAGTGGGCTTGTCCCTGAAATACTCAAGTATTGATGAATATTTTTAAGAAATAAGGAAGAATAAAAAGTTCTATATGCCGTGCTTCTCAATTTAAAGTGCAGTTATAGCAGAAAATAATGAGCTTTGGGGCAGCTCTTACTTATTCAACATCTGTGTTTCCTGTTTGCCCTGGTAGAAGTCTCTCAGGACACAAGTGTCAGTGCTGTGAGGGAAGTACAGCCTCTGAACTGCAGACTTTTATGCCTCGAGCATCCCCAGCACCGATGACAGCTCAGCTTATTCTGAAGCAGCTCAGTTACTGGTGGGACAGAGGAAGCAGGCTGCCAAGCAGACCTTCAGGTACAGGAGGAAGAGTTAGGCACAGATGACTGAGTGAGGAGGAATAATGCTCTCTGTATTCAAACTGATGGATTTATACTAAGATCACCACGGATGTGAGAGAGCAGCGAAATACGTACTACTGACTACTGACTATCAGTATATATAGTAACTTAAAAGTATCTAAGGGGAAAAAAAAAAGAGACTAAATACCTTCTCAAAATTGTTTTTGGCTCAGAAAGCTTCCACCCTTTTCTGTAGCTTTAAGGGATGGTCCTTAAATTCATAACAAGTGGGTACATTACAGTATGTGCAAACCATATCTCTCTTCATACAATCTTTTTCTGTGACACGTATGCCATATTGTTTCCAGAATACATCATAAGGTGGTTTGTATTTTGTTTGTGGGTTTATTTTGGGGTTTTTGTAACAAAGATGCCAATAAAGGATTGCTTAGAAGGATTTTTTGCCTGTCCCATCCTGTTCTCTTTTAATTTGTGGCTTTGCAGCAATCATAAGAGTGAAACAAAAACTTCTTGAAGTACCAGCTCCACTGTGTGCAGTAGTTGGATATTTCAAGGTTCGTTGGTAGGTACCAGGGAGTATAAACACTGGTATGGTTGGTTTGTTCATTTGTGAATAGCTTCGGTTTGCTATTACTGAATTCTTTCTAATGGTTGGATTCACACTGTTTGAAATTGGGGAAGTTGCCCATGAATGCGTAATTATTATGAAGTTGTAGATGGTACTTTTAAAGTGCAGTTGCTTTTTTAGAATGCTTATGAGAATAGCTGAACTCAAGCAGATTTAGATTCTTTCAAGATAAGCTGCTTTTTTTTTTAAAAAAACCCAATTTGTTTAAAATCCATCAACCTTCTCGATCCTAATGAAGTCCCTTTGAAACAGATTCAAAACCCTCCATTCTTCAGGAAAGTCTGAAGAAGAATACTTGAGTACACATTTGCTGTCTACCTCCTCCTTGCTTGGGAGCATGAAGGAAGCAGGAGTTTGAAAGGATCAACTTCTGTCAAGCCAGAATGTCAGAACTGGTTTGGGAAGATCTGTTCCAGTTGCTGAAAGACAGAAAACGTACAAAATTTGCTTGCCTGGTCTTCCTTTGTCTGAGACTGTGTGCAGTTTCAAACACATCCCAAGACATCTACAACAGTGATTAACAGAAAGAGTCTTTGAAAGTGCTTGCCTGACGGTGGAGCACACAACACCTTCAGCCCTGCAGCAGAGATATAATGATTATCTCTTTGTAGAGCAGCATCAGCTCCCGAAATGTACCAGTCCTGTAGGAGACAGGGCATCATCTGACAGTGTTCCAGTCCCAGTCGTTCTGAGTCCTCAAGAGGCAAAAACATTTCAGTACCACTGAACTCTTGTTCTGTACTCCCTATTTCAGATTTGAAATTACCCTTGACTTGTATTGGAATTATTCTTGTCAGTTTAGTTCCTCTTCCTTCTAAACTGTCTTCTTCCTTTCATGCCTGGAGCAAGGACTTGGAATGTTTCTGTCTTTCAGTTTTGGCATCAGTTTCAGGGAGTAGTCGTTATAGCTCTAGGGAAAATTAAATTGTCATCTTGGTTGTGTTAAGCAGTTGCATAAAAATGATTATGATCTCTGCAAAAAGGTTATCTTAGTTCTAGGAGTGGTAAAAATGAATTTAGACATGGTAAAAAAACTTTAGTGTGATGGCTATTCACAACCAGAGTATAGAACCAAAGTTATGTCTAAACTACCTGATCAGACTATGTCATGTTAATCTTTGCACTCTGGTAATAGCCTTTCCATTGTATATCTAGTTTATGGTGCAGTGATATGCAGCTCCTAATACAGGCAGTATTCAATAGGATGCATCCTTGTGCAGGGTTTGTGCCACATGCCACACACTATCCATTACCACCTGGTTTTACTTTTAATAGGTCTGTGTTCAGCCACTGCAGTCAGATTCAAGCCTATTGCCACTCAAATCTGCTGTGCAGAGGTTGCAGTCTAACCCAAGGTAAAAAATGAGCATGTCAGGGATTGATGCAAACAGAAGATTATTGGAAATAGCTAAAATAACCCAAAGGGGTTATGATGAGGAAAGGAGGTCACTAGGAGTTTTAAGAGCTGGACTGAGATTCCGGACACAGGGTGTGTGACACAGGGTGTGCAGTAATCTAAAGGCAGGTGCAAAGCTGAAAATGGGAGGGATCAAAGAAAACTTTTGTGCTTGTAAGCATAGCAGTATGACCAGGAGATGGAAGAAGAATGGGTGCAAGGAAGGAGAGCAGATGGAGTGTTACTGGAGCACTGTGCAGGCAAAGTGACCTGAGACATGGTATTTTGGATGGAGTGTGGCATGGAAACAAAACTCCTGCACAGTCCCCAAAAGGAAGACTTTTTAAAAAAAGAAGAGACACTGCCTCTACATGCACTAAGGAACTTTGTCTATTCTTATGGAAAAAGAATCAGAGCCTGCATTAAAGTAAGGTGTGTAACCAGCAAAATCACAGCAGTCTGCAATTCAGTACAAAGTAGTGCAAAAAAACCCCAACAAACCAACACCACCAAGACAAAACCAAAAAACAATCAAATCCCTGAAGTAATTTGAAGTGAGCCCTCAAAGCAGGGTGGGCCCCTTAGTGCTTCGGGGCACAGAAGGAAAAAAGCACCGACTTTCAGTCTCCCAGAGCTTGTCAGCAGGTGTTTTGCTGCGGGAGGGCTGTGTAGAAGTCAGGAGCGAAGGCGTCGAACGGTAGTTAACGTAGCTGGCAATAAGAAGTGTTGCTTCAACAATCTAGGGGAAAAAAGAAAATTATTAACTGTAAGTCAATTAGAAGTAAGAGTGCCCTTTGGTTTTTAGAACCCGTTGACTGCATAACTTCTGCAAATGGCTTTCTCACATGGAGTTGTTGGTTTTGAAGCGAAGGTCTGTCTTTAAGAGTTAGGTCTTACAGAAAGTCTCTGATTAAAGGTTCCAGCTTACAAGGGATTTATTGAATGTATGTAGCTCGTGCAGCAGCCACAAGTACATGTCCCCAGGGCTTGCACAAAATGCCCAGCTGTGACACTGCCAGATGGAAAGAAACTCGATTATTACCTTTGGAATTGCCATTGTGAAAAGGAGTTTTTCAGTGCTGTTTTTTCCAGAACTCCTTTCTTTCATTTGACTGACTACAATCATGAAGTCATCTCGACAGCCTCCAAAGGTCAGCACAGAGGAGTATGCATACGAGACCTTCAAGTGCTGCAGACAGAGAGTTTGAAAGAGTCATAGTTCAATATAATAAAAATTGGCCACCTTAAACTAATATATCTGCTACTTACTGCAAGAGCACCAGATCTCCAGCAGTAATAGGCAGTACAGGGAATTGGCTCTATAGGTAACGGCTGGCAGAGAAATCTCAAATGAGAATTGCATTTCTAGTTTTCTCCAAACTTGCTCTATGCCTCACTGTTCCTCACTGAGCAATAGTCCAAACTTTGTTATGTTCCAGATGGTGATAGTTAAAGCACATACCACTGAGATGTTGGAAGACATATGAGGATGTTTACTGCTCATCAAAGAGGCAGTTAGCTGTTTTGTGAAACCTTACCTGACACTGGGGCAGTAATTTTCCTTTGTTTATGTAGTGTTCAAACATAGCACTGACTTCCCTCATCTCTGACTTCTACAAATTAACTTCTGGAACCATTTGTAGTTAAAGACAAACTTTTAGTGACTTTAAGTGGACTCAAGGGAATGTCTTTCTGTGGCAGGCAAGTTACTTTTCTTAAATGGTGTTCCTCACCGTACCATAGTGTTATAATCCAGTATGCTGATACCATCTTCATTCACAGCTATCCAGACTGGACAGTCTTCTAACGAGGAAGGCAAAACAGGCTACAGAAAAAGAATTATTAGTTTAGATATTTCTTGACCACCACACGAAGATGTTTGTTTCACCACACACATAAATCTTGTGTTTTAAGGATAAAGATGAGGTTCTGAACCAATTTGAATTTCCAGAGGACTTCTCTCAAAATCTGGAATAGTTTCGGGACTAGTGGCACAAGAATTGTAATGATAACAAAGGCATTGGGATTAATTAAATTCCATCAGTGTGGTTAAAACCGAGAGAAACGCCAGGAGAGAGCAACAAAGCAGCAGTTCTGTTCTGCTGTGGTTCTTATATCACTCCCATCAGTCTGGCAGGCAGTGAAGCCTGTTGGTTTCTATAATACCAGTGCACCCAGTACCATCACATCACAGTTTTCTTCCTTAAAGATTTTGCCAAATGTGCATCAATTATCAATTAAAGATGTGTTGTTATGACTAATGACATGAATCTTTCCTGGGAATCTGCTATTATTTGACTAATGCCATAGGCTTTGCTGTTTAACTATGGAAAAATTAGAAAATATGTTAATAATCAGAAATATCAACATTATTTAAACTCTGGTGGAACTATTTTATGTTCTGATTCTTCAGTGACAGTAACTTCAAGTACCAGTAACATCTTCTGCCTTTACTGCTGACAGTAAATACTGGACTGCTGGAATTCCAGTACTGCTGGAAATAATTGTCTTTTTGAAAACTTACTTTGTATTTACTCCAGAGGTCCCTTTCATCCTTAGGCTTTATGCCTTAACTATAGCAGCTTTGACTTCAAAGCAAGGAACGCGTAACTATGAACAAGACCTGTCTCAAGCTTTCAATAGAGGAGGTTTCTGCTGGCTTGGGGAAGATGGTTAACCCCAAAACAAGATTCCTCAGCCTCAATGCGCTAAGACCTTAGTTCAGGCATGGGAAATAGGTAGAGTGCTCTATCCTGGAATAGGCTGAGAGATGGTACAAGCTACTGGGAGAAGCTCCAGCTGTTCTTTGCTCTCCCACTGAAGCCTGTGGGCTGGCAACTTAACCAATATGTGCTTTAGTTTTTCTGTTTCTGCAACAGGACAGTAGCAGTGCTTGCCTTCCTGTGGCAAGGAAAGCAGCCACTTGTGTCAAGCAGAGAACAGGACTGAAATACCCATTCTCCTTTTAGAGAATCAGCTGCCAGCTGTGATTTATGGGGGACTCTTCCCATCCACCCCCTGCAGCTGTATGTAAACAGTATTTTTAAACTATAATTGCAGCCTTGATGACCAGGAAAATTCCTGCCTGAGAAAGCTTTGGCAAGGTTTGTAAGGAGATTTAGTATTATGATAAACAGATGCAGCCAGGGAACCTCCAGTATTTATTTACTAAACACTAGCAACCCCTAGTGTTTAGAACATATTCATCTTCTTTCTAAACCTATGTGGTACCAAAATAGAGCTGTTAGTTCAGAACAGACTATTGTTCAGTTTTTCCCTTCCTGAAGTTAAGCATTTTCAACCCATGCTAACTAGAGATCATAGGTGTTTATCTGCTCAGATAGTTCACTCAGGAACAGGAAAAATGTGTACTTCTGTTACCTTTGCAGTAAATACTTTGGCTCCAAAGAGAGGCCACTTCCGGGCTACTGTCAAATAAATTCGAATGCATTCTGGTGGAGAGCATCCCTGTAGTACCATCCACTTCGTTGCCAGCCTGTCAGCCAGTTGCCTTTCACAGAATCCAAGACACAAGACATCATTATATACTAATGTCTTCCAAGGAAAGGTAAGTAAAATTATAACAATTTATAGAGGTACCTCTCATTCCAAAATGGCAGTTCTACACAGCACCACAGAGAGGGCTGTTCACACTGTCAGTTATGAGGGTTGTACAACCTGAGTTTATTTTAGCATTTTAATGCCCAAGAATCGCAGTCACATATGGGTTGCTCACTGGTGTATATATTAAACAACTGTAACAGCTGTTACAGTAAAATCCTTCCCAGCTTGTCTTCACATTCAATTATACTCACACCTTCATCTTAGCTATAGTATACTCTATATGGAGTGGCAATATATATTAACTCACTCTCGATTTGGCTCACTAGGGATGGTTTGGCAGCTATCTTGCTACATGCAGATGGAATTTTCTCTCAAAAGGAGATAATTGTGTTAGTTCCACCACTGCATGTCTACGTAGCTTTGGATCTGGAAGATTATAATTCTCTTGTTAAAACAGTTAGAGCTGAGATCCATGTCAGTATCCGAATTCTGTACTTGAAATCTCTGCTTTGTGTGTGAGAATTTCCAAGTCAGAACATCAAAAAGCCCTGCTAAAATATGTCCTACTAGAATTACTCCATGTCCTGAAGCAGCCCATATGTGCTGGCTTTATGGCTCATTGCAAATGTTAGGCATCTGGATTCAATTGACACTTGGGGGAAGGGTAAAACAAAAGCTCAGAAACAGAATTCATGTTAGGCTTAGGCTAGAGTTTGTTGGAACTGAAATGGCTAACTTGGAAGTGAAAGGCTTACATTATTTGTTTTGGGGAAAACTAGTTGGCATTTGGCTCTTTTTATATTAGTTAACTGCTATTTTCTTTTAAAGGAACCTTTTCCTGACACTTGTGTTATGGTTCAGTTTCTACATCAAATAATCTTGATAGGGCTCCTTGAAACTTCTTCAATATAAAGACAGAATTTTGTAAGTAAAATTTGTTTTCAGTGCAAAGTAGAGAATAGCAAACAATTTACCTGAGCTGTTCAGAAGCAATGTTTTGCTTGTAGCGTTTGGGATAGAATTTATCTAAGACTTGGTGGAGAAGATGCTGCATTTTAGATTGTGATGTTCCTCCAGGACTTGAAGATCCCGATCGATCCAAATCCCCATATTCCACCTAAGACAACATTATAGTTTATAGTACAACAGAACTATGGGGATTTTAGTGCAGTAGAACATTCCATGAATTCCCATACCAATCCCCATACCATGTCTTAGTCATGCAAAAAGACACCATTAGACTGGGGTATTTTGTAACAGCATTTACCACAGCAAACGTATACAACAGAGCAACCACTGAGAATTCTTTACTGATCTAAGAAAGTGAAATGAGAACTCAGCCAGCTACTTTTTGTAGGGACATACTTCTGACTAACTGCCAAGCTTTTGGGGTTTATTTTCAACTAGCCTATTAGAACAACAGTCTATCTGTAAATAGATTGGACCTTGTTCCCAGCTTCTTCATCTCAGTTTACATTGGTTTAACAAATGTGACAATCAGTTTCAGCTCAGTAATAAACTATAATCCAGTTTATTATGCCCACGACCCACTCTGTGTGTTTTATGTGGTAACAGCTAAATGCAAGCCTGGAGGTCTAATGGTGGATCCTACATGATGGTCTTCCTGAGTAAAAAGCTATTAGCAGTGCAACAGGGAAAGTTTTTACTGTTAAGTGGAATTCTAGTAGTAATACTATTTCCTTATCTCTACTAAGGCAGTACTTGGAGCAGTTTTGGGTATAGACCAGCCTCACTGTTTTTTCCAATATTTTTCTTTGGACGGAAAGGCACTCCTGTAACAAATTTCCCCACAGCAAAAGGTGTTCTAACAACATATGTGTGCTGGTGTAATGTGTTTGGCAGGGTACATCTCAGACCACATGTTTGATAAGAAAAACTACTTTTGATGCAAAAGAAAGCTGCTTAGTCAAAGATATTCAGCATACAGCTGAAGAACAAAAAGGAGAACAAAAAGGAGAATTGCTTCCCATAGCCATACTCACCTGAGCCATCAGAGCCACCATTTCCAGAGCTAATTCCTTATTAACAGGAAACCTTCCATTGGCTATTTCATTGCTGACTTGAAAGGCCAGTAGCAACCGTTCCCGGTCTGTTTCACCTTTGGCCTGGCTCCGAAAATATAGCCTAAAAAGCAGAGAGGATTGTGAAGGTAATAAGATACTGTGAACTGAAAGTAGACAAACTTCGTGTATTGCAGGGGTACTGGACAGAGATTTGGAAGCTGAGCTGCTTCTGTTATGAACAAGATTTAGGCATGGAGTCTCAAAACCTGCTTTCTGGCTTTGGAAGCCATTTGAATTCTGAGAAGAAAGTAAAGCCTTATTAAACACAAGTAAATCAGTGTCCATCTGTCCCCATCAAAGACAGGCAATATTTAAGATACAGTCTTCTCTGCTTATAACAGAATGCTGAACTGTCTCCACTCTACATGTATAAACTTCTACATGACAGCCTTGTAGACTTGTTATTTTTGTCAGCTTTGCTTTGACCAGTTACACTTATATTGTTATTAAAAAAATCTTCAGCTTGCTTCACTAGAAAATAATAGAAAAAATTGAAGCAGCATTCTTGCAAATCAAAGCTTCCTATATTTTTTATTCCCTTCATAGTTGCAATTTCTTTGACCTGAAGATTATAGCATGAAGATTAATGGGGCTTGAAGACACCAGCTTGGGGAATGCTTCCCAGAACCATTCCTCATACATGCCTATTTAAATCTAATTCAAATATTAATTTACAGCTGCATCTACGACTATATATTCCACAAAACAACAGAAAATCTTATTCCAGTGGATCAGTTTGTTTATTTTTATGTCAATCTAAGATTAACACCACCATTACGACCATAGTGACCTTACACATCTTATCAGAGTCCTTGGTTTTAGAACACCCCAACCTTGGAAAGACTTTATCAAAACATCCTTGCTGTCCAGTCTAGACACATTCCATTCCAACAAAATAATACTGCAAAGATTCACTCCTGAAACAAATACTGCCTTCTGGGGCAAAAGCAATAACTTCTGCTTCCAGTTCTATTATATCAACTAACAAAGCTCACAGAAATTTGCTTCCACCATTACAGTCAACAAAATCTTCATACATTCAATATAGAACTTTGTTTCTTTTTGGTTTTGGGATGGCCTTTGTTTTGGCTGCAAACAGAATTCACAAACAGAAAGCCATTCTCTGTTCACATACACATCTCTCTATTCACTGTAATTCAGAATTCCTGTCTGTACTGTAAATGATGAACCTGTTCCAGTTTTTGGTTTAGATCTTTGTCTTATTATTTTATTCTCTACTATCTCTTCTCATCCAACTTCTAATGTTTCTTTCTTATACAAAGTCTGGGAACTGCTACTACATGTCTCCTCTACAGCTTGTGCCATTCGGAACATTATTCCTCTATCTTTTTCATCTTTGTTATTCTTCACTTAATTGCAAGTTTCAGCATATTTGCTTTCACTGCTGATTTTTCCCTCAGGTCTCTCTTCCTCTCACCTAAGATGCATTATTTAATTATGTTTTAGGATTGAGGCAAATGAAATCATGCCAAGTATGTCTTACTACAGCTAGTTCTTAACCCATTTTAAGTCTAGTCTGCTATTGCAAAGTATTTTGGGTTTTACTTCTAGACCATATACCCTTTACCAAACACAAAAGTCATCGCGTCTCATGCAGGACTTAAGCGCGTCTTTGCTAAAATAGTTTTGGCACTAACAGTACTATAAATTATTGACCATCTACAGAGATATATCCAGCCTAGAAATGTTACATTAACAGCAGTTGTGAGGCCAACCAACAAAGCACAGTACCTGTTCTTATAGGTCAACTTCACAATTCTTGTGCCACCTTCATATTTCCCGGGATGCAATTCTTTTAAGGCTTGTTCCCATTTAGAAATGACATCACAGATCTTTAAAAATATGGAGAGAGGAGAGACAAACTGAGGTGAAACATATAGTCAAGGCTTGAGGGAAAAGTAAGTGAAAAAAGCATCATGGAACACAAAAGATATAGACTGGATCAGCATACGCACAGCCAAAAGTGGCACAGCAATTCCTTTTTCTATTACACAGTATGTAAATATTGAAACATTCCTACTGAAAACTCCAGCTCTAACCTGCAAGGGGACGTCTGCAAGAGAATTCTGTTCTGGTAGCAACTCTGTGACTATGCCTATGTTAGCATGTAGCAAAGCTCAGGAGGAGCAGACCTGCACTGCGGAACACAGCTCTCTAAGATCCTGTGCCCACACTTTATCAGTTTCAAAGGGTTTTCCTTTGGAATAGCTTTAGTCTGGTTAAATGGCCTGAAAGCCCACTACTGGATCACATCTTCCAGTTCATGTTTCACGTAAAAAGAATTCAGTTCATCCTCTCTAAACTTGCTCCTTAATGTGAATCAAAGCATGGTTAATAGGAATGACTGCACCAAAAGTGCAGTCCTAAGCCAAACTAAAGCACTATCACATCCTCTGAATAGCTGCTGTCTACCTGCTTGGCTAAAGCAAACCCCTAGATCTGAATGTCTGAACTTTGGGAACATTTGGCCCTAGACTCCAACCTAGTAACACAGACATATTTTTAGTAACAGCATAGTTAATCTTTTTGGTTCCATTCATCTTCTTTTGGTTATTACAGTCCTTTTACAAGCATTCTAATAAAGGCCCCTACTTCTCTTTAGATAGCATCTCAATAAAAGGAATGTGAACATAAGAAGTCAGATGAAATAAATAATCAGATATCCTAATCCTCTCTTAAAAAGCTATTGAGGTTGCCTGGCCAACTAAATAATAAACAGTTAATAACCAATAAAACTGATGCCTTTGATTGTCTCAAGCTTTACTACCTCATCTCTCCCAATAGTGGTTCAACTACCAGCAAAGCTCCAGATTATCTGATCTGTATCAGGCCATAAAAGAAAAGTATATAATTTGGCACTGTCTGTGGTTGTTTCCTCTTCAAACACTAATTAAACTTCTCGCTCTATTGCCTGTTATGAAATTGTATGCTGTGCAAAACTGCATGTTTATGTTCCCTACAGGTATCAGGGCCTCTTCAAAGTTCCCACTACCACTATCTCTCTCCTCAGTGCTGTACAACAAATTATTCTCCCAGATTTGTACCAAAATCTGATGTGTCTCACTCATAGCTGCTAGCCGCTCACTTAAGGCTGTCATCCAGCTGCAGCACGGGTAAAAATCTCCATATGAAAGACATAGATATTAATATTTGGTCTGCTTTCCTTTTCCCTTCATCTGAGGTACTCCTCTCTTTTGAAGTAAAAGCATATTCAGTAGAGCCTTCTCCCCTAAGTACACTACTCATTAACAATAAAAGCCTGAGTTATCTGAAGATAGCAAGGTGATACTTTATAATCCAATAGATGAGATTTATAGAGACATGCCAAGAGAATCACAGTCTAACATAAATTTATCCCAATTAAGAGTGTCACATTTGAGGTTAGTTGTGATATCTGATCATGCTAGCTAGCTCACTCATATTTTAATTTTGCAGTCAAGATAAATTAAATTTTAATATCTGCTCAAATCTGAGTTAGACTTTTAAAAAATTGACCAATTTATCACCTACTAAAACAGAATGTACTTTGTCCTAACTAGTGTTTCAGACTAGTTTGAGCTAATTAAGGAATCATAGGATCATTTAGGTTGGAAAAGACTTTCAAGATCGTAGAGTCCAACCATAAACCTGACACTGCCAAGTCCACCACTAAACAATGTCCCCAAACACCACATCTATATGTCTTTTAAATACCTCCAGGTGACTCAACCACTTCCCTGGACAGCCTATTCCAATGCCTGACAGCACTTTCAGTGAATAAATATTCCTAATAGCCAATCTAAACCTCCCCTGGTGCAGCTTGAGGCCAATTCCTTTCATTCTGTTACTTGTGAAAAGACACCGACACGCACCTCTCTATAGCCTCCTTTCAGGTAGTTGTAGAGAGCAATAAGGTCTCCCTTCAGCCTCCTTTTCTCCCCACTAAATAACCCCACTTCCCTCAGCTGACCCTCATAAGACTTATTGTCCAGACCCTTCATTAGTTCCGTTGCCCTTCTCTGGACTCACTCCAGCACCTCAGTGTCTTTCCTGTAGTAACTGGCCCAAAATTGGACACAGCACTCAAGGTGGGGCCTCACCAGTGCCCAGTACAGCTGACCACACTATTCCTGATACAGGCCAGAATGTTGTTGGCCTTCTTGGCCACCTGGGTACACTGCTGGCTTATATTCAGCCAGCTGTCAACACCCCTAGAACCTTTTCTGCCAGGCAGCTCTTCAGCCACTCTTCCCCAAACCTGTAACATCGCATGGGGTTGTGTGACCCAAGTGCAGGAATTAAGTGCTCTGAATACTAATCTAGATAGAAAATACAAGTGTATTTGGTCTTGCTGCATTAAGAAAAATTTATTAGCCTTTTAGCAGGATACAAAGATGTATGCTGAAAGTAGCACAGGGGAAAAAGAAAAGACCAGAACAACAAAAACCTTCACGTTGCCCTGCAGGCAATGTTCCAAATTCCTGCCAGAAGGATCATCTGTGAACAGAGAAAATCCCATGTGGGATGGCTTCCTCATTCCTGTCTCCTGGTTCAGTCGCTGGATGAATTCATCAACTGTTGAGGAGCCATCAAAACCTACAACCTGCAATGAAAGAGGAGGTAACTGAGGATAAGTTTCAAGAAACTTATTGATGGGTATCACAACTAAACAAGCCGTTTTTTTTTTTACAGATTGGTATCTCATGACTGGTGTCTCAGCTCCAGTGATTGCACTTGCCTATTGTTACCCTTCACATTGCATTCTTCCTATACTTAGACAAAACATCTCTCTCTTTTTTCCCAGCCAACTTGTTTTTCCTAAGACCTGTAGAGCTGGTAGTGGATTGATTCCCTTCATTTTCTAAGGAGAAATGGCAAGGAAGAGAAATAGTGTCTATCTCCCAATATCTGATGTGCATAATAAACACTATGGTGCCACCCATGCACATGAAGGAGGTATGGTGTGGTGCAGTCCTCTAGCACCCAGAAGAAAGGCAGCTGCTGTGGCTTACCTGGTAGGTACCATTCATGAAATGCACTGGGATGCTAAAAGGGAGCGAGTGGTGGTAGGGATTTCTCAGCAGGATGGACACAATCTCCATCCGGGAGGGCTTGGCTTCCCGCTCACCAGTCTGCACAGTGCGGTCTACTGATCTCTGGCAGTAGATGGCATACTTGCCTATTTCACTCCTAGGCAAAGAGGTGGAAATAAGACACAAACATGGTTTAAATGCCATATCCTCTTCCATTTCCCA
The DNA here is from genome assembly GCA_004320125.1 of Scolopax mira. Classification (NCBI taxonomy): domain Eukaryota; kingdom Metazoa; phylum Chordata; class Aves; order Charadriiformes; family Scolopacidae; genus Scolopax; species Scolopax mira. The sequence goes on along the minus strand of BJBW01000061.1, from coordinate 221,811 downwards.
TGCCATGACAAAGCATTTCTCCCCCAGGCTTTTGCTCAAGTAAAAATACATCTTTGTGCAGCTATCCTAGTTCATCTCAACAGACTAACAGCTCAAGTGAAAAGCTGCAAGGCATATCTCAGCTCCAAGGATCTCTAAAAACAAGGTAGACGATGGACTCTTTGGGAAGTACAAGAGCAGTCCTTGCTTCTAGATGGACTGGACATAGTATAGAAATATCCTCTTCTGTACTCTGTTGCCATCATAGTATCCATTAAACCAAGACCAAATTCACCCTCAAACTTGCTGTCATGCTAGCGGAATTTAGTTACTATCATGTCAAGTGCTGATAAGTATTAATAATAAACTGTAATGCATTAGTTTCACTTACAGAATTGTATAAGTTGTGTTCATCAATTTACAGGTTATAGAAATGTTAAGTTGCCATGTATTAACCCTATCTGCCAATCAAGAGACTCGACAGAGATTCAAACTAGGCTCAGATTTGTTAACAGGTCAATACAGTATGGGGACAGACTATTATCAGTTTACTGTCTACTGAAAAGAGTGCTCCATCTGACAGCACCAAAAGGATATGTGTCTCTAAACCAGGCAGGAACAGTCAATTACATCTTTTGCAAGATGTTAAGAATGTATATACTGAATAAGTTCCGAAATAGAAGTATCTATATGGATTTATAACCGTGCTTTGCAGGGAAAACTAATCTATTTTTTTTTCTAGCCTTAATAATTGTTTCATAGGTGGATTGCATAAATACATTTCCTCTTTGCTTCTGCCTTGTGGTTTGTTTTTTTTTTTGGGCTAAGAACATGGCAGACCATCAGCATAGTAATGCTTGAAACTGATGCATTAAATGAGTTTCACAGAGCCCATCTTTATGAAATTCAATAGTCCGTAGCAGTAGAGCAGCCCCACTACTGAGTTGAATGGACCAGTTTGGGATCTGGTAATGCACAAGTTTGAAGATGTGATTTTTAGTACTAGCCAGAAGATCCCTAACATGTTGCCTAAGCCAATGGAGACAGAGCCTGACCATTGAGAAGTGCTTGGTATCTGTACTTTTGCTTCTGAGAAGAAATAGCAAATGTGAGGCAGCACATAAGAAAATTAAGAAAAAAAATTTTATAGGAGGAGTACACAAGTTTCCTTTGCAATATGAGGAGACTTTTAGTTTGAGTTCCAAGGCAGACTTAGGCTGAGTATTTGAATATTTGTTTGAAATGAAGCCACTCTTTTACCTATGTCTTAGCAACAGTATATTGTTGCAACAAACTAGACATCTCTATCTGTGACCTCCTCTCCAAGGACACAATGAGATATGCTGACGACCAGATCACTATGGAAACAAACAAAGAGCACAGCATGAACACTGGAGAACAACTTACTGCTGTTACAGTAGATCTTATGCTGTTTTCTTACAGGGGAAAGTGTTACACACCAAAGAGGTAACAGAAAACAGTACTAGCATATATCTCAGGTTTGTCAGTTTTTACTAACTTTCTATGGTTCCATGAGATATTCTCTGCCTCACTTTTGTTCTGTCAGTATGCTTGCTTAACCTGAAAACAAAATGTAATCACCTAAAATTCTAATAATGCATTTTAAATAATTACTTCGGTCTGTCTTTCTAGCAATAAAAGAAAGGAGCAACATCAGCAAAAAACTCCTTATGTAGCTCCAGTTATATCTGCAAAAAGTTCTTTTGCTAGTATGGGTCACTCAGTGTTGTGAACTAGCTTAATATAAGTGACAATTAATGAGAATGACTGAAGGGAGAATGACTTGATACCACTGGGAACTTTCTGTCCCCTCCTTCAACTTATTTTTGCAGGTGTGAGTTACAAAACTGCTTCCATCTTTATCCGTAGTGGATGCAAAAGGCAGTAAGTTTTGCAGAAGAAAATACTGTTGGAATCTTTACCTGGGGTCTGCGTGTCGCTGGAAGTGCTGCTTGATGTACCAGAGGAAGTGATGTTGAGGCAGAAATAGAGGAGCACACAAAGCCAGGAGCTGCCAGCACTGCGAACATAAAATTGGACATCATTCTTGTTCTGCACTTGCCTGTTGTCTTTTATAGAATACTGCAACCAAAATGTTTGATGGTGACCAGTGCTTTTGGCAGTATCAATTTTTAGCCATGTAGTTCAAGGTGCATCAAAGGGAAGGGATGGTTACAGGACAGACTGCTCTTCAGTATCTCAACTTGGACTCCAATAAGATGTATTCTAAATGACTGGCCACTTTTGAAAATTTTCACTAGTGTAACCAGAGCTGAATGAACAATTAAGTCTTAAAGTAATTTTTCCTATTTGTAGCTGCAAATCATAACAAAGAACACACTAGGTAATTTTGTTTCAAATTAGACTCATTATTCTTCAACCAGATTTTGTTTTCTCATTTGAGCTGGGGATATTATAATCAAGTATTTACATTTATGCTGTAACTTATTAATTTGATTTGCCCAATAATTATAGTGCAATAATCAGATTTCATGCTTAATAGTAACATTAATGATTTGCATGTGTTGGTTAATTAAAATGGAAACCAGAATTAATACCATGTGACAATTATAGCTAGCTAACACGAGTGATGAATTTTGATTCTGAATATGGTCTGAATAGACCATGTGCAACTGGCAAATAGTGAAAATAAAAATAAAACTTAGTTTTCAAGTAGCTATATTCTCAATGTTTTTCTTTACACATCAGTGTTGAGATTCTCTTTCCTCCAGCACACCTTTCTCATTTGCACAACTTTATGAATACCAGTCCCATTGCTAATTATTAAAAACACAGAATTATATAGAAAGTATTTGCAGAGCAGAAGCAACAAAAGAGGAACCGACCTGAATGACTGAGTGGTTCTGGGGCTGTCGGCAGCTGGTCTGTTTAACAAGCTGACAGTAAATTTCATTCTGCAGCTCAGTATGTGTCAAGCAGACCTGCAGTGCTGTCTGGGCGAGTGACACATGGTAATCAATGGAGGGTGCCTCCACAGGGACATTGATGAACAGCTGACAGGACTGGAAAAGAATGGAAGTTAGTGCCATGAATACAGTGACTCTTCTCTGGTACTTTGCAGGCCAGGTTCCCCAGATGTGTTATAGACAATTAACGAAATATTCTAAATAACCCTGAGAGGAGGGAGGAGAATAAATAGTTAATTGCTATCCCTCCCTCTTTAAAAGTGGCAACTAGAAAATTCACTCAGCCTCCCCCAGCCTGAGGAGCTCATAAGTCAGCAAGAAAATCAAGGGGGAAAAATGCTTCTGCCTTTCATGCTGATGAAATCAGAAACCTTGCAGAGACTGGACAGTCTTACTGCTCATCTCACACTTAGAGAATGCAAGAATTACATCTCCAATGGTTTCACCATTGGTCTTACTGATGCAACTGAGTTTGACACTAAATTGTTTTAATTTTCTTCAGTCCAACTACTGGAGAAGAGGAAGATAAGGCTAACTTTGAAGTGTAAAGGCTGTGGAGGACATAGTTTCTAAACCCTACAAGGAAAAGTTAGAATTCCAGAGAATGAATGACACCTAATATCCAACTGTCCTATTGTAATTTATTGATCCACCACGCCTGTCTAAAGCAACCAATGGTGACAGTAAAAGTTGTGACAAACAACATGACAAAACAATGTTGTTGCCCCAACAACAGAATAAAATAACTGAAAGCCAAATGTCCATTTAAATACCTTAAAAAGTTTCAGAGCTTCAGTCTGTAGAGCCTCTGATGGCAGAGTGGTAAGCGACGTGTGCAACCCATCTTTACTGTAGCACAACATAGGATGTTTCCAGAGAGGAGAATCTGAGGCAGTAGATAGGTAAAAACATGCAGTGTCAGAGACAGAAGAAAGTTAACAGTGTTCACGTTGAAAAGGAGCCTTGCTGAAATGGCAAAGCACTCGAGGAAGCAGCGCTGCACTAGGCCACATTTGTCTTTGATACCACTTCACTGGATTTCAGCAAAGCCTGCCACGAACAAGGAGTCACCAGCAGCATTAGCCATCAGCAGAAAGAAGTATTGCCATCCTCAATCTTGCTGTGTCAGAGCTTCTCATCAGCTGGATTCTGGTGAGAAACCATCCATCCAGCTGTGCGTTCAAACAAGAGACACAAACTCTACCAGGGCAGCTGCCTGCAATGGGGATCTTTGTCACTGCAAGTCACTATTCAACAGTAAGCAAGGTCCACATACAGGTCTAGCAATATGTGAGCATGTAGAAAAGGCACATTAAGCACAAACATATGAGAAAATGGTGCATAAACATAAATGAATGAACAAGTATCAAAGATGAGGAAGAACAGATGAGCATGGATGTATGTGCAAGGGTTTGAATGTGGAGGCAGAGGAACAGATATGAAGGCAAGCGTGTGTGAGTGTATTCAGAGGAGAGAGCATGCATTGTATGGTCAAGATTCCCAGGAAAGGAAAATCAGAACAGGAAAAAATTAAAGCTCCAGTTCTTTAACTTTAACTAATGGTACATAAGTTTCAGAGGTCTTGATAAATGATGTGACAATGTGACAGACAGTCTAGTTTCACTGCAATGCCTGTATCCTCTCTGGAGATGTTACTGTAGAACTAGGGGAGAAGGACATTATATCATATATTGTTCTACTGAGAATACCCTTCCCTTTGACTAGGTTGAACCTGGGGATTAAAATTATCCTTGCTTATGCTTTGCTACCATGGAAAAGCATTTGTGATTTCTACTTACTGGGGTCTCCCTCTGCATCCAATAGCTTTCCAATGAGTTGTTCATATGACGTGCCCACTGTGGCATTACTGCTACCGGCTGCTACGGTCAGATGGTACAGCCAGGTATTCTAGGCATAAGAAGTAGAATAGTATGAGTCAATTCAGGCCTTTTTTTCTAGAAACAGGTTTAGTCTCTATCCCACTTGTCTGCTGTAGTTGGAGAGCAACTCTTGCTCTCCAAAAAGACTTCATTTTATACCTTCTCCTGTTTGGTGCGAATGAGTAAGTATGTGGGACTCTGGTCCTGTGGGTGAATCACCAACGTACAGTGAGATGAGAGAAGACCTCCACCAGTGGTTTCATAATCTTCATCAGAGTCACAGGAACGGTCTACTTCTTCTACTTTGGACTCACGCATAGGCAGATGCCCTAGGGGACACTACAAGGAGAGGAAGTTAGATAAGTATAGCTCATCTCCCACTATGGACAGGGAATTCTGGGAAAGAAAACCCAGGTGAAAATGTTGGCATTTCTGTAAAATGTAAGGAATAAACTATAATTCAGTGTTTAACTAATGTAATTATATAATCTTGCATTTCTATAGAATCTCTTCCCTCTCATCACCTAAAGTACTTACAAAGTGTGTTAATACTTTTATTATTTTTCTTGGGAGAGCACCTACAGATCAGAATGAGAACATGCAAATAAAAAGATGGTCTTTCCCATAAGGTACTGTTTTCTTCCCATTACACTTGTCAGTTGTGTTTACATCATTGGTTCTGCAAGGCAGGATGTTTTCTGATGGTCAGATGCTCAGTATTTTGAGCTACTGTTTTCTGATCCTGGTGAGACTTTCTGATTTCTACTGAAAAATAAATACTTTAAAAATTACATAAATAGGTAGATTTCAGACAAACAGAGGATATTTGCTGTGCTGATCCTGGAGGTCAATCCCAAGTATGAGTCACAGTATTTCTTGATATTCTGAAACTTGGGTTTTGTGATCACCAAGACAAAGTAATAGACCATTGGGCAAAGCTTCCAGAAGTGGAAGCAGATTAGACTGATGAAATTTCTTCCCTCTTCCCATATTGTTGTTGCTACTTATTTACATACCAGCTGCTGTAGAAAAGCCTGTTCTAAAGGCTTCACAAGACTAATTGAGAGTGAGAAACAATACAGTGATCTAAGAAAGAACAGTCACTTGCTTTGTATGTCTTTTGTCATTTTAGCTTTAAGAAAAGAATATTAAAAAAAACCCAGATGAAATATTGATTCTCTTTGTGGATCAGATGCTATTAGAAAGGGAGAAGTACAAGCAAGGAAGAGCTTGAAGTATGAGACAAAGAAGCAGTAAAAGGAGAGAAAACATCATGAGAAATGGCAAAGGAGGGTTCAGGAACAAAAGGGAAATGGAATTACCTTATCTTCATGATTTCGATAGTAGTAGAAAGTTTTTCCAATCAGTGCACACCAGACCAGCTTAGAGTGACCATGTTTGACCTGTAAAGAGGACAAAGAAATACATGCTTTTAACATCAGCAGTGTTGCTGGAATGATTTTTTAGAATTCTAATTTTCAATTCAACTCTCTCTTAAAAACCTGCATGTATTATTTGTTCTATGCTAATGTAAGCTCCTCTCAAAACATGCAGGGCATCACTTCCAAAAGCAGGTTAGTGTATCCCACATAAGTAGATGGGAGACAAGTGCTTACAGAAATGGGTCTAAGATTTTGTGAAGCATTTTACTTATTCATAACAACCCATCATTTCTGTATCCTGAAATATACAATATTAAGAACAATCTTTGTAAGATCATAAAAATGAATCATTTCACCTCAGCAGAAAAAGACCAGTCAACGTGTAGTCTAGGGAGCTGTTTCCTATTGCAGATGAACAAGCTTCAGATGCAGGTTGCCTTTAGCCATCTTTAGATGCTGGCCAGAATTATATTAAAAAAATCATAATAACTTGGTATGAAAAACTCATCTATGGAAACGGCATAAAGCATAAGAATTTTCAGCCATTGTACTTTGTACTTTTTACTATGTACGTTGTACTTATGAGCATGCACTCTGTTATGATAGAAATAAATGCCTAGAACCACACAAGTAATTTCTTTGGAACTGTCCTATATCTCCAAGTTAAGATCAAGTAAATGTGCCATTTAACAGTGTTTCCTGATAGTTGGGGTTTTATTATGACATGCTGTGAATTCCATTGCAGAAAAGCATATATAAACTAGGTATTTGTTATTACTTACTATTTGACAAAGACAGTATCTCTCAGTAGCCTTGTTTGTCCCACTCCTTATCATTTATACAAATGTTCCTCTCTCTGAAATACAGAAATGTACTGCCACTTTTCTTTCTTTCCCCACTCTTATAGGGAGTATTAAAATACTAATTTCTTGCTGACATTTACTGTGCAAACAAAGAAGCTGGTATACTGTCAAGACTGAGCTAAACTAAATACACTAAAAATTAGTATTTTACCTTGGTGAGCCAGCCTTTCACAGTAGGTTTAGCATCACTGTGAGGAACACCAACAGGACTGGTCACTTGCACTCTCAGGATACTCTGTAGGACATGAATCCATTCCTCCAGGATGTTGGGAGAGTCGGCTGTCAGGAAATAAGTTCTCTTTTCCGTTATGAGCTGGACAAAAAAAAAAAAAAAAAGGAGTGAGCAAGTATAAATCTGCACACTTGCAAATCTTTTCTTCAGCTGCCAAGTTTCATTATCCCATACAGATTTTTTTTTGGTAGTTCAGAAGGGACTTTTTGGGGGTAAGAGAAAAGGGGCTAACCCTCAAAGCCCAAATGAAAGGACAAACTCTTATGAGAGCTCTTGCTAATTCTGTTCTACATTGTAGCTTTGTCTCCTCTCTTGTACTTTCTTGTTTCACTGTGCTGCTGCTAATTTTTAATTGTAAATGAAATTTTTTTGCTGCCTTCACTTTAAATTGCATTCTGCCTTCAATAGCTTGTGACTTCAATAGCTTGAGAGGAAAGATGCTATGAGTTTAATAGTATTAAGGCTTAGAAACTTCAGTTCCATGAGGGCAGAAGGTAGCCCATCGGTCAGGCCATGGGCCTTGCAGTCAGTATGAGAGAAACTTTATTACCACCTTTATAAGGAAGTCCTCTAACAATAACAACTTAACACTGAACCCAGCAATGGGCTAACTTCTAATACTTTGGAAGTCAAATTCTAATAGGAATCCAACACTTTAGATGTTTCTTCAGATCCTCCAAACATGTAAAGTCAGGCTGGAGATCTTGAGAGGATTCTTTCAGAAAGAGATCCTAGGTACTATCTGATTTCAATTGTATCACTCTTCCCCATAGATTTCAAACTCTCAGTCCTAACTGCAAAAAAGGAAAGTGCTATGGTGTAAAGCAAAGCAAAACAAAACAAAAGAAAAATTTATTTCATTTTCAAGGAGCTGTATTTGGGTTACAATTTAGCTTTTTCCCATTATTTAACTACCTGGCTTGTGCCAGAAAACACAGAGGCCAGACAAAGTAAGCTCATATCAAGTGAGACATACAGTACCATTCAGACTGAAATAAGTGCTCAAGAAAGCCCAACAACCCAGCAGCTGAGTGTGTGGTTATCTGCAGGATGGAAAAGCAACGCTCACCTGGAATGTTTGTGACCCTTCACCTCTGACAATTTGGCACGAGGAATTCAGCTCCACCTGCCCTTGTGGTTTGCGGATAACATCGCTCTGAGGAAAGAAAAGCAAACAACTTTTTCAGCAGAAAAAAAATTCAGGTGAGTCTTAGAGTACTGAAATACAGCATAATATACATGTGCAGGTTGGAGTCTGTGTACATGAGCTGGAAAGGACAGATGAAGGTTGCCAAGTTGGGTATGAGACAGTGTGATCCCTTTGCAATGCTGAACCAAAAGTCTCCTCAGTGGTGGCAAACAATACAAGAGTAATGTCAACAAATACTGTCTTATGAAGTTCAGATTGGACATTAGGAAAAAAACACAACAATGCAACAGAAAAAAAACCAACAAACCCTTTCTCACCGGGAAGGCAATACAACACCAAACAGGTACACAGACAGTGGCTGAATTTCCCCCTTTGGAGGGGGGGAAAGATTCACGTAGACAAGGCCATATGTGGTTTGATCTACAGCTGGTGAGAGTCTCTCTTCAATGTGCCCGTTGAACTAAGGTTTTCCAGGAGTTCCTTCCAACCAACAGTAAATCCTGAATATTTATGAAGTTTTTATATATATATTTATATATATATATGTGTATGTAACTTACTTGTGAATTTGGATTCACAAACCTAGTATCAGAAATAAAGATGCATTGCGCTCTAAGGTGTACTGTTAGCAGAATACGACAAGAACTGAAAAAAGTTGAAAATAAATCTTCTAAATATTACTGAATTGTAAACAAAGATGTATATATACACAGAAATACTTTGTAATTATGAGGATATGGCAAAAACTGTTGTGTTCATACTTCCAAAATATGGAAGGTGAATATGCCTAGATATATCTCTCTCCAATGTACAGCAGAATAATGAAGGCCAACGAAAAATATATTTTATTATATATATATACAAATTTTGAGTGCATACTGCTAGAATTTTTGAAATAACATAGTTTCATTTGAAATATTTGTGACTTATGGAAAGTGTTTTGAAAGGTTTGAATGCACAAAGACGCTCTCTCAATATTGTTTCTTTGATCACTGTAAGACAGCATTTTGCATGAAAGCTTATTTTCAACTTTACCCTAGTTTTCTAATACTTTCATGTCCATGTGGGAGGGTGAAAGATGAAAGAATCCAGCTTTCTTCCCCCTCAAAGTTGTAGTTTTCCTTAGAGCCCCATATACTGACTGATGAGTACGTATCTGTGCCCTCCCGGTACTGTAATTTATTTTTCCATTATTTTCATCTTAAACATGACCAAAGCTGGGCCATGGTATACCTTCTGCTTTTCATCATCTGTATGAAGTTAAGCAGTAAGTGTCAAGCTTCTGTCCTTGTGAACAACCTTTCATCTCTGGAAACTGCCACCAGCAGCCTCCCTGCATAAGCAGAGACCCACAGTTGAACCTGTGGGTCAGACAAAGTTCTTTGGCAGGACATTTTGGGGAAAGCTTGCCCATGGCTGCTCACTCTGCCAGAGATATGAGCCTGGAACAGGTTCTGCAGACAGTATTCCCCTGCACCTCCATACAGGAGTAAATGTATCCCAGTGACTCACCGGAGACTTGTAGTACATGATTTGTCTGTTTCTTAGAACAAACCATCGTCTCTTCCAAATCTTCACCTGGCTGCCCATTTTCAGCAAGTAACCCGACTTCTCCATGGGCTCCTGGAGGGCAAAAAGCAAGCAGGAGACGAGGTTATCTTGCACGTCTCAAGATACAAATGAAAGAAACATGAAGTTAAGCTCAGACATTTGCTGCACCTCCCTCATTTCCCACTTTACTCTGCCAGATGGGAGCAGCAGCCATCCAAGGCCAGTGCTCTCTACTCAACTTGGAGACAGTACCAGACGTTCTGTGTAGCTGCAAATACCACATTGTGTTGCTTTAGTAAAGAAGGCACCTGAAGATCATGCCACTGACTGGTGGCATGGAAAACTTACTGGGTTTCCTACCATAGCAGTAATTTTCCAAATAAAAGTGAAGGCTGACTCCAAATCATGATTAGACTCCCATTCCTTGTCTGCTTGATCTCTTACATTCAAAAGTACAGAATTTTATGCTGCCCATGTTTGAAGTTTTTTCACAGGCCAAAATATTCTATCGTTTCTCCTTGCTTCCTTTGAATTTCCAAACTTGCTTTTTCACAGAAGTGTAAGACCATCATTAAAGCAGAATATGACGAACAGAACACCAGCTTCTGATGAACAGGTCATCAGGAAAGAATACAACCCTTGATGCTTACACTTTTATCTAATCACATAACAGAAGTTGCCCCTTCTCTGAAGCATCAGATACTGTCTTTTGATACAAACCAGCGGGATGAACAGCCCAGTCTGTTAGAGCATCACTTTGCAGATGACAACTCAATATATTACAGTTACTCTTTTTCTCTTTCAAGGCCAAGGCTCCATTTGCACTCCTTCACAACTGTGAGGCAGCAAGACTTACAGTGCAAATTCCACCATCAGTAGAATAGGAAGATGTTCGTTGTAGCTTATGTTCTGGCTCTGAATAGTCACCATCCAAGGAGTAGGCATCAGGAGGGATGGCATAGTCACTCTCAGAACTCAGTGAGGACATAGATACACCTGTTCAAAATAAAGGAAAGAATGAGAATCATAGCTAGACAGAAGCATGAACTGAATACTGCACACTCTGAAGAGTTTTTGAATTCACCATTAAGGATTTTTTTTTCAAGAAGAACAAATCAGATCAGACTTTGGAAACTCAAACTCCAGTAACCAAACTTCTGACAAACTTCTGAGATTTTTTTTTTTTTTTCTTAGGAAGTCAAGCAGTGAGAGTGAGTTTTGGATACTGACAGTGAAATAAATTTGCAAATTTGCTGCTGAACAAACAGAGATAAAAAGAACATATAACAAAACCAAAACCAAGATACTTGTTATTTAAAGCACAGACATTATGTTTCCAGCTTGAAAACATCCAGCATAAGCCCCTCTCATTCAAAATAAAGAAAAGGCTTCCTCACCAGCAATAAGGCTTTGCTTTTCTGTGAATCAGTGAATCTGCCACCACTGGTCCACAGCAACACACAGACACATTAGCCAATGCATCACAACACGACTTAAGACTATAGGAAATGGGATTCTATTTTATTGACTACCAATTGTAAATGAAAATTCTCCTCAAGGATCCAGTTTAACCTTGACAGCGGTTAAGAAAAATTATTGTAGCCAGGACCCAAATTACATGATGCCTCTCAAAGACAGCAAATATCTATCTGCTTACGTGTCAAGAAGCCAGTGACAGAGACAAAACCCATTTTCTTTAATGTGTCAATACTAGCTTGCTTACAAGTCACAGAAAAGATATGGATGTCTTCACTGGATACGTGATGAGCTTGGGAGATCAACCCTTCCCACAATCTTAGTTTAGCAATTGCCTGGATGGAAATCTACCAGCAGTAAAAATCCATCTAAGAGGATAGGTTTCTACAGAGTAGCTATTGTATCTGCACACGTTCTGGCAGAACTCCTTATTACCATCACCAAGGCTGAGCATTTGCATGTTGAGGACATCTTGTCTCACCCATGAGGACAGAGTTCATGCTGCTCAGTTGCAATACTCCCACTTTACCTCTCTTCACCGCGCGAGGGCTGCCTGGCATGCTAGCTTTCCTGTTCTCGGATCCAGCTGTAGAATTTCTGAAGCTGGCATGGGAGCCACAGTCATCATCAGAGCCTGAAGACTCATCTAAGAAAGGCACGTTGCTGATCTGTGTGGCTTTCTGGAAAACAGACCTGTATGGTCAGCATGTGAGGGAAGAGTTTCCCAGAACAATTCCTGCTCAATAAGGAGACAGAACAATCAACACAGACCCTTCATTTTCACGCTGCCTTGCCCACTACTGTCCCAGGGCTCCTCTCTTCCTCCCTTTCTAGCCTGAGAATTTTCAATCTGGACTCTCTAGTCTGATCTAATTTGGTATCCTCCGGTTACACCCTTCTACTGTTCCACTATCCCTGTGCTTCCCCACAACCTCTCAAGAGCCCTCTTTCTTGCTGCAGTGTTTTGTATTCCTAAATACATTTATCATCTCTTACTCTTTCTGCATTATTTTGGTGTTTAGTACTTCCTAGTATTCTCTAATTTCCTTTCCTTCACTGCACGGCTTCAACCCCTTTTCTCTCAAACTACTGGCAGCCCTGGACCATGCTTTTCATAAGAGGAAAAGTGAAGTAACTCCTTACCCCCTTCAGTGTAGTGTAGACTGGCACTGTGACATTTCTGTAGATGAGACAGGTAAATGGCCCAGAAGTTGAACGCGACAAATTGGAAACTGGGAAAATTCAGAGAGAAAGCAAATAATAAAAACTGCTGAAAAAAAAAGGAGGCTTTAATGGAGACATCCACATATGCATGTAAGAATTTATGTAGCCTCTTGGAACATCAAATAATGCAGGATTTCCATCCTAGACAATTTGGCCTCAGCAAGGCCAGAGGATGTGTAATTAATGACATACAACTCCCAGAGACAGCTGCAATGGTCCCTCCATTTAATCTGTAAGACATCTTACCCACCCTGTGCTCCCCATGGTACAATGGCAGTGCAATCCAAATAAGTAAAAGCCATAACAGGGCAAGGTGAAAGTGAATCAAAAGGTTAAAAGCACGTCCCAGCCACAAAAGGCAGAACAGTGTCAGCATAAGTGATGAAGGAGATAATGGAGTCCCTGAAGATGTCACTGAATGTAGGGACTCAAACAGCCCAGCACCAACCATCCCCAAGATTGGATGTACCCTCCTCCCTTCCTTTCTTTGTCGTGGTTATCTGAGAAATCAAATTTACTTTGAAAAAAGGCAAGGAAATGAAGAAATGTGAACAGCCAGAAGCTCAGGTCCCACACTGTCACTGTAAGCTCCCTCTAAGGATGGATCTTGTTTAGAACTTACAGCAGCTGGAAGTATCATTCACTGTGGCCACTTCAGAAAACCTCATGCCAGACTTAGCCACAGTATAGATTCGACTCTCCTGGAACAATAATACCATGAACAGCAATGGTCAGACAAAAACATGACTCCTGCAAAAACAAATGCTTGTGTCACAGAATCACATCACAATCACACTTTGGGCAGGAAGGAGGAGTCTCCTAAGAAAGGTTGCTCTAGTCTACCAGATTTGAGTAAATGATCATTTGTGGAAGTATACATTTGAGTGCAATTCCCTGAATCCCAACGAACTTGGCTTATAAACACTACAGAGCTAATACCCACAGAGCAAAACACCTACATGGAACTATCAATAAATGACTATAACACAGCTTGGGAAAAGCTGTTTTTTCCACTTTATGAACAATACATTAAAAAGAATCAAGAACAGCCCTAAAACAGGACAATTTATTGAGTCACCACCTGCAAAGGATTCCCTTTCCCTGATAAGGGAATGAAAGAAATGCCAGGAATGTTCTCAATAAGCCTGTGTCTCATTTATAACAACACATGGAGCTTTCATTTCAAAGGATCTCCAAGTGCTTCACAAATTGATAAAAATTCTAAGGGGGGAACCCAAATCTGTAACTAAATGCAATGTTATGTCTAAGACATCAACCAGTCTAAAATTAATAAAAATCAAAGCTAGAAATCCTCTTGCTGCTCCTTAAAGAATACAACCAATCACAATCTGATAACACACATAATACGTATACATGAAGACTGGTATCTTACTTATACATTAAGACTGCAAAGTCAAGTGCACCAAAAAAAGAAATGACAGAATTAGTATTTTCTGTATGTATATCCATTGTGAGTTAGGCTCTAATGAAATATTATGTGTATTTTTTTCCCCAGACACTTCCTATTCAGGGCATATAATGGACATTTCTCACTGATTAAAGTGCTATTTAATATTCTATTCATGCATTAGTATTTGATACACCTAGATTTGCTCTACTTGCATACACTCACTTGACTGTGGTCTGAAGACAAAATAATAGATTGTTCCTTTGGTGTTCCTGACTGTAATACTGCAATGCTTCATAAACATTAATAAAAATATTTACAAAAATCCTCAGAGAGACATTGATGGGTGCTATTACTATTTTTCGGAAGACAAACTCAGACATAGGTGACGCTATGAATTACGTAGTAGCTTTGTAGTATACATTTCAAGGTGTCCCAAACCTGACTTTTTGAGAATTTAGTATCACGTAACATTGTTTGTAATGAAAATAACTAAATACAGTTGCAGCAGAGAAGTGCTCAGAGCTTCTTTAATCAAGTTAACTTGCCAAACTCAAGTTAGACATTTAGAAGGTAGGTGTGGAGCTGATGATCACCTGTGAAAAATTTACCTTGAGGGACCAGAAGAACCTTGCATGGGAACTCTACATCATAGAAAGGAATGTTAGCCAATCTCTGAGCCATGTTTTCCTTTGCCCAAGGGAATACACTGCTTATGACACCTTTCTGACTTCTGCAGCAAATAAAACAGACATCTTGAAAACTGTATTTTCTTTTACTACACTATCCAGCTTCATGCCCAGCACAAGTCCATATTACGAACTGAATTAAAAGAGATTCCTTTGGAAAAATAGCTGTAATTATACTGGGTTTTAAATTGGTATCATAAAGGACACAGTCAAAAATCACAAATAATGTTAGATTTCCTTGGATAAAAAAATTATAAAACATGAGGATTAACAATGAGTGCATGACTTCACACCTTCAATAAACCATTTGTTTGCCTAGGCCTTCAAAAAAGCAAATTGAAATAATGGAATTATCTCTTTTGTTTCTATATTGATTTCCACCAAGTTTATAAATTAGATTGACACATTAGTAAACAATCCAATCATCTGAACTAACAAGTAACTGAAAGTGATAATAACAGATTTCTCTCTCATGTGCAGTAAACAATTGACATGTATATTCACCCTACCAAAGGTTTTCACAAAATTTTCCTGATAGAAGTATACCATGAGATAAGAATGCTGAGATTTAATCCACGTATCTATTCTAGTATTCACAGATTTTCTGACCTTGAAACTATCTGGTCTGGTCCATTCAATTGCACTCATTTTTCTGTCCTAAACACATGACAACAGAACTAAGGATTAACTGTTGATGACTCATAAGGATAAGTCACAATGCAGCACCTCTTGACTTCCATTTTTATTCCTATGTTTCTTGAGTACTACTTTTTTCCATGGATTTTTTTTTCCCCTTATAAAGAGAAAAGAACAAAAAAAATTGTCAGTGGAAACAATATGCCCCATGATCTGAAACTGTCAGACTAGGTGCTTCAGAAATGTGACTGATGTCCTCAGGAAACAATTGTGTGAGAGCAAGAGCTGTTGTAGCCTAACTACTGGGCACTACTCAAAGATACGCAGCACTTCTCAGACTGTTGTCCTTGCATTTCTTACCCATGATGGTAATCTGTGCAGTGGTGGTGTGGGAGGTTTACCTCCTGGGTCAAGTACGCCAGCCTCAGAACTCACAGCTTCTCTTTGCCCTGTAGATAAGTGGTTGATTTCCTCACATGCTCCAGCTTCTTCCCTCACCAGGTCACGTTCTGTCTCCATCTTCTCCAGTACCCCATCATCATCAATGTCTGTCTCCTTCACTTGTCCATGGCAGACTAGAGAATCTGTTATGGGCTGGAAGGTGCTAGCCTCTAAGCTCATTATGCGATGGAAAGAATTAGCCCCTGGCTGTGGTTGGCTGTAATGTCTCTTGGCTAGTTGGATACTGTCTCTTGGTGTATTGGGAGTTCGTATTTTCGGAAAAGTCATACTACTGCCAAGGCTGCATTCCCTCCCTGGACAGAAGGAATGTGCTGTAACAGCTGATGTTGACACAACCATGGATGGCTCAGCAGTTTGGAGACAGCCCTCAAGCATGCTCATTATTTCTCCTGAGGAAGAGGAATCCAGCCGGTGGGAGCGGAACCTGGAACTCAGATCATCTGAGAAGCGTGTGCCGTCCAAAGCCACTTGTTGCAAGGTGCTCACAGCACTATGGTTTCCTGGAATGGTTGACTGGAAAGTCAAAGCATCAAGGATTCTTGTGGCCTCAGCTGGTGGACCCAGTGATGTGGTATCAGAGCACCCCAACCTGTGTTCAGAACTTATGGCTGGGAATACATCTTTCTCTGTGGAGAGATTCCAGTTTGATGGATCAGACATGAGCTTCAGCGTGCTCTGGGAAAGCAGAGATTTATCTTCCCCATCCTCAGTAAAGGTGTCACTGCCAAGAACTATGTTTGCTGTAGAGAAGACATGTTTGGTACGTCCTGCCTGACACACTTGTCTGAAACCAGGTGCAAGGAGCACAGATTTCTGGTCTATCTTGTCAGCAAAAGAGGCCTGTGATGCTCTGGGCTTCAGAGAATGACAGCTCCAAAGGGATTCCAAGGGAGGAATGCTGGTCATATCTACACCAGAGGAGAATACATGGTTAGGCCATTCAAATGTTTTATTGTCTAAAAGGTTACTCACTAGTGTAAACTGTTCATGTCAGTTGTACTTCAACAGTGCCCTGGCCTGGTTAGGACTATACAGAATGGAAAGGAGATGGTTGAGCACAGGTGTAACAGAAGTGCTATATATTTATAATCAGCAAAAGTACAGAAAAGATGAATACCAAATGATTAATCGCTGTTTCTTACAAAAGTAGAATTAAGGAATGCCTAATTAAATTATTGGTCAGCATATTTGAAATTTACAGAAGGGAGGGGTGCTTTTCAAATAAAAACCAAAATAGAATACGGCAAAATCCAAAAGGTAAGCCAGAAGAAGTAATGTATCAGTGGTACAAATAATTGTTTAGACAGAAGTTCTGCCCTAGGAACTTCCTAAAATACTGACAGCAGCAGCTGGAAGGGTACATGGAGAGAAGGACAACTCTACTTACAGTATTTTCTACACTGTTTCCTGAAAAATCCACAGCCAACTAAGAGACAGGGTACTGGCCTAGGAAAGCTTTCAGTCTAACTCAATATAGCAGTTTTTACTCTAACCTATCCACGATTATGTCTCTTCTCTTAAAACAGCTGTGAGAAGGAAGGAAGGAAGTGCACCTATCCACACAACTCTATCAAAAACCATCTAAGTGGCCAAAACACTGCTTACTGTGGCTTTTGACTTCAATGGACCTACAGTTATTTAAGCCATCAATTAAGCTGGTATGGTTCCTCACACTCCTAGTGCCTAGATGAGGCTTTCAGCATATTTATGGAGGCCTTCTTAACCATCACACGATCAATGAGGTTACTCTCTTTTCAAGAATTTCCCTGGCACTTTTTGCTATCCTTTTGTGCTATATGATTCAAGCAGTGCTTTTTGTCAACAAATTTTATAACAGTTACTTACATGGCTTTAGTGTAAAAACTTGCTTTTCTTTATTTTGTCTCTGCCCCTTCAGTTATTTTACATTAGAAAATTACATAAAAGAACCCAGATTACCTCTATTGTTGTCTATATAGAACCTATACTTTATAATTCTTCTACTTTCTTTCTTTCCATAACTACTAGATTTAAAGACTGCAAGTTCTCCTGAATAGCAGCATTAGGATATGAGAAAGCGCGGATAAAACTTGGAGTGGCAGAGGATGTTACTTCACTTTATGATTTTGATTGATCTTGGCATTTATATATTGCCTGACTGAAAAGAATCAAGGCATAAGATGTTTTGGAAATTACATAAATATGGGTGAGTGTGACTCTGCACAGCTATTGCTGAAAATGCTGTCTGGACAACAAACTCTACAGGCTTTGCTTAACCACTAGTGGGGTTTACAAGGAAGTAGAGAAAAAGTAATGGAGGGAAGGGCAAACAGCAGGATAAATCACTGTTGACTGTGAAGAGGATGAAACCCACTCTTGGAAACGGCTGAGAAAAGACAACCGTGAGAGCCTGGCCTTGGCACTTGAGTCACAAAGAACTAAATGCTAACAAAACTATTCCATAACTCTGGCACGCACAGCTCCTGGCACACATTGTACCCTGCCCCTGAGGTAAATCATTCATATAGACTGAAAAGAGGCCATTCATTTTAAATATTATTGGTATTTTTACAGCTTCTTAGATGTGACAGGAGACAAAGGAGAGGAAGCTATTACTATTAGCATGGCAAGCAAGAAGATATTTGTCCCTCCACAGAGGACTCTGTGTTCAACCTGGTACAGTGAGACTAGGGGGATAAGAGGAGAGGGCAGAGCTGTTTACTGCCCAGAGAGTTGGGATCCAGGGAACACTTAATACCAGATTATTAACGCAGCTTACCAGCCATTCTCTTTTTTGTAAGCAGCCAGAGGGGATGAGAAAAACCCAGTCATAAAGCTTTTAGCTAGAAACATGGTGGGATTTAGAAGGAATTTTGCCCTATTCCCTTGCTGTGGAGTGGCAGGAATGCCAGAAAGTCTTCTGCAGGAAAGAAATGCCCCCTGCTTGCATGCCTAGTGAAGTTCTGGAAACCAGCTCATCTTAGTATGACCAAACCAAGCTCTTAAAGAAACCAACCAGGAAGAAAATGGTTAAGAGAGAATTTCCTCTTCAAAATGTGTTGTGATGAACAGGACCGATTTCAGGCTCTGGAGAACAAAGTTCTCCATCTGTCCACCAAACAAGAACTGCACAGACAGCTTTCTCCAACTCAACCTGATAGCACAGAGGAACCCAGGTTCTGAAGGGAGATCAAAGGGCTTCTACCTTGACCCACTCAGTTACCTGAGTCCTCAGTTACTCAGTTCACATGTGGGGATGAGGATAATTCACACATGGAGGTAAAGAGAAAAATCTCAGGCACTTCTACCCTGCACCACTGAAGTGAATGTAGAGTTTTTCCTATGCATTTCAATGAGTGCTTCTAATTCAGGAACTCAGTGACTTATTTTAATGGCAAAAGCAGACTCTGAAGAAAAAAGAAAGGGTGTCTGTGTTCAGTCACTGATGGGAAACCAAACAAGTGTTTAAGGCAGGTAAGCAATGTTATTCCTATCTTAAAAATGAATTCACTGAAGAACAGAGCCATTCCATTGCTTGCTCACTGTCACAAGTGCTCATTTCTGACAAAGCTAAGAATACAACCCAGGAATGCTGACTTCCACTGTTGTGCTTACTAAGCTACAGTGCCAGGTGAACACATTTACCTTGCAATGTATCCTGAAGGGATTCAATTTGCTCCGTCAGCCTCCGATTACAGTTTTTCAGGTGGTAATTTTCTAGCTCAAGCTATGAAAACAATAATAAAAACCAAAAAATAATGCAAAACTCTGTGTGTGTGTGTGTTCATTCCACTATACAGAACATGTCTTCATCTTTATTACATTCAAGAGTGTGAACAAGAAAAGGCAAAAAGGATGGGCAAGTCACCTTGAAATCCTCCTCCTCAGCAGCTCCACTGGACAACCCACTTAAACACTTTGCTGTGTTTTCTCAAATAGCCTCTGTATATACTATTCACATTCCTAAAATAGGTCTTTTAATTTCCTTCCCTGGTATTGTTTATCCTTTGCTTCTGTTCCAGAAATAACTGTCATGAAAGAGGCAAAAAACCTATTACGCAGGAGGAGCATTTTTCCCTCTCACCCTGTATGTGGTAAAAGGATATCTCCTGGATCCAAGTGACCAAAACATTAAGGTTGCATTTACATTTGCAATTTGTGCACAAATGATTCTTTGCAAATTTGCCATATGTATTCGCTTGAAGTGTCTCAGCATACATTATTAAGGGTGGCAGTGGTACACCCAAAGGGGCTTCCCTTTTGATGGAATCAAAGCTGAAGTTGCATTTGTGGTGCTGTCTGGAGACACCCATTTGTAACATAGATGCAAAGTTCTTCAGTTAGCAGTGGTCCACTTGTGATGGTATGCACCTAGAATCAGCACCTGGCACAAACTTCATTGCCAGTGAAGACACAACTTGAGTGTATGGTCCTGAATTCACAGCAGGTCACACCAAATCAATTTCTGTGCTTCCTCCTTTGTGCTGCCCCAGTCAGTGATGCAGATACACCTTAAGTTCTCACACAGAAAAATGAAAGAGAAGCAGCACAGCAGCTCAGTCAATTGTCTAGGCAATCTTATGAAGTTACGAAATCACATCATAACACAATTACTGCCCACAAAGACTGCTTCTTTCAACTCCATCAAATTTCCTTGATGGCATAAACTGGGAAATCTATAGCTTTAACTTGGAATATAAAGGAAAGACTAGACAGCCTCACTCCCAGCTGTAAACTATTAATGCTTTTTAAAAACTTCATGGTGTCTCAGTTTTTCTAGAGTGTATTGAATTAGGCCCAAATAGAGGAATAAGCCCACAAGATGGATAGGAAGGAGAGGTCAAACAGGAGAAAATGCTGGGCAGTAGCAAAACAGCATTAGTCAGAGACATGTTATTGTGTCACAGCTGCTTTGTCAGAAAAAGAGACAAACCACAGCCAGAGAAAAAAAGGGAGAGGCAGAGGAAAAGTAGGTGAAAGCCGCTTGTGACGGCTCTGAAGAAGTAAATCTTCTTCAGAGACTGCTTTTGGGCATTAGTGATTTCACAGTCATTTATCATTTGCCCAAAGCAGTAAATAGCCCTCAGTAGGAGGGATGTCCCTGGCTCTGCAACTGCGTGTGTGTAGGGCCAAACAAGCAGAAAGCCCCTGAGGCAGACTGACTGTTCTCAGACTATTGTCCCACGCAGGAGCCCATTGGCAGCACAGATGCTGTACCTAGTCCTAGGCCTTGAAACCTGGCAGCAAGCTAAAGACTCACCTCTCTCAGTTTAAATGTTACCCACTCTTTGATCTTGGCAGCTTTCTCTTGAACAATTTTAGCTTCCTCAGTCCTCAACTGTTTCTGTGCCAAAAAAAAAGAATAGATGCATTAGTAGAGTACAACTGACTATTCTCAGTAAGTTACTGCATCAGGAGTGACTTAAACACTGAAACTTCCATTCCAGGCATAAGATTTAAGACTGCTACTTGAATACTATTATTTAACTGGCCTCTGAAAAATCAAGCTCTAAGTTGTCTTACATGCTCCCTGCAATCAAATTCAGTCTGTAGCTCCTTCTGAAAAACCTTTCTCCTCCAAAATGCAGAAACTTCATCTACATTCTGCCTGAACAAGCTGGCCTGAGGAAGTGACATCAAACCACAAATATTACAAAGACCTGATGCCTAACCACTACACTACACTTGGTCTGAATAAGTTCAGACAGCTTATCAATCTATTACGCCCTTGAAATAGGTACCAATTAGTTAAATATAAAATGTGACTCAAATGACAAAGTGTTTTTTTATGTACAATTCTAATGAGCTAGTTCTATTTTAAGTGTATTTATTTAGAAACATACAAGAATACCTTATTGCTTGCGCTACAAAGACCACAACACAAGGCTTTTACTAGAGCCAAAATACAAACCCAGCTGTAGATGTAGCTCCTTCCTTCCACCATCTGTGAATGGAAAAGGCTAAGAACTACCCATACTGGAAAGCAGCTGCTCTTTTATGAGGGCATCTGACATGATATGAACTATGCTAAGATTGCTAAAAACCGGGAGAAGTCCCTTCCCAAGAAGCAGCATACGCCAAATCAGAGATGGGCTACGTAATCATTCTGGAGAGAATCTCTATGCCAGGAAGCCAGAGAAATATTATGACGACTCAAGCATTACTATTTAGGGTCTCAACACTGACTCAGCACTAACATAAGGAAGTCCTTTAAGGACATAAGGAAGTCCTTTCCATGACTAGTCTCCTATAATGAAGGGACAAGGGCTACTGAGGCTGAATGCATGCTTTTGTCTGAAAAGAGAAAGGATGGAGGATCTTGCATGAACAGGACATGATTTTACAGCTGACCTGAAGGCAACTGAGAGGCAAATATGTAAAGGAGACATACACCTTTGAAACATACATTACAGAATGCCCCCAACTCATGAAAGCTACAGGTCTCCCTGTAGAAAATATCTTTACTTGTTTTGCTAGCTGTGTCTCCAATCTGTTGATCAGATCATCTTTTCCTTGCACTGTGCCCACCAACTCTTGGTATTTTCTGTGCAGAATGCTGTCTGATTCACTGGTCTTCACATTGGCTAGTTTTATCTTCTCTTCCATAACTCTGACCTGTAAGAAGAATCAGAAGAAGATAGTAAAAGCCAAAATAATGTAAATGAAGGAGCTACTTGTTTAGTCGTAAGATCCTAACGGAGTATTTGTGGGTTTCATATTTTTGCAGTTAGGAAAAGAAGAAAAAACCCAACCTTCACGTCATACTTGGTTTATATCCACATATAAACATTCCATTTGAATGTTTATAATGATAAACAATGTTTATAATTATTTATATATTGTATATAAATATTAAAATTATATGCAAATATTTGTATATTTATCATTATATAACAATTGTTTATAAACAATGAACATTGTCCATTCATTTGTAATGCTGAAGCAGAAACAGATGCAAACTGCACCATGAATAGATAAACATTTTGAATTGTGAAATATTTGCACACTATCAGCAAAAGAGACCATATAGGAACTAGAGTCTACACAGGCAAGGTACACCACATTTTCCCCCCTATGCAATTCTATGGTCAGTGTTTTACCCCATTCGCTATCAAGGCGTACACCACAAAACTCTGGTTATTTGCTTCAGATCAAGCTTTCTACAGGAAAATGTACTACAGAGTCCCTTCCTTCTCCTAACCCCCTAGCTTAGACAATGTTCTGGCAACTTCTGTCTGTCTGACAGGTGTTTTCTTCAGACCAGCCAAGGAGTTACCAAGTTAGATATTTCCGAAGCTTTGCCTATCTTTGAGCTCCTGCCTGTGCCAACATTTGTTCGTCTCAGCAGGAGAAGCACCAATGTAATGCTCCCTTACTATAGACAAAGGTTCAGTGCAGGAAAATCTAGCTACTGCTGAAGCCTTTCAGGTTTATAGCAATTTTTTAAAACCTCTTTGCTTTCTTCAAGACCTATGTCTCTCTATATGCCAGTCTGTTTTATTATTACCTCATCCTATTGCAATGGATTATAAGATTTCATTTCTGAAAGTGAACGGAATTCCACTGACTTAAACTCAAACCTGCTAATTACAGGTTTTGTTGATGGGAAAATACCTGTTTCCAACACATCCCAGAGACACTAAATCTGCAAAGAAACCAACTCTAGATGCCATTTATTTTGCATGAGTTTGGGACCTGGAAGGCAGAATGGAGGCAGTGATCAGAGTACTTCACGGAGCCTGTGCAAGAGTTACTCATGCTCTGGTGAGCAGCCTACACTTCATACTTGCAGAAGCTGTGTTTTATCCTCCTGTCTGCCTGCATTAGGCAGAGAAGCAAACTGCCTCATCCTCATACTGAATCAGAAAGGTAGGCACCCGGCATCTGAGCCAGAAACTAAGCCTGCTGAGTCGGATGTGTTTTCATTAGAGTTTAGGGTGACTATAGTAAAACGAAATGGCCCGTCCTTTCTCTCTGATGCCTAAATGCTGACTCTGTACTAGAGGCTCAGAGAGGGGACTGCAAACATGTGATTTCCTTAATTGAGGTTGGCAGCTACAGGGAACCCATTGAATTAACAAATACAACCCCCCAGACTCCTGGAGAGAAAGATAACAAGGGATTTTACACATGATGTGGAGCTGCTCCTCATTCATGAGGAATATGCTTGTTAGCGGAAAGGAAGGATCCTACTCCTTATGTTGTCACTTCTTCAGGCTGTGAGGCAGCAATAAGTATTTCTTTAGGGACACTCATCTCTGGATGTGGATAGGGCTGCTGTAAAGGCAAACTGTACAACTTTGAGGGTGGCTAGTCTTTAGGATGACTGCAGAACTGCTGGTGGCAAGTGAGTGAAGGCAACCCTCATTTCTCCTACACCGTCCCAGCCAAGTTCTGCATTGCTTACCCATTCTCTGACCTGGATTTCACTTGGTCTCCATCTGCTCCCTTACTGTCATTGCATCTTACCATATTCATGGACACTCTACTACTATGATTGAGGTATCTGCTAGTATTAAAGGCTTCATTAGCCTGTAGCAATAACTATTTCTTGCTGGTGCTGTCACAGTAGCCTATGCCTGTCTTGGTTGGGTGGGGAATTATTGACATCACTCTTAAGAACAACTCTTGTACTGGGTTGGCAATTGCTGACCTAGCACAGAGGCTAACAGCACAATGACTGGACATAGCATCTTTCCTACATTTAAGCTGTTCAGAAAAAAAACTTGACTTCAATATCAAACTGTCATGGAACAGTACATTCTGTAGACAGAATACCTTACTGGGTACTTCAAGTTCTTGATTCCTAGGCAGAACCTTCCCCTCAGCAGTGGTCTGCAGTGATGCAGGAGCTCAGATCATTTGCCCCTTCCTCACGTAATACTCCTTACAGTGCAGACTGTACAACAGCCTGTTTCCCAAAGGCCCTTATTCCTTATAGCCTGTTCACAAGCTGAAGTCTCTCTTTCTCTCCTCCCTTCTCCATTATTCAAGAAGCATAGAAGGACTAGCTTAGACAATGTCTGATTTTTAGACAGTTACAGTAATATGCAATGAATTCAGCTCTTATATTTTTCCCCATAGGCTCCCAAGCCAGAGCAGTAACTACTAAAAAGGAAGTCTAAAACAGCTGATAGGTTTTGCAGACACACCCTTACTTCTTTATCAGAACCTTCTCTACCTGTAGAGAAGTCCTTACCTTTACTCTTAAATGTTTACTGAGGACCTGCCAGGCTGCTCTATCTCTGCATTTTAATCCTGAGGTACAGCATCTCCTTCCTTTTCCATAACTAAGCATGCTATCATGGATGAGGGGGTAAAGGCTGTGAAGCTGAGAGGCAGACATAAGGTGCTGGTTTTCACTTAGGGTTGTTCGTAGCTCAGGCTCAAAGACTGGGAAGTAGACCAGAAAATCCATTCACCACTGTAAATCATTGTTTCCCTAGTGAAGCACAACACTGCAGAATGCTGTCTGTATGCTAGACTGGAAGGTATGTAGAGTAAGTTCCTTCTTGGCTTGTACCAGAGAAACCATAAGATAATCTCTTACCTGTTTCTCTGCATCCTCAGCTCTTTGCTCTGCTTCTATCACTCTCTGTTCCAATTCCTGCATCTTCAGAGCCAGAAGGGGAGGGAAGAGGGGAAAAGCAAGAAAAAAATTAATATCACATGGAAATTCTCCTGTTTTACCCAGAAATCTTCCATTTCTTGTGGAAGTCTACAGATTTTTGGCATCTTTTGGGTTAACTGAACAGCTTTGATCAGGGAAAAAAAAAAGCCTTTGACCTTTTCCAGTCTTTTGCCCTACTTTGAATTTACCGGAACTGTTTTCTCATTAGTAAGGTTCGTCATTAATTACATGGGTCAAGGGACTAGTCCCAAAGTCTTGACCCCATCTCTACAATTTACACACCATGGACTGTCCCTGCAAGAAGCCTGTCTACAGCACGCCATTCTTTCCTGTTTTTATTTCAGCTAGGATTCGTTAACAATGGTAAATAAAACGGAACACATCTTGGAAAGCTCACAGCATGTTCTCTACGATGCCATATTATAACCAATGAATACTTTGGTTTGGCTTCAAAAGCATGACATGCTAATAACTGACAAGATTAAAAATCATCTTAATTTTCCTATGCTTGTTTTCATTTTAAAGAGCTTTGCAAACTGACAATTCTGTGATTCTTTATCTGAGCATTACTACTATTGAAGTCCAAGGACTCTGAACAGAATTTTACTCTACATGTACATATATATCACTTCCTTCTCAGTGAAATACAGATGTACCTGGGGTTCCTCTAATAACTTACGAGCAGAGCCCAGCTTTTCTTTATTCCTTTTTTTTTTTTAAATAGCAACTTAGGATCTCATCCAGTGTTTGCAAGGTCATCTTCTACCGCATGCCCTGCTTCAATGGGTCTCAGATTTAAGCACAGTAATGTGAAGACAGAGACACTAAAGAATGCTTCATATAGTTTCCAGTGTTTACTTGTGCTTTACCAATGAAGGAATGACATAGAAGCAGCTTCAGAAGATTAAAAGAGCCATGCTTCAAGAAGAAAACAAAACAAAAGGGAAAGCAAGCTCCTTCTCTCTCCAACGCATTTTATGATTCTTGATAAAGCCCTGGAGCCAGGTATTCAGGTTGGTCACTACCAGGACTGAACCAATACTTCCAAAAAAGGGACTTATTCTTCTTGGGTTGATCACCCAAAATGGTGATGTCAGCATTGTTTTGTTTCCATTTCCCTTCCTTCAGATGACAACAAGACAACTCCCCATTTCACACAGAGCCATTGATAATAAGAGCAGACTGACACCTACTGACAAACCTATCAGAAAGGCCATATAACTCATGGCCAACATACCTCAATGGCCATATAACTAAAAAAAGCCATGCCATAACCAATTCAAACCACAAAGATTAGAAAATGCCACATTCAGCATGATACCCCTCAGGTTTGCTTTTTCCAGTCAAGCAATCAAGGACATCACAGTTTATGGAGCTTAATAACTAAATTAAGGACATTTCTTTGGCAGAAGGACAGAGAGATGCTATAGAAGATTGCACAGACGGCCAAAGGTCCTCTGACCAAAGACCCAGGCTCTGTGAGTCTTGATAGAGACTGAGCTCAAGGCAATATAACACTGATAGCAGTGGTCTGGGTTACAACATGAGTCTGTGTCCATTAAGAACAGTGATCTATCCATGCATTTATCTGTGAGTCTATGGATACTCAATACCCTAGTCGGGTAGCAGCAAAATATATTGGTGAAAGACAGATGCTAACTGGAGTATAATACACATTGTAAAACAAAGACTATGACAGTAGCTTCAGCATCAATGTCCTTTGCTAGTTTTCTGATGAATTGACAAGGTCTATATTCACAACACAGACTTCAGGGCCTTTTCCCAAAGGCAACCCTCTTAGACTAATAACTCAATCCTCCACAAGGTGGGCAATCTCCATTAAAGACTCAGGTTATTTTAAGAAGACAGCACTATTCTGATTGAAAAAACAACTTATTGTCCCAGCTTCATGATGGTTTGCTTCGCAAAGCAAGCGTCCTGGTTCCTCATCAGGACAGAGAATGTATGTTGGGACCATTCCTGATCACTAAGGAGTTATGAAACTTCTTGGGCAAGCAGGGTGAACTGGCCAAGTTCCAGTCAAATCAATTACTTTTGTCACCCTAATTCCCTCTGTAGCCTTAAATGAACTTGTACTTAATTTCCTGTATGATATTGTTGGGTTGTCCTACTATGAACTGTTAAGTAACTGCTGTGTTTCTCATGTACACAAAATGATTAGTTCACTCATCCCCAGTGTCAGCTGTCTCACTAGAGCACATTCAGATGTAATACATTCATGCTTGTAAGGCTCTTTCAAATCCCCCAATGAATTAATAATAATGCTTGGTATTTCCATGGGTCCCTTCATACAAAATGCTTTATAATTTGACAAATGCTACTAAGCAACTTGACACAGGCCACATAAAAACAAAAAAAAAAAAACACCAAAAGCTTAGCATTGAAGCCAAGTTCAAGTAACTCTTCTCCCCAACATTAGCCCAGACAGCTTGCCCGGAGAGAAACAGGCCTGGTTGTACCACCACACTTGCATGAGACAGAAGAGGCTTTTTCCAAATGTCATTGCTTAATGAAATAAGACAGAGGCAGGTTTAAAGCTACCCAGATGGCCCTTCTAGAAGCTGCAAAAGATCCTTCTATCAACCATTCACAAAGCCTTTCCCTCTCCTGATGGCTCAGAACATGCTAAATAAAATCAAATGAAAAAAGTTCCTGCATGTCTTAGCCTTATTTTCCTCCTGTTCTTTTACAGAGCTCACTTCTAACCAGGTCATCTTGCTGCCAAGGCAACGACCGGCAATGTCACCAACAGAGAAGTACCCCATTCTTTGTATGTGTACAAGAAAGTCAGAGTGCAAACAATTGCCTGTTTCCAAAGAGACCAGATCCCTGCTGATGTCCACAACAAGGCAAGACCCAGGGGTCTTGTGACCCACGGGGGTCCAGCAGGATTGCAGAGTTTTGTCTTGGAGGCCAGGGCTGGGGTTCCTCTACCACACTGACCTGCAGCCAGGCTCTGCACAGCTTGGGCAGAGCTGCTTGGTAGCCGAGACTGAGCTACCAACATGGAAGTTCACACCATGTGAACTAGGGCACTGGCAGTTAAACTGTTGGGGTTTAAATTCCTCATGTTCTGAACTGTGATCTAGATTATTCAATCTAAGCGGATTTTAAAAATCTGAAGTATTTAAACTGTTAAGTGCACATTGTACTGCCAATGCCAGGCATGAGTGGTTGGGGTTTTTTGTGAGCAAGTTAAAATAGTAAAATGTGCCTTAAAATAATAGAATTGGTTACAAAGACTGATTTAAAATATGGGGGATCAAGTTTTCAAGCCTTTTGGTCAGTAGCTTCCAGACCCCTGAGACAACCTGGCTGGTGAGCAAGTATCACACTGATGATAACATTGTTCTTTACTTTCACCGGCAAAACCATTTCCTCCCTCCACCCTACAAATTAATTTTGGTGTTGCTGCAAATCATATTAGAGGATCTCGGGGGTAATTCTTACCACAAGTTGGCAACACAGCTTTAAACTGTGCCCACTTCACATTTTTCAGGCTCTTCTCCCTCACCCTCCAAAAATCCTTAAAATCAGTACTCTGTCAAACAAGCCTGAAACTCTTCATTCTCACAGACAGAACTGGGGTTGGTATCACTACGCATAAACCATGCGTCTCCTTTTCTTCTGCATCACTGCCAATTGCAGGGGGAGAAGGATGCAGCACGGCCAGGAGCCCCAGGTGCTGTGACTGCTGGGGAGCCCTATGCAACCAAGGAGGAAGGAGAGAGGGTCTCAGAGAAGGTCATTGCAGAGCAGTCAGGAACCTGAGGCATAGGACACTTCCTAACAGCAGTGCTCAGAATGAGCACCCTGTGCTGAGCACCTGCTCCAGTGCCTCGAGTCCACCAGCATCAGGAGAGACTGCTACAGCTGGCTCACAGCCCCTGAGCCTCTCCCCTTCCCACAGGACATTCAGAGTAGGGAACTGCAAACCTGCTAGCTCTCTGACCCTCCAAGTAAGCCTACAGCAGCACTGAACAGGTAGTTACAGAGTAACCTGATCACTGAACCAAACTGCTTCTTAATCTCAAAGGGAAAACAGCTTTGACTGGAAGGTTGGACTAATAGCAGTCAGGCCCCTTCCTTGAGGCTCCTGCAGCAGATGACAATTTCATTCTCCGTTACAACCCACAAACCTCCCTAAAGAGATAGTCAAAAGATCTCTGGCAAATCTGTTACCCAAAAAGAAAATTTGACAGGTGGGTTTCTTTGTTTGGCACGGGAGTAATCAGGAAGTTTTTCAGAGCAGGGATTAATAAAGCACGAGGTCACAGATTCCATAATGCAGCAGAGTATTACACAAATACTGGTTGTCTTTACCAGACCTGCACCACATCTATAGGTGATTCTTTAATGTATCTTTATCTAAGTGGACTGTATAACCACTTTCAATGTTTTCCAAGGTAAGTAGCCACTAATGTCTATTTCAGAAGCTACCTTGAAAAGACGAAGAGGGCACAGAGAGTTGCACAATTTAAGATATGAGGAGTAGAATGAACGTCTCACGCAACGTACAGCATTAGTGGAAACTTAACTACAGTAAAACCAAGGATGAAAATTGCTCCACTTTGAAGTAGATGTCGTTTGGATGTTTTTACATCCAAAAGCAACAAACAAGAATACACATATAAAAGTTGCATAATACAAAATGGAGCAAAAGTGAGTTTAGAACATATCTGTCATCAGGTACAGCTTAAATGCATTTGGAGTAAACTGCAGTCAGATTTCAATTTCATGAGCAAACTGGCACTGAAAGAACTGTTCTCACTTTCCAATGGTAATTGAATATCTGAGCAATCTTGGACTGGACTGTGATAATGTAAGCCACATTTTGAAACAAAGAAGGAACCCCACAGCAACCTGCAAACTTGGATTTTATGCAAGTTAGGATAAGTGAAAAAGCTTTCATTCAAATTGAAAAGTAACTCAATGTAAGGTAAAGAAAAAAAAAAAAAAAAATCAAAAATCCACATCAGGATGGAAACAAAAAAAAAACCCACCACAACAAAACCCTCAGATCTTTGCTAGTCCTCTCCCCTAGGATTGCAAATGAGTTCACTTACTGCACTTGAAAGAGCTTAGTAGGAGATGCCTCTAAAACAACAGATGCCATGCAACTTTCTAACATCCAGATCTCAAAGTATCTCAGACTTGCTCGAATTGGTGATTTTCCAGTAATCAAGGCCAAATTCTTATTTTCACTAGTGCCGCTTTACATCACTCAGACAGGCACATCTTGTACCTCAACTGATAAGCAGAGTGCAATGACACACCCTAATCAAGGAAGAGATTCCCACTTAAAGTTTTATAGGATAGCTCTGCATTTAGGGATTTTTTGCTTTCATGCTGTAACTCGGTGCAAAGCTCTGCCTCACCTTCTCAGCCAACAGCTCTCGGATCTTGCTTGCCTGCAAGCGGAATTTGAAGAGCTGGGACTCCAATGCCAGGCACCGCTTTTGCCAGTCCATACAGCTACCGTTCTCCAACGCGAGTTCTGCCATTGTGAAGTTAATCATCCACTTGGGATGTCGTCTGAGGTGCTCTAAAAGTCCTACAGAAGAGAAGGGAAAAAACACCCCAAAATTCAACAAACGTGTTTTAGACAGGCAAACTTTTCACCCCTTGTGCCAAGTCTTCCTTAGTCCCTTTTACAGGGCTGGTAACAAAGGCCATTTTTCCCACAAGCAGAAGATGAAACGGTACTATCCCAAGTTATTGATATTGCCCTCTGCTAGAGGTCATTCTTTTAATGGGTAACAGATAAATATTCAAATAAACTTTTACCTTTAGAGTGAGTAAATAATTTACTAATGCATCATACTGTATATTCCACAAACAGCCTTACTGCCATCCTTACAGTCTTGATTAGCATCTATCTATAGACTAAGAGTATTTTTACTCGTTCCTCCTTTGTACCAGTATAGTTGTAAACTCTCAAGTGACTAAAACCTCTAACATAACTCAGGTGACACATCCATTATTGACTTGGGGCACCAGTGCCTTATCTCATACAGACTGTTATGAGGATATGATGCATGAAAGTGTGTTCCCAACCCCTAACCACTGGATACAGTCAGTCCACAAGAAGAGCAGCTGTACCACAGCATATAAACAATTGCTTTGTTAAACATAAAGAGATCCCAGAAAGGAGTAAGCTAGGGCTGAAGACAAAACATGCAGGTCTACTGAAGTCCTTATAGACATCAAGAGATGTAACTCCACAAAGTGCAAAAACTTGTGGTTTTTGAAGGTCTTTTATTTTCTTGCTCAGTAACTGTTTTGACATTTCAGATACTGTGTGCTCATTTTAAAAGATATGTAAAAATGTAGGTAATAAGTGCCCATAACAAAATTCAGGCATTTGTCAGCACTCAGACAGGTTTATTGTATCAAGTCAGTATGTGCAGTTCAGCAGCTAGCTGTATAACCCTACAATAACAAATGTTTACAAAGCCAGAATAGTTATTAGTTCATCAGTTTCATCAAAACACTGAAACCCACACTTGTTAAAGGAACTTCTCACCTGCTGGCAGGCAAACTTGGTGCTTTCCTGAACTGGGGCCAAAGCAACAGGTCAAGACTCAGCAGTGAGCCTCATTGCCTTTACATCTGCCTTTGCAGGGTGGGGAACCTTAAGATGTCCCTCCCATTGTACCCACTCACCAGGACACCTGGCTCATATTTGCATGTAAAAGACCTCAGATTCAAGTTATATTATTAGTTAGGATAAGTATACATAACACAGCAAGCCACTATCCAGCTATATCCCTGCTGTTCTGAGTTACGGAAGACACATTTTTATACCCTTTAGCTACAAACATTACCTGTGAGTTATTATATACAGAGGTTGCTTTGTTCAGTAATGGAAAGTTTTCCAAGCAGTGAGTTGTCTGCCTTGCAAACAATTTGGGAAATCCTATTCCAGGGCAGAAGGTGGGTTTCATTAAAACAAGAAAAAGGCACACTCATATTTGGTCCTGCATCACAGAAAATAGGAAGGCCATAGGGAGGAAGACAAGAATTCTACAAGCAGCGTACCTCCAGCTTTACAAAAATACAGAGGGCCATCCTTTTCCACAGCTCACGAAAGAGCATCAATCTGATCTCTAGCTGTTGCTCCTTGCAATCAGGCTATTTTTGGCACACTTCACAACACTGTAGGGTGTCCCTCTAAAGTGCTATCAGTAATTCTCAAGCCAAAAAACGATACTAAGTCATAGAACACATATACAACACATATATACACAACACCCTAAGTTTGTTTACATCTAACTCTGTTCTGGACATTATAATTCAGCTCTCAAATGAAATTATGTTCTCTTTCATATAGGTATAAAGAGATTTTAGTTTTTATTCACAGAGTTTATGTCCATAGAGGACATATGAATGAATGAGACAAGATTAATCTTCCTTTATGCCGTTAGAGTTTATTTACCACACAGCTTGTGCCAGAGCAAAAGTAATTTCCTCAGATAGTCCATAACTTCTGGGTGAACTATAATACCTCATTCTGAATAGGAAGCCTAAGACTGGGACAGATGTCCTGCATCATTAAGTCTCATTCTTTCTCACTCTAGATAACTGCATCATAAAATCCCTTTCATAAATGAAGGCAGCCCATCCCTAGATCTGTGCAGGCAGTTTTGCTCCCACTATTCCTGTTGTAGAACCTCACCCCTCTAATGAGCCACCTTCTAATTACCAACATATATGTAGTCATAACCGGCTTGTATCTGTTCATTCTTGTAGAATATTGCCCTTCAGCTTAGCTAGGTTTTTTTTTTCCCCTCCCTCATATTTACTCCTTGGTACAATAATAGATATCAAAAGCTTCTCCCTAAAGCCCTCATTTTGCAAGGCTAGAGATAAGGGGTTCTTTCAGTCTCACAAGAAAAGCTCAGGACTTTCCCTCTGCACCTGTTCTTACAGCTTTAGTGCACATCATATAAAGAGCAGGGTTTTATCTTTCTCACTCCCCTTCACAGACATGGGTGATCCCAACTGCACCTGGAAGGCAGCAAGGCTTTGTGCAAAGTACTATTTCCCCTCTCCCAGGGAACACCTCACCTGATTGGATTTGCCTTTTTTGCACCTACATTAAACTGATCATTGACATTCACAGACAATCCAACACAATTTGCCTTTGCAAATGCCAGGCATGGGAGCGCAGGGAGCCCATCACAATGGTACAGGAACAAATTAATAAAGCACAGGTTTGTGCTGGATCCCCACAAGATCCAGGATCTCTGTACTACAGTCCACTGCAGAATTTAACAGGCCCATGGTTACCTTACGCCGTTTCTAAATGGTGCTCTCCCAGGTTTTGTGACCACTTTATTACAACTACTACTGTGCAATTTTACACTGTGTCATTAGTTTTTCCCAGCCTTATTAATCGCCTGGGTCAGTTAGCTCTTCCAGTAAAATACCTACTTACTAACAGCCTCCCTTCAGCACAGCATCATCACATTCTCTTCTGTCATTTCTTTGACTATCTTATCATTCTTCTATTGATCCCCATCTCCTCCACTTAAGCTAATAACCTCTCCATGTGTCATCACGTCAAATGGTTCATGAAGACCAGAGATGAGAATTACAGCTTTTTATCTCTCTAGCAAAAATCTTACACTTTTTTTCAGTGAAAGATATTGTATCACAATGTCTCATTTACCCCCAAGCTACAACTTTATTTACAACTTAAAATTTATTCCAAATTCTCACTTGCTGTTAAATGCAACATTCCTTCTCCCCCATTCACCTAAACAGTTCATCTGTAGTTTATGAATTACAATAACTTTATTTTGACAGACTGACTTTAAATCCTTGCAACTGGACCTGCTATTTTATATGCCTTTTTTTTTTTGGTAATTCTTAACCATCTTAATCCACTAAATTCTTTTATTTCTCCCTACCCCCCTTATACTGGTACTTTTCATACCAGCTAAAGAATTTATATGGTTATATAAAACATATTTATATGGTTATATAAAACTGTTTGGTTTTTTTTCCCTGTTGGTATATGAAGAAGTTGGGAATTAGATACTTTTCAGGTGCAGTATTCTTACTTTGGAACTTGGAAAATAAGAGGCAGACACTTTGTTTCATCAAGCTGAGATTTTCAAAGCTTCGTTCTTAAATGCACATAGACACTTCTGAAAGAGCTGCTTAATTTTCAGTGTTAAGTGCCAAACAACTAAACAACTTCCAGTGAAGATAATGGGACATACAGTCCTTAGAACTTAGTGGGGGGAAACTGACTGAACCTACTGCTAAATGCAGACATGAGACTCCTAGTTTTGACTATATCTGTAAGTTTTGATCAACATCAAAGAAAGTTTGACACTAAGTGCTATATCCAAAATAAATATGAATATATTTCCTTAGAGTGCCCATATCCAGTTGTAATTCTGATAAAGTTAACATTTATACCAGAATGTCATGAATTTTTAGATCAGAATCAGCTGATGTTCCAGATGTGGATACAGACCAGAATTCAAAACACTTCATAGACTTTGCATATTTCCACCTGAAAAGCCATCTGAGAATAAAAGCAATTAATCAACATGAAAGCTTTCAGGTGCAGGTAAAGTCTTTGCAGCTTTGTTAACTCAGTGCAAACAATGCAGACAAGCGAAACACTATTTCCATGTTTCAAATGCATCTCCTCAGCTGAGGAATCCATTTACCCAGGCTGTTATAGGGGATCCAGTCAGCATAGAAGGAGTGCAGCTCTTAGCACCTGCCAGCAAAATGCACCAGACCCTCCCTGAACACCAGAACACTGGTCTACCTTTCAGCCACCACCTTACTACAGAAGGAATCAGTGGAAATGTGACACACATAACACATGGAGGGAGAGAGATTTCCTCCAATGTCTGCATCAATGCCAAGAAGGCCGTCAGTATGAGTGATGGTCAAAAAAAAAAAATCAGTGTGGAAACCCTGTACTATTAATCAAGTCCCTGCCTCCAGTAACCTCATTTTCCACTTCACAACCAGCTTCATCCCTCAGCTTTTTAACCCCTGAGGCCATTGGAATTGTTCAGCCACACGCTCATTTCCCATTCAAGAGCATGGCCTGGGATGTGCAGAGCATAGGGAAAAAATAACACGACATGCTGTGGGAAAGGAAAAAAAAAAAACCTATAAAATTTCCCTCTACATCAGTGCAGGTGGCTTCACTAATAAAAATGCCAGAGAGCATGAAAATAACTCCTGTTTTTACCACTCTGCTTCCAGAGGTCTTGCTCGACATACCCGGGCTTACCAGGAAGAGGAGAAACGGGGGGGTTAAGTGGGACTTAAATGGGTTTACTCTTGGGCTGCACTTCCCCGCTTCCTCCCCCCACCTCCTCCAGGCAGCTTCAGGGATTAAAGTCCTACACGCGAAGGCAAACCTACTTATTTTAAGCAGCAAACCTCAATTAACAGAGATAATACAACATCACCCCCAGAACCGCTTCCTTCAGTCCTCTTACCATCAGCGTGAAGAAAGAAAAAAGGGGAGAGAAAGGCTACCACAGCCCCTCCAAAGCGCCCGCCCGCGCTCTCCTCAGAGGAGGGCCGGCGGCCACCTCCCCCGGCCGGAGGGTCTCCCCGCCGCCCGTACTCACCTTGGCCGGCTCGGGGCTCTCGCCGCGGAGGAGCGGGGCAGTGACAGCCGCAGCCGGCGGCGTCCGGAGGCCTCTGACCCGGCGCGGCGGCGGGGGGAGCGGCGGTGCCGGTCCTCGCCGCGGGCGGCTGCGCGGCGCCGGGCGGCAGGCAGGTGGCCGGCGCGGCTTCAGTCCCATTCAGCACTTTCCCATTCTCTCTCCGTTTTCCTTCGGGCGGGAGAGCGCGGCTCGAATATCAGAGCCGGCCCTCCCGAGGAGCGCAGGAACTGACATCACCCGCCCCGGGCTTTTAACCCCTTCTGGGGCCGGGCAGCGGGGCAGGTGGGGCGGGCAGCGCCCTGCCCCGGGTGCTGGGGAGGCCCGGAGGGAGGGGAGCCACAGCCGCACTCTGCCCCTGGCGGAGACATCCTCTCCCCGCCCACCTCGCACCCTCCGGGGCTTCCACCGAGGCCGAGGGTGAGGAGAACGGGCCGGTGCTGAGGGGTCGCCCCGGTTCCGGGCTCCCGGCGGCTTCCTGGAGTACCTGCTGGCTGTCCAGTCGGGCGGGAGCGCTCCTGCTCGCCGCGCGCCCGGCAGCCATCTTGTTCTGCCAAGCGCCCGTGGGCAAAGCCTTTGGGCTGCCGGCTTCTTCCTCGGGCTTACCGGGGTTGGTGTCGGGTCCATGTTGCCTGGGATCCCCCTTGCAGTCATCTCCCAGCCTTCAGAGCTCATGTTCCCAAACCAGCCTCAGCCTTGAGGGGGAAGGTGTTTTCCGCAGAGCAGGCAGGCGGGGAGCTGGCACCCCCAGCGCCATGCTGTCCTTACCTCCCACCACAGCCCCCCTGAGGGTCTGGTGCAGCATCCCAGACTCCAGCTGGAGCACCTTTCACTGGTTGTAGGCAGCCCCAGGGCATGGGGTTGGTGCCAGGGTAGAGAGGAAAACCAAATTAGCGTAACTATGGCTCTCCTGACCAGAGGACACCATCCTGCCCCACATGCTTGGTCCACAAAACAGTTCAGACAAACAAGTCTGAGGCTCCAAGCATTTCTAACGATAGCTGCCAGCACACAAAATATATT
Source organism: Scolopax mira (assembly GCA_004320125.1). NCBI lineage: Eukaryota > Metazoa > Chordata > Aves > Charadriiformes > Scolopacidae > Scolopax > Scolopax mira. The sequence goes on along the minus strand of BJBW01000061.1, from coordinate 184,625 downwards.
ATTTAGCATAGAGCCACCGCTTACTGAGCTATTTAACATGCAGCATTCCCCTATATGAAAATATATTGACTTACATAAATATATATTACCCATGTTACTCAGAGCTGGCAACCTTGCTGCTGAGGAGCTACCGGCCGCTGGGAGCCAGTGTGCACACACAGCCTCGTGCTGCTGCCGGCGGCTGGGCTCGGCCACCGGCTGGTCACTGCCACCCCAGGGCATCTCTTGGTCCTGAGCAGACTAGGACGGGCACCCGGGAGCAAAAGGGACTGGGACCAAATGGGGGCCCCAGGATCAAACGTCACCACTTGGTTCTGGGGCTTAGACCAGTGTGTTTCAAAGCAAAAGGTCATTCATTCTGGGTCAGGTTTAGCAAGTACTCGTTACTTATTCCAGCATCAGGCACATCACTTTCGTCAAAGATACTTTAAAAATTCCTCTGTGAAGCTCTCCTGAGTGGGGATAACGACAGTCATGCTGACATGTACCTCTCTGGTCAATCTACATGTGCCTTTGACATGGCCTGCCTTACTGCCATGAAAGGTGTTCTTATCTCCTCCAGAAAAGTGATGTGGCTTGTTGGGGAAGTGCTGCATCAAAAAGATTGAGTGGTTATAAGAGATCTCATGAGTGCTCTGAAGCTGTGCTTTGGCTCCTGTTGAAACTGACCACATAAAACAGTCTGCAATAAACAGGCTTGAAACCATCTATGGAGGAAGCAGGCAAAAGAAATGAACGAAATTATCTCCTAGGACTGCAAGCAACTATTCAGGAGGCGTGGTTGAACAAGATCTTAAATGTGGTTATCTGGCTCACAGATATTGCCTGCTCTGAGATCTGCTGTTTATTAAACTCTTGTTGTAAACTCCTTCCTCACACTGACAGTGTGCTTGCACTGGTGTCTCATCAGAGAAACAATTAGTAGCAAATCACTATGCACAGATAAAAAGACTGATGTGATATGATAAAGTGAGTAAAATATTGAAATATAACTAAAAATGGAAAGTCAAGATTTGGACACTGAAGTGACTAATGACTCTCATTATCTGTACCTCATTATCCAAATAAGTAGTCAGATTTCCAAAGACACTGTGGACCTTGCAGTTCCCTAAATATTGTTTCACTTTAGATTTCTCATCTGTTTCCAGTTTCATGAGAATTTGGCTGAAAGAAACTACCTGTTCCTCTCTAGCTAAAAGACAAAACATGCATTACAGAGCTGGTTCAGGCAGAGAGTGGGATGGCACTTTGCAGAGATGGCCAGAGAGCCTGGTGGAGACAGGCAAAGAACTGAAAAGAAATGGGTTTGTGGTGAGGTGCTCTCCCATTTGGCCAGCTGAGCAGGGACAGGCAGGAATACAGGCTGAGATGGAGCTGGCTGTTGGGAAAATGTCACCCAGAGATTTCTCCAGCAATTTCCAGTGGAAGGGACTCTAGTGGTCTACAGTCTGTATGTTCTGCGTGTGCCTGTATCAATTGTTACTCCCAGTGATCAAGGAATTGTAATAAATAACCAGAATCAACATGATTTGTGGCTCCCTGTAGGTGTTTCAGAGGGAAAAAGGTAGCTTCATGCTTTACAGAGTCCCCTCCTGAACTGAGGCTGGCCAAAGACAAGATGGGAAAAGGAGCTATTCCCTTCATGCTCCCCATCTTATTCCTGACTCCTTTCAGCCACAGCATGCAACCACAATATTTCTTAATCTGAATTTTATGAGGTATTTTTGTTCTTCCTTTAAAAGCAATGGTCAAGTTCTCTCATTTGCACCAGCAAAGCCAACAGGATTGTATCTCCAACTGAAATGTCAATCTGGCCCTGTGTTTTTCCCAGGCAATGAAGCTTGACTGCCAGGACATTCCTCAGCCACTGAACTTTATACAAAGTACCTCCCCAGGAACTGCCTGCACACACCTTGCTTTAACCCCTGGAGTCCCACATCAGCACTCACACAATGACCTGCTGCCATTTCTTTAATGCAGATATTCTACAAAGCTGTGCCTCCTTGTGCCTTCTGTTGCTTCTGTTAAATCACATAACAAAATTATTATTTAAAAATGCTTAATTAAAAATATGGTTCTATTAAATAATGCAAACAGAAAAATTGTTTTTACTGTAGAGGGAGAAGGTTGTAAGAACAGCCAGTAGTATCTCACCGTTTTCAGTGATTTCCCTTGGGAGTTATCTTTAATATGTCTGCTCAAGCACTCTATATCAGGTTTTTACAATTTGCAGACAAATCACTCAGCAAAAAAGAAAATTTACTATAAACAGCAAATATCTTATTGACAAAACAAACTCTCTGGCAAATCCAAGAGAACTAGCTTGGCACTGTTAGACAGTCGTTATCGCAACACAAGCACAGGCTGCTTTGTTTAGAGCACCATATCCAAGATACCTAAATAGAAGGACAAAAAAGATACGTGAGAACAAGGTGTCAGAAGATGTGAGCAGAAGAAACTCCGTCTCTAGTAAGCACAGTTGTCATAGTTCTGCAGGTGGGAGAGAGCATTACATTCATTCCAGACATGGTGCTGCTGAAAACTTACCAAAGGGGCAAGGACACCAGCCAGACCAAGTTCATGTGTCAGAGCCCCCTGAAGGCTCACTCCTATGTGGGAAAAATCTTGCAAAAAACCAAGACAGTGCCTTGAGACATCTGTTTGAGGTACCCGTGCCTCTCCAAAGGGAACTTAAGCTTCATATCGTAGTTCTCTAAATTCCACCTATGTTAGAGGTGTCAAGATGATGAAAACGGCCTTTGTGCCTGGTTCCCTTATTCTTTTCTCCTGGGCTTGCTGTGTGCTGACAGACACAACACAGACCAGCAAACCCCTGCCTTGCTTCTCTTCTACTCAGCAATGACAAGTTCATGCAGCTGAAAGTAAGAGACTGGCAGCTGTGGATCACCTCACTGCATAAACCAGTTGCTCGTGGGAGGAACCCAGTGGGAGGGCCAGGAAACCATTGCCCTCCGGTATTTTGTCAGCTGGTTTTGATCGTGTTATGGTCATCTTGTTACACTTCACACACAGGACATAAGACATAAGTGTACTATTCAAGCCAAAACTTGAGCAAGAGAATATGTTTTGTATATAACAGTCTTGACTGGCACAGAGCAAAACAATGGAGAATTCCCCTTTTCCTTAGGGAGTCATCCCAGTGGTAACCCCAGCATTATTCTCAGTACTAATAGCCTTGTTTCACCTCTGGATTTCTCCAATTTCAGCCTCCATGTACCAAATTGCCTTACATCTTTTTCTGCTAGATTAAGAAGCCAACAACTACCATTAAAGTACTCTGTGACAAAAAACATAGCTATATATGTATTTCTATAAAATATACTGATTTAACATCTCTTGCAATAATTAATGTTTTCTAGTGCTTACACTCTTATAGGTTTATCTAGATCATAGATTAGACAACTGGAGCTTAAAAAGTAAATTTGGGGTTGTTATCAGCATGCTTGTGTGTGGCTGTTAGACTCCTGTTGCAGAGGGGAGAAGAGGGGAGGACAGCATGTGGGAGTCTTCAGGCCGAGGAAGAGGGAAACAGTCCTTGCAAGTGTATTTGTTTTGTGTGGTCTTTCTGTGTCTGACATGGTCTGGTACACAGCCCATGAGGTTCTTACATACCACAGTATGTACATATACTTTGAATCTTTCCCTGAGTCCACAGGCCACAGTGGTAGCTGCTGTGCAAGTGATGCCATACCTGATGTATCTCACAGGAAAAGTGTAGCAAGCCCAGATGGTGTCAATAGGTAGACAGAGCTGGCTCAAAAGCACTTGCAAAACTCAGTGTTGCTGAGGATGAGCTGGGGGCCTGGCTGCTCCTGCTCAGGAAAAAGAGGCATAGCAAGAAGGGGGGTGAAGCTGGGACAAGGTGCTGGAAGCATGTAAGGAGAGTCCTGGAGAGTTGGACCTGCTGCTTCTGCAGCCCCAGTGATGTGAGGGATGGCCACAGCTCTGCTGCTGCGAGGGAGAGTTCATATCCCTTTCCTCTCCCTGAACAGCAGCAGCAGGTCTGGCCTCCCAGGAGCGTAGCACAGGGAAAATAGGCAGCAGCCTGTGGTCATTTTTCTTCCCCAGGTTTCCTGTGAAATGCCAGGTGAATACCTATTTCCAGAGCTGGTTCTGCAAGTACAGTGCAAAAAGCTGCACTGGGGAGAAAGACCTACACCATGTCAGGAACAGGGCACAGATTATAGATTACTGGTATGAATTCAAGCCAAGTAATAGAAATAAAAACCTGCTACCCTCTGAGAAGCAGCAGCAGTGCCACTCAGTCCATAGACAAACTGGTCATCTTGGCCCGGTTCTTAAACATCAGCTGTCCGAGGGACAGGCTTACTAGGAGTGAGCACTGAGGAGGCAACGGTGTGTGCTGGGGGTCACCAGAGGAGCTCCATGGTATAGCATAGACCTCTATTACTGTCAGTTATAGTTCTGCATCCACCCATCACTGCAAACAGTTTCTCAGCAAAAAACCTCAGACCACAACGGATCATGGGGAGTGGATCATGTTTGATCCCCGCTACAGCTTGAAAAAAAGTTGTTGGATGGGAGAGGTTTGGATAGGCCAGGAAAAGGGGTTGTCCTTGTCCCTGCTGTACCCCTATGTCAGAGCTGGGGGGAAATTCCATTTCCAGAGTTGTTAAACCAATACTTTTAGTAAAGAGTAAAGTTGGTCCCAGTTTGCCTTCTGGGTGTTGATCAGAGAACTTAGGGATGGGCACCTGGGCAGCTCTGTGGTCAGATCAGGAGAGGCTGCATGAACACCATGCTCTGGTGGAGGATCCCTCCCTCTCCACAACTGGTAGGGTGGCTCATACTGGCTGGGAGTGGGAGAGAAAAGACACTAGTAAGAGATGGGGCTAGTCTGTGGGAAGGGTTTTGGCTGCCTTCCCAGACCTGCACTGAAGTCATGCCTCCAGCTGCCAGATGTCAGTATGGGGTGTGGAGAAGAACATGGATCCATGCCGTAGGACTCCTACTCTCAGAGCCTCCTTTGCTGGAACCAGCAGGCAGGCTGTTCTCCATGGGATTGCAGGAGGGAGGCTATGTTAGCTGGAGAGGTTTCTGGCTCCTCTCCTGATCTCACACCGGCACCAGGCACACAGCTCCCAGATGTTTGTGATCTCTGCTGTGGCATCTTTCAGGCTTGTCAAGGTGGTGTGTAAAGGGAGGAATTATTTTACTGCCACATGGGGGGTGGAAATGTCAAAAGCCGCCACAGAGATCCCTCTGCCTGCTTCTCCCAGGAGGGGTCACCTGCAGATAAGCAGCCTTGGAGAAGACTCCATTTCTCCACAGGCAAGATCCCCAAAGTACTCTGAGAGCAGCAGTTGCTGAGCCTCCCTGGCATGGCTTTGTTCCTGACAGTTTCCATGGTGATCCACAAAACCAGCAGAAAAGCCTGGATCTACTTTGGAAGAAAAACAAGAGAATGTGATGGTGTCCGTGGCTGGGGAGGGGGGGACCACCCTGCTTTTATATTCTTAACTGAGTTCTGGGGTCAGTCCTGGGGCTTCCCCCCGCCCCCAAGTTGGCAAGGAAAGCATTGCTGTACCATTCCCAAAGGGCTAGTAGCAGCTCAAAGCAGTAACTCCTGCTTGTAGCTGTTGCAAGCTGCCACAGGCAGCTTCAAATGACATTGCAATTTAGTTTTTATGGACAGCACTGGCAAAATATGTCATCAATCAGACTAAGTAAGAGGTGTCTGAAAGTACTTTGGATGGGGTTAGTGGGAAGCACTGATGTGGAGCCCGGGATGTGCCACCATGTGGCCCAGTGTGCAAGCACACACACACAGGCGTGAAACAAAATGTAAGGAGAAAGAGAAAACGGGCACACAGCTCTCTCTTCTGTCACATCTGAAAGCACATGGACAAAAATCTCAAAGCTTTCATCTTGGCCATAGAGGGAAACTCTACACGTGCAAGGAGCAAATTCACAGTCTTTCCACCTCAGTATCATGTCACCCACTGCCCTGAAGGTCTCATCCTGCCCCCTTTGTCATTACAAGAGCAGCAAGCATTACTCAGCGCACTCTTCCCCACGCAGGTTGGAGGTGCCTCCTGCCTGGTACCCACCCACCCCATCGAACGCAGGAACACTTGCCAAACAGCAGCTGCTGGGATGAAAGGACACAGAGGGAATGGGTGGAGGAGTGGCTTTTCTCATCTGCATCATTTTTGTGATGCCATTTAAGATTTCCAGAAAATTCTGGAGGAGGGGAGGGGTAAAATTGATAAAGGATAAGATGGCTTTCAAACACAGCCAACAAGCATCTTAAAAAGGAAACCTAATTTGGCGTGCCTCTGCCTCTGGGCAAAGTGTTCTCGGCTCGGTTTCAAAGGTGCTGCGAAATTCAAAGGTTGGGTGTCTCTGAAAACCAGTCTCAGGGTGCCTGCAACAGGGTGACCAGAAAAAGGTGCCAACTGATTCTGTAATTTCCTATCAATGAGCACTCCCTGGGAGGCTCGGGGACTGATCTAGAACTTGTCTTTCACACTGTGCACTGCCCGAGGCAAAAGTCCTTGTAAGAGAAATCTGTCACCTTGAACGAAGACTTGGATGACGCTTGGATTTCCTTGTGCTGACTGCTGCCATGGGAGAGACTCCCACCCATTTCCTCATACTGTCCTACTTCGCAAAGGAGCTTCTGGAGCTGCCCAGCCTTTCCTTCCATCAGTGATTGCCTTCCCTGCCCGAGGGCAGCCCTGTCACCTCAGTCCTGGTGTGGAGAGGTACTGTACCTCCCTGTGCTCCCAGAAACCCAGGTCAGGAAGCACAACAGCACTGGACGGACAGCTCATTAAAACAGCTAGAGCAGCTCCAACACAAAACTGAGTTAGGATCTTCTGCAAAGGATGTCATGGGGTCATTTTTATTTATTTGTTTAATTAATGTTAATTGCACACAGTAGGAGGTCAGAACTCAGCCTGCAAATGCTCAGTCAGCCAGGAAGTGTAAGTTCTCTGGCTGTTCTGGAAACCCTGGTCAAGGAGCAGGAAAAAGAGGAGCATTTGCATTTCATAGAATCATAGAATGATCCGGGCGAGAAGGGACCTCCAAAGGTCATCTAGTCCAACGCCCCCACAGTCAGCAGGGACACCTCCAACTAGACCAGGTTGCCCAGGGCCTCATCAAGCCTCACCTTGAATGTCTCCAGGGAAGGGGCCTCAACCACCTCCCTGTGCAACCTGTTCCAGTGGTCCACCACCCTCACAGTAAAGAACCCCCTGATCACCCTCGTGGCCCTCCTCTGGACCTGCTCCATCAGGTCCATATCTTTCCTACATTGAGGGCTCCAGACCTGCACACAGTGCTCCGGGTGAAGTCTCACCAGAGCAAAGTGGGAGAATCACTTCTCTGGACCTGCTGGCAATGCAATTTTGATGCAGCCCAGGATGCGATTGGCCTTCTGGGCTGCAAGTGCCCACTGCCTGCTCATGTCCAGCTTCTCGTCCACCAGCACCCCCAAGTCCCTTTCCTCAGAGCTGCTTTCTAACACCTCATCCCCCAGTCTGTACTGATGGCATCGCGATGGCAGGTGAACGAAACCCCGGAGATTAGCGTAGTTATTTTAAAATATATGGGTGAGATTATAGGCTTAGGTATTCATATGTATGTGATGATGTACCCCCGCATATCCATAGACGTGGCGGAGCGGTGCCCCCGGCGGTTGGTAACGGCCGGCGGTTGGTAACGGTCGCCGGCCGCTCGCGCCCCGCCCCGCCGCACTCCCCCCCCCCGCGCCCCGGCTCCGTGCTCTGGCGCCACCTGGTGGTTCCCCCGGGAGGGTTTCCCCTCAGGCTTTGTTCCAGGCTGCGGTATAGCGAGGAAACCCACCAAAAACGGGTGCCCTGAGCACTGGCGGTGCCTTTGTCTGGTTTAACTTCTCCGTGTGTACGTTTTCCGATGGGAATATGGGCCAGATATAGGGTGCAGGGTGGGACACATCTTCTGGCGAGGTGGTTGCCAGGCTCGGCTGTGCATACCTTGTGCCTGGTATGCACAGCCATACCATTCTTCTTTGCCATTCTTCTAAAACATAACACGACTGACTCACACTCTTTTAAATTGCTTTTCAAATTCCTACAAGCACGAAAGATTTATCTGGTCATATTTTTTCGGAAGATTTCACAGCACGAAGCTCTAAGGAGGCCTCATTTTAAACGGAAAAATTACACAACACTTGATTGCATCCAAGCAAGGGTTCCCGTAAGCCGTGAAGCCTGAGCTGGGGTACAAAGGGGAGGACACGTGGGGAGAGCCCTTGTGCTCCCTGGGCGTTGCGTTCGGCCACGGGCCCTACACACTCTTGGTTTCTCCCTTTAGCAAGTCCTGTCTCACCAGGGAAACAAACTTCTCCTCGCCCTCGGACGGACAATACACAACAACTGTGCATCGGCACAGTCTAGGCCCTCTGCTAATTACAGCTAATAGAGGCTTTCCTTCAGCTGAAATAATCAGAAACCTTGGATCAGAGAAATGTGAGCTAATCCCAGGCTGCTCTCGGGGAGCATCGTGGTGGTGATAAAGCCCTGAGGAGACAGAGGGGACAGGGACTGTGAATGGCCACAGATTTGTTATGGGCTCTGGTTGGAGGGGTGCTAAGACTCACCCCCAGACCATGTCTCTGAGATGCAGGATGCACGTGCTCTCGTATAATGCTGACTCAGGGGACACCTGGGCAATTATTCCCAAAAAGGAGATAAATATTGGATTGTTTTACCAGAAAAACACATGGGACTGTGCAGGGGAATAGGAAATGGTGTTCTTAGGCCAATGGTTGCATACTTTAGCTGTGGTCAGTTCAGGCATTAGTTCAAAGAAATCACTAAGCAAATCCACTAAGCACCTTAAGAATTTTTCTGAATTTTGTTGAAGCTGGGCCCATTCCCACACTTGCAACAGATCAAAATTTAAGCCTGACCTTTCAGTACAAGAAACTCGTCTCCTCTACTCATAAGGACAAGTTAATATTAAAGTTATTACCATTTATGTTTGCCCAAAAACTATTTCACTTCTCAGAAGACATCATAGAAATAAAAAGCCTTATATTAAAGCTTATAAATTTAAAAAATTTAGCAAAATATTTTTCTGCTGGATCAAAATTATAATGTGATTCTTCTAATGAGCAAACGTCATGCCACCATTACTGCAAGAAAGGGTTGCTCTTGCTTTTAGATCTAGGAGAGCTTTTGAGGCTGTACTGCTGGCTTTACATTCCCTCTGCAAAGCACTCTGCAGCCACATAAAAAAGCAGAATCCGAATTTCAGATTTCTACTGAATCCGAATTTCAGCCTTGTCTGAAATCAGTGCCCATAGTTTACTTTCTGGGCTTACATTGACTAGATTTGTTTTTAAGGTAAGCCTGCTGTCATAAAAAAAATACTCTCTGAATTGTAGGCATGTAGGCATAAAAGGAGAGAAGATTCAAGACATCTTCCACTGATTTTTCTGCACAGGGTCAGGCAAAATCCCCCTGCTTGCAAGAGGTTGTGCTCAAATGGGTTTGTGACTGGGTTATGTCTCCCAAGGTCTGCAGAAGGGACAGCAGGTTTTGGACAGCAGCAGCTGTGCTACTCCAGCAAACTCATATTCATTCCTCCCAGAGACCAAAATCTCTGAGAACTGCCCTGAATTTCCAGTAGCTGTTTACTCCATTATCACAAAGTCGATCACAGATGGTGCTTTTGATGCTGGCAGGTTGGAAAAAATAATCTCTTGGCTTATATCCTGAGCACATTTGATCTGGACTGACTGGGTGGAATCGTGACAGCCCATCATCATGTCATTGGTACAGAAACACTTTCCTGACTGCAGCTAACATTTGGGCCAGGATGAACATTTTCCTTTAAATAGCAAACTTCAGCCTTAAATAGTTACACTTTGCCCTTGCTATTTGGCTCTGTTGCATACCAAAGACTCAGCTCTTAGCAACATGAAATCCCATCCTAATTAGCTCCTGTTTAACAATACTACTTTGTACCACTCTCAGAATGCCAAGCTCCTATTCTGGGGCTACAGAGGAGGGGAACATTTCATATCAAGCCCAATGCAGTTCAAGACTATTTCTGTGAAACATATTACTTTTTTGAAGAGTGAAGTAGTCCTATATGTTAAACCTGAGCCACTCTGTAAAAGTCACACTCAAGAAATTAAAGACTATTAAACAAACACAGCCCAATACAAGCAAAAATAAACCCCTATCATGAGAAGTTCTGTAAAATTCAGCAGTGTCATAAAGTTTACCTAAATGATGCACGCTAGACATAAAACTTGTATGTAAGTGATCAGGTGGTATAATTCATTACAACTTTTCTCTCAGCTGGAGAGAAAAAGGATATGACAGTATCCTTTACTCACTGGGTAGTCAGTGAAGATGTATGAAATGGAGCAACTCACACATACAAATAAGCCATCTTCTGCATTTGGACCGACACTTCCAACACCTCCCAACACCTTCAGTACCAAAAAGTAGCTCTGTGTCAGACTATACAACTCTTAAAAAGAAGTAAGGTCTTGGAATATCTGACCCTATATCTCAAATAGATGCAGTTTGACATCTCACTGCCACATTAATGTGTTTTCTGATGATAAAGATTCCACCATCAGTGGAATCTGCTTATTTGATCTATTGTAAGGAACTGTTTATGAACATGTAGACGGACACACAAGAAAGTAATAAGAGACCTTACACTAAAACTTTAAAAACATTGGCATAACAGTGTAACCATCTGAATGTATAGGGCTGTTTTTTTTTTAAATGTGGGCCTGTACAATCACTCGAAGAAAGCATGAAGAACCATCTACCTCCCTAGGGTAAAAAATAAACCAGATCATGCATACAGCTGCCCACCATAAATGCCAAGGGCTAATTATGATCATTCACACATGCAATTTTGCATTTGGTCCTTTTTTTATGCTACTATAAATATTTTCCTTACCTTACGGGGAATTCTCTGGATTCAAAGAAAGCCACTTATCTGAAGCCATCTGAAGACACATAGAGTGAAAAGGGCAAGCTGTTTTTCTTTCCAGCCTTTCAAGAAAACTTTTTGCAATCTGTTTCATTTACTGTCCTTGAAACTTTGACCTAATTTCCATCCCACAAATCTCCTCCCCTAGACAACATTATTCATAATAACAAAGATTGTATGAACACCCCAAATAGGTCTATTTGCTTTGAGTTCTAATATTTTGCGGTTATATAGAATTCCATCATTTTCTGTACATTGTGAAGTTGTGCAATCAATGTGTTCACATTCTTTAAAAGAAGTCTTTATATCCTCTAAAGTGAACAAAAGAATCCCTTCCTGAAATGGGCTTGATGCCTATTTTAAAGGAAAAACTCCACTATCATATGACACATTTCAACCACTGTAGGTAAGAATAAAGCAACTTGAAAAAAATTAGCTCGAAAAGCTTTGCTGAGATAAACCTAAGGCTGCAAGTTCTAGTGGATATTGGAGACACTGCAAATTGGATTGGTCTTGGTCCTGAAATGTAATATCCAGCAAAGCTTTATTCTTCTGATCCCCATGCCCATAAAACCCTGGAGGCAGGGACTGGAATTTGTTGAGATAATTCCAGCATGTTTTGGTCTTTCCAACGCAATAGCATGCAGGGTTGCAGGTATGAAGCACACACCTGCCCACCGCTTGGCCTCCTGCTCTGTGTGGATGACAGGCAGCTCTGCAGAGCTATCACATTTGCCTCAGATGACAGAGCTAAAAGAGCATGTGCTTATCCAGCTCCGTAGATACCTGGTGGAGGTTGCCACCAGTTAAGATTGTTGGAAATTATCCAGCCTCATAGAAAAACCTGTATTAGCTCCTGTCAGTGAGAGTTCGTATTTGTTACTTTGCTTGGTAACCTGTAATTTTTTTCAAACTATTATCTTTGGATACCCAGATGCTGGTTCTGATGCTGTAAGAACTTTCTGCAGATTATTTTCACTCCCTCTGTCATCCAGCAGGTGGGAGGAGATCAACACAGAGTGAAAAACAGGGCTACTGGGTGGCTTGTTCCCCAGGGGTGCCTGATTTGCTTGTGCACAGCTCCTCAGGGCATATCCAGTGGCCCTAATTTTCATACACCAGTCTGAGGAAACCTGACAGTACCGTTTTTTACTGTCTTGGAAAGAAAGGAGTTGGGTGTCACAGTGTCAATATTCATGGAACACAGCACAGGGACACGAAAACTGCCCTGCACTGTCTGCATCTAGGAACGGCCAGCTGGGCTTACAGGACTGCTGCCAGCAGGTTGGGGGTCAGCGTGGACATCAACTCATCTACCTGCACCTTTTCACTGGTTGTTTTCCCATCAATTTTAGACATTTGTAGGGTTAATTCTGTGTTAATAGCTCCTCGGGACATCCAGAAGATGTTGATATGCTATGCCAAAAATGCCCTAAAAAAAAAGTTTATTTAAAAAAGATATTTAAAAACATAATTTATAGGACTTTCTATTCTATAAGACACCATAAATTATGCTCCAAACACCAAATAATTCTAGTCATCCTGCAAAACTTCCAATTACAACTGATGTTGGTAATAAGAAATCAATTTTACTAGACTAGTACAAGTCTAGTAAAGTTGTTCTGCCAGAAAGTGTTAGCTAGACTGATGAACTGCCAACCTGCTAACGAATTTTGGTCATTTTTCCTTATACTGATCATGGGGCAAGGGCACTGAGAATTCAAGATATGTAAAAATTGGGAGAGAGAGAAAGGTAATGGACCTGTTGTAGCATAAGGGAGAAGCGAGGGACAACACAGGCTGACCATGGAAGCAGGGCTTGTGAATTCCTAATTTATCTGAGTTTTATTTGTGCCACAGTGATGTTTACAGGTAAGCAACAGTCAAACGCTCACAGAATCATGAGCACATAGTTGTTTTATGGTCAGTGCAATATAGTTAGTAGTGGTGGTTCATGCCTTGGATCACTCTAGAGAAACAGCTTATTTAGGGAAGATGTACTATTTCTTTGTCCTCTGGTCTTATTAAGGGGTTGAGAAGAACATAAATTGATGATTAAGTCTGTACCTCTGAGACTGGCTAATAAAGAACCCTTAATTGCTTGTATTAGTATAGATATTCCTTAAGAAAAAAGCCTACTGAAAATGTAGCTGACTCCAAAAGGATTTTATAAGCTGATATCATCTTTGGCTTTGTTCAACTATGATGGAACATTTCTCCCTAATAGCATGCCCAATGTTACAACAAAATTGTAAATGGCTTTGAATCAAAAAGCAATGCTGGCTTTTTTTTCTGAAGAAGCAACATTCAGTACTGGCACTTTTACTCTCAATTTCCCGCTCTATTGTATTTTTCCCTTGGAAGGTAGAGAGAATGTAATTCCCATTTGCAAAGACTACTATGAAAAAATATTCTGAAACCATTTGATGGCATAGGTGTGATAGAGGTCCAATTATGAAAGAAGTGAGATTGACTTATGCATCAGAACCTAATTTTTGGCTTCTGGCTCTCATTTGACCAGTTTAAGATCTGTCTTGTGTAGTTAGTCAGAAACAGAAAGTACCTAGTTTGACCATCAGTCAGGTATTATTTCAGAGTAAAGAAACAGGCCTGAACTATTCATCTGGCTCCATCTATCATCAGTGGAGACAGGGGAACTCATTCCCTCTCCTTAGGATGGAGTGCATCATTATCCATAAGGGTCCATGTCTCACCACTGAGTAAATAGGGAATTGCAGCAGATGGAAAGCAAAGAATTGCAATATTCTTGCAGGCAGAGAACAGCTAATGCAGAATTAAGTTACTGGGATGCAGATGTAAGAATATCACATTAAGAAATCCAGACAACCCTCCATATTTACAGCACTGTTAAGAACTGGATCAGTCTATAGATGAAGGGTCACAACTAATTGTGCAGATGACTTCCACAGCGGGGGAGCTGAAAGGTGCATCATGGCCTTTGTTTAAGTTCCAGCTCACTTGATCTATTTTTGTGCCTGTGCTTCCAAGGTTGATTTCTTATTGCCAACATCAGTTATACTCAGTAATCGGAAGTTTTGCAGGATGACTAGAATTATTTGGTGTCTGGAGCATAATTTCTGGTGTCTTATAGAATAGACAGTCCTATAAATTACATTATTAAAGTTCACAGGGCTGGACATTGTTAAGCTGGCATTTGTAGTCGTAAAATATCTGATAATTATAGACTACAATATGACAAAAAGTCTCATTTCTTTTGGATATATCATGAACTAAACATTCTTCAGGGCTACTTAATCCCATGAAATTCTTCACAAAAAGCCTCCTTAATAACTTTCCAAAATGAAAACTTAGTCTTCAGACAATATCATGACCTATGCTGTCTATGCTGGGGTGATGCCTACTGATGGGGAGCTTTGCTGTGTAAGATGTAGATGAATATTTGATGAAGTAGTTATTTATTTAGCACATCTTTTGAGACAGACAATATTTTTCATGTGGCTCTTCTTAGTCATCAAAAAGATTTGGGACCGTTTGGCTCCTATCCCACTTGACCTGCTGACATTTGTTAGGATCGTGTTTGTTGTGGGACTGCTACCAGGACAGTGACAAGATCCGAAAGAGAAGTGGCTGCTTCTCTTTTGAAAGAGAAGATCTGAAAGAGAGTGGCTGCTCATCCAGGCTTCTGGGTATTATCTTCAGTTCTGTGTGATAAACTCCAAACAAACTTCTGTGTGCCTGAGGCTATCTGCTTGGATGGGAAAAACATTCATATGTAATGCATTCTGAAAATGACATAACAAAAATAAGGTAATAGTGAAATCTCAGAGAAGATATTTGATGAACAATGCATCAGGACCCTATTTCAAGTGGAATGTTGTGTAACTCATCCTTATGGACAAACTGAGCCAATGCCATGAAAGGAATTCTTCAGCTCTTTATATACTGATTCTAAGAGTGGAGGTAACAGCACAAAATCAGAGATATTAAGTGTTAAGAAGAAAATGAATTTAACTATCATTCTGAAACTTGCTGGAATAATTTATATAGTAAAGTCTCTTGGTTTAGTTTGTCTCCAACGAGAGAGCGAATAACAGAGGAGTACGAGGAGACAGCATAAGGAGGATATGCTGTCTCTTAAGGATAACCAATGAGTATTTTTGAATGATTAATAAAACTCAGATCCACAGGTGCTTTAATGCATAGTGGCTCAATATAAATAATAACAAAGCATAAGATACTATTGTGGAAGAAAAATCTAACAGAGACCACTGAATCAGGTTAGAGAATGGGACAAAAGACAGCAAAGCTGAGGAAGAGAAACTCAGTCAAAAAAATATGAAAGATAACTATAAACTGTTTAAGAGTCACTGGATTAAAAAGTAGGTCTCAATTTAATAACATAATAGAGAACAATGTTGTTTAAAATGCCATCCTGGGTCAATGTATGAAGTGAATGCATAGTTAGAAAATAAAAAGCCTACATAGCAAATGGATAAAACAGGAAATACATAACAATCAATATAAATCAGAAGTTATATAATGTAAAAATAGAGGAAAAAATACAACAAAGGAAAATCAACGGCTGGCACAGCTTAAGACAATAAAACCCGTTAAGAATATTTTAAGAACAACATAAGTCTTAACGAAAGTACATGCTGCTGCTTGATGCAGATAATAAAATTATAATGTTGCAGAAAAGACAAATATTCAAGAAATATTTCTGTTCTGCATTTGGAAAGAAGAAAGATGATGAACTTATATCACATGGGTTGATGAAAAATTTTCCACTCCATTTAGTGACCAGGAAGAATGTAAAGTATGTACTGGTGGTAAATATCTTAAAATCATCCCTTAAATCTTATATGGGAATACTAATACAGCCTATTTAACTCATCTTTAGCCTGCTGATACTGATATTTCATAAATCCTGTAATATATCAGAATACTGGAGTGTCTGCTCTATGCAAATATTAAAAAAGTGGCAAAGTCAATTATCCCAATAGACATGCACCAACAAGGATAACAGCTGTTCAGGAGAAAAAAATATTAACTGACAGAGAAGCCTTTGACAAAGAATAAGAAAATCTAGGGATGTATTTTCCAGCACCAAAATCATCTTGACAAAAGAAACCCATGTCAAGACTAATTTAAGCATCTCTGCCATGAGGAGGAAGATGACTAGATGACTTAAAGAACTTTCTAGCCCTACCTTCTGTGGTTCTGTGAAGAGATAACATGGTTGCCAACAGTGAGTCGTCACTGGATAGGAGTGAATATATGTATGGGATGTGAATTCTGCCTGACTTTATTTCTTAAAATTGTTTTCTCTCTGAGTATTCTTTTGTGTATAGCATTCACACTGGGGCAGTGTTGACCCGTTGTACCTGGATGACTCCCATTCACTGAGACAAACACAAGACAACAGGATGGTTGAAGCATAGGGAAAACAGTCCAGCCAAGTTTGTCTGCAAAACAGAACAAAGTCACAGTGCCAGCGCTTTACAAAAGCCATAGAAGTTGTATTAGGATGAATTTTAAATTTGGTACTATTCAACATTTTCATCATTGCCCTAGAAGAAAATATAAACTCCCTGCTGATGAAATATGCAGGTATTAGGAAGCATGGTGAAATGGCAAAGATGCGGGGAAAGCATTTACAGAAAGCAGGCTGGATAACCTAGCAGATTCAAGCTAATCTTGCCAAATGCAAAGTTATGCATGTGGGAACCAGATAGGAGATTAGGAGATGTAATCAGAAACTTCACCCTGGAAAATAACCCTCTGAAAAGGATCAGGGTCATCAGAGTACGGACCAGTTTCACTCCAGTGAGATACTGTGGAAAAAAGGGTGAAATCAATCCTTGAATGCCTAAACAAGGGAATAGTGAGTACCAGGTTGCTTTTTTTCCCTTTGTGGTACTCATGAGGCTAACCATATGCAGGATATTTATTTTCAAAGGTTGTTGAAAAGCTGAGAAGGTGCAAAAGAAGCTTAGTAATTATTCAAGATCTAAATAAAATGCCTTATTGTAGAAGACTTACAGTTTTCTCAGTGTCTGCTTTATGCAGTGTCTGACTTTCTGAAAAGGAGATAACTTGATTTATGGCTTGATTAATGAATTGGTACTATTGGAGGCGTAAAACACTAGCAGGAAAGGGCTCTCAGCAGAGTAAGTCATTCTGAGGACTGAGTGGAGGAATTACAAAGACAGACAAATTCAAGTGAAGAATGAGACGCAGATAATGATTAACCACTAGAACAAGCTAATGTGGTGAATTCTTCATCTCCTCATGTCTTCTTATGAAGACTAGACATCTTTCTTATTGGCCTACCGCCAGCTACAAATTGTCAAGCATGAGTTATAGCATTTAATACTGGAATATATCCATGAAAATGAATGGTTTATGATATCTAGAGGTCATTCTAGGTGATAGTGATCTCTCAGATCCATTATGCAGTTGGAGAGAGATATATTTGTTAATTATTATGATTATTTCTCTAAGTTGTAGCTAAACCTGCAACTTGCCCTCTGCTTTGCCTTTTAAATTCTGCCATTTAATGGTAAGATGAATTAAAGATGCCAAGTTAACTAATGAAAGAAACTGGAGGACTGTAAAAGTCCACAATTGATTTTATCTCTTTAGATATTCCAGTAGATGGTCACTTTACCAGTTGGACTGGCATAACACATAGGAAATATAAGTTTCTTGGTGATTTTCTTTCCCTTCTTTGTTCCTCTGTCTAGAAACTTCTTTCTTTGTCTGTGACATGCACCTGTGATAAGTAAGTAACCTGGCCGCACGTACACATTGTATTAACAAAAATAGCCAAAGTATTTTTGGAAGATATGAATGGAAGTGGAGATGGTGGGCAAGAACCTATTTTTTGTTTGGTTTTGGAACCAAAAATAGGTTCTTACCCAGAAAAGTAAAAAAAAAAAAAAAACAACATTGCCATAGGAGACAACGTTTGTAACATTATTTCAATGCTTGAGTATGGGAACATGCTTTGCCAAAGTGGTATTTGATGTTTGTATCACCTTAATGAATAGGCATTAATTGCTGGTGATCTGATCTTGAGAATCCTTGTATATATGGGTGCCTAAATGCTTTTAAGAATTGGGCCTGTGAGAACTTCCATCCTATATAATCCCAAAGGACTTTGGAGGCCTCCATGGTTCTAGGGCAAAGCATGGGTGCTACTGATAGTGCACAGCCTTTCAAAATAACAGTTTAAGAAAGAAACTGAAGAATCTCATCCATAACTAATGCAACTTCAGGGGAAATTCAGGGAATGAAAAATGGAGAAGGGCAGAGCAGATAACTTGTGTTTATAGTAGACAGCTTATATGACAGATTTAGCCACTTCTCTTGCTGCTTCAGCACTGTGTATGAACAGCTTTTGTTCATCTCAGATGGTTTTGTTACTCAAAAAACTCTCGGCCCAGGGAATGTTCTTGAGAAGCTCATTGTGAATATTTGATACATGAAAGTAGAGTCAAACAGTGATTTTTAGCTCTGAATTGCTTTTATGTATTCCTTTGACTCATCCACTTTCCACATCATTTCAAATCTCAGAGGAACACTTTTTCAATTTCATTCATACTATTTAATTGCTCCCAACCTTCATTTATCTTTTTTTATATTGTAACCCTTTTCTTTTCCATCATTTCCTCTCATCCATTCCCTTCTGTCCCTCTTTTATTATCACTACATGACTAATGTTTGAGAATTGCAAGCGACTTGGAGCAGACACTCCTCATTTTACTGTTGTGCAGAGCACTTTGCATACAGGTTGTGTTGTATAAATAAACACTACAGCTCCAGATATATTTAGTCCCTCAATTATATTTCGCAGTATAATATTTACCAGAGGCACTATATGAGATAGAATTATTTATTATAATTATCCCATCTCTGGTACGGACATTCAAAAGAATTTTAGGTAAATCATGTGTCTTCTCTCTTCTCCATCTCAGTTTCTTAGCTAGCTCAGAGTTACAAGATGTGTCAGTAAAGTGCTAGCATTGGGTTGTCTGGCATTCTAGAAAACCCTTCAAATGCAACACCTCTTTGCTCATGCTGCTTTGTACTGGCATGTCTCAAAGTCTTCTAGCAAAGGAAACGTGTTGCCTCTTTTACAACTGGGGAAACAGAAAAACAGAGAGGCGAATTTGAGGCCACTGAGAAGGCCTGAAGCATGTCTGTGAACACAACCCAAGTGTCCAGGGTTCCAGCCTCCTGGCATCAATGGGCAACATTTCTCCACAAAACAGATTATTGGATCAAGTTGGACTGCACATGCCCTCTCCAAAACAATGTTTGCATTTTCTTAAACATGGTAAAATGAAAGAAAAGAGAGTTGCCTCCAAACTCTTCAGGATCTGTACTTTCCACATATGATTCTGTCCCTGAATCCAGAACAGAAACCACAAGAGATTCTTTTATTTATTTTTATTAAAAATGCAAGCAAATGCAGGCTTACTTAGTCAGACCTCAGTCATGCCTCTGGTAAACCTTGCTTGCTGCTTCTTCCAGAAGAAGTCTCAGGCTGCTCTGTTCTGAAGGACATCTGTGGCATCTAATCCACATGAAGGCAAAGGTGGCAGGAGTTAGTGGAGGATACTAGCGTTCTGCTGAGCAATTTAGCAGTCAGTCCAAAGAGATGATCCCTGAACAACATCCCAGAGGAAACTGAAAAGCTTTGACAGTCTCTGTGAAAATAACACAGAGACTCTTGCTAACATTCATTCCCATGGAGACCTTGAACGGACACAACCCTGGACAGGGCTTTCCTGAACAGGCCACCCTGGCAGCAAGAGATGGTTTGTTGCATGGCACTTCGGTACCATCTCTTAGCAGTGAAAGTTTCTTCTCCACTGCATGGAGAGAGCCAAGCTCTCACCATCACCTGTAAGGTATGGCAGGTATCTATTACAAAAAAATATCTCAAAGGAAATGCAGGTAATGCAAAGTTAAATACCCATGAAAACTTTACTATTACAATTTATATCTACAGGAATAGATACGCTCTGAGTAAGGGAATGATTTCAGCAAGGCCAGAGAGAAATGCCAGAGGTACCCTGATGCTAGGGTACCTCTGCTAGGGCAGAGGGTACCTTGGGGATTACTGCACAGCCTTTATGTTTTGAGGCTGATGCCAAGGACAGCACCTTGCTGGCAGAGACTGGCACGTGCACAGTAAAATAGAAAAAAGTTTAGAGGTCTTAAATTGTGGGCAGAGATATATTAAGAACCTACATGGACCTTACTCCTGCCTCAGTCCCTTTGTTAAGGAAGCATTTTGTCAAGAGTCATGACTATGGTGTTAGTGTCTGAAGCCATGAAGAGAACCCAAATTAATTTTAATAGAGCTTAAAGCAGGGAAAAAACCAGCCCCTGCCACTAGCAAAAGAAAAGAACCCATCAAACCAGGGAGCCTCCTCCAGCTTAAAAGAATCACATTCGAAAATTTCCTTCACGTTTTCTTCAATAAACTCACTGAATGAGTGAAAGCAGTGAAAATCCACACCTTTTATTTTTTCTGCCCTCACCAAAAAGAGACAAAGGAAGCAAGTTCTATGTTATTTCATGGAGACCTATACAAGCTGACCTGAGACAGCATGTGATTTGTGGTATTCTTCAAAATACACTTCCTGCTTCAGGAATTTGAAGAACATTTGTCACCACAGTGACTGGGGGACCTCTCAGAGGAAAATAAATAAATAAATTAGTTTGTTCTTTAATTTCTTTGAAAGCTTCAAGATTTCTCTTTGTCCCTTGGTTTCCTGACAGAGAAGCCTGTGTTTTCGATGTGCATCTATGAGGCACTTATTAAATAAACACAGAGCATCCCCTCTTTATTCTATACACCCAGGGAGATTAAATTCCCCATTCCCAGTTGCAGGACCTCCTCAGACAAGCAGGAGAGAAAAAGTCAAACTTCTCCAAGGCGGGGAAACCCCTGACTGCAGCTCGAGAGGCTTTAAAGAATTGTGATGAAGTTTTCCACAGTAGCTGTCTCTTTCAAATGCACTGGTTGGCTGGAGTCAGGCTGAACCGGGGCTGGGTGGAGAACGGGGAGTGTTATAAGGTGAGATTCACATTTCATTTGTTGCAGAACAAATGTTCTGCATTTCAAATGTTGCAGAATTTGTTGCATGTAGAGAATGAGGTGGAAATTAGGGTAAGGGTGATTTAATGAGCCAGGTGGTTTAAACCCTGCTCTGGAAAGCTGGATCCCATTCCTCATTAGTTCCTAAACAATGTCAGGCAAGTCAGTTGGACTAAAGCAGTACGACTAATGGCAGTTCCTGATTTTCCAGGTGCTTCTTTGTCTAGACTGGGGCTGGATAAGCATCCACAACTGGAATGTAAATATAAGGGGCCATATAAAACTAAATTCTTGGTAGAAAAGAAGATGCTACAAATCTCAAATTTATAAGTCCTTCTAACTGTAACATGTCTGAGCTTCAAACCCCAGTTTGAAGAGTGAGATCTTACCTCACTGGGAATGACTAGACTGGCAGCATATTTGTGATGCATTCAGATATCAGTGTAATGACTGGATTAAAGAGCTCCCAAAGAAATAAGTCATCTGTCTCTCAGCATAACAATTGTGCCATAAATAAAAATTACAGTGCAGGCATAAGCTCTGCCAGACACAAAATGGATGAGTGAGGAACCAGCTTGGGTATTGCTGCACTGCACTCCTTAGTGTGTCCAGATACAAAAGTATAGTAGCAAGCAAATACAATTATGCTATTTTCCACACAGTCAGGTGTGATACTGCACCCAAATGAACAAATCTATCTAAAACCAGAGAGGATGGTACAGAGATATCAGAGCTGACTTTGGGCACACATACAGAGGAACTAGATCAGGCGTTATACACGATCTGTGTTATTCCAGATAAAGGCAACGCATCTATGATGCAATTATGAGATCATTAATAAGATCAGCTGCATCTCCTGTGCCTGTTTACAAGTGGCTGCGGAGGAGCTAGAGCATACTTAGGTCACTGCAAACTCTTTTCATCTTGGAGCCAGCTTCCTGCATCCAAGCCTGGATGCTCTGCAGAGAGCCGTGCTCACTCCTGGCATCAGGCCTTGGAGAGCTCAAGCCTCCTGGTGAATGTCTGACAAAAGGGCAGTTCTAGAAATCCTCACTCCTTTGTCCCTGATAATCATCCTACTAACACTTTCACCTTGTTATAATCTCAACTCTGTTCTGGTTTGGTTTTTTTTCCTCTTCCATTACTAGCTCAGGCTGAAAGAAACAAGGCTGGACAGAAAAATAACAGCCAGCTAATTGGACCAGCTAATGCAGCTGGGGAGAGCTGAACAAGCTCTCAGGTGTACAGCACCACCACCAGGTGCTTGCTCTGACATTTCTCCCTCCTGCCTGTCCCCTCAGCACAGTGTTTGTCTTCATTCCCCTCACCCCTGTCTCACTGCCTCCTCCTTCCTCACTTCTCATTCTGGGAGCCCTCTCCTTTCTCCTCACCTCCTCCTTCCTCTCTCTGCTTGCTGTGACTAGGGAGGAGAATACAGATTATATGTATTCCCTACATGTGCCTCCCATTTTTTCCAGTCTATCTCTGGCTGTTGATTTCTTCTTCTCATAGGTGAGTATGTCTTGGCTCTCTTCTTCCTTTCTCTTTGACCTTTCTTCTGCTCCTTTTAAGGCATTCTCTCCTCTCATGCTGTGAACTGTTCATGCTGCCTCATACTGTGAAATGATCTCTCTCACGCTCTCTCTCGACTATGTCTTTAGCATGGTCCTCAGTAAAAGGATGTTATTTCACAATAAATACACAAGCTCTGCGTTAGGCTGCTGTCCTCTGTAGCTGTCTAATCGGATACGGTATTTTAAAGGTGCTTCTTAGAACACCAAAGATGCCTTAGCTATCTTAGCATTTTCCCTCTCAGCTCTGTTGGAATACATATAAAACAATCTGAGTTTTCTTTTTTTTTTTTTTTTCTTTTTTTTTCATCCGGCCTGAGGTCACCATCCCACGCAGCACTGCCCTCGCTCGCATGGCTCAGCTGCTGGGGGAGGGCTAGCTGTGCCTTATTCTCCATTTCCCCTTTAAAATGCTCCATCTTTTTTCTAATACTCGGGGCTCTGGCAGTGTGATTGTGTGATCAGGTGACGCGGTGATGGGCTGGTTTGCTGCATTGTAGCATCCTCCAGAGCAGCCACGGCGGTCTGATCACTGAGGGGAGCACCGGGCACCCTGGGGTTACCCGCAGCTATGCAAAGCTGCCGTGTTTTGGGAGTGTGTGGCGTCGAATGGCCCTGCTGTTTTGGGGCTGAGGGAGCCGCCTCTCCAGAGGAATACCTGCCTCTGGGGGAGTCGCTGCGGCCAGACATCTTGAGAAGCCTTTCCTTATAACTGCCTCGGGGCATGCATGATGCTGCCTCATCACTGGGGCCATTTATTATTGATACCCAAAACGCTGAGTCACCGGGCAGAGGTCACAAAAACATTCTTATTCTGCTAAAAACATTAGCTCATCTATTCTGGTATTACAGAGGGCAGGAGACACCAGGAAATCTGGTGCCCTCGAGAAAGCCAGTGCAGACTGCCTCAGGGGCCTGGGAAGAGCAGAGCCCAAAGTCCATAGGTAATTAAGAAAGGCAGGGTGTTGCTTAAACACAGGTCTCTGGGCTCAGGATCTACGGCCACTTGTGTCACTCGAGGTTACCGTTTTACCCACAGTACTGTCATTTCTCTCTCCAAAGGAACAAAACTGAAGATCTCCTTCACTTCTGTCTGAAGACTATAAGGCACCTCAAGAGCTAGCATTAACTAGCTAATTAATCCTTATTGCAGAGAGCTGCTCTTACTTTCATGTTCCAGAGGTAAGCCAGAGGGGTTGTTTGCTTGTAAACTCAAGGGTTGAGGATTGTGATCTCCTGATTTCCAATCCTATCACAAAAGTGATAGCCCATGCTGCCATGCTGCTGAAGAGTTAATGTAGAAAGAGAAGTGATTTTTATTTGTCTTTTTACCTATGCTTATTTATTTTCCTACTCCTCTTCCTCGGGCAACTCTCTGAATCTGAAGAGATCCTTCTGGGTGGAAAAACAGAGATTGTGTTTCACTTTTTTTAACAGGGCAGCCACAGACAAATATTTCCTTTGATAGCCGTGCTTGGTTTCCTGCACTGCGGGGACCTCCTGTCAGCGTCCAGAGCCAACAGGGGGGTCGCATCCTCTCCATTCTTTGGCTCTGCACTTCTTTTGTCACGGATTTCTTTGAGAAGAGTAAATTTGAGGCACCTGTACTGCGGGCTCGCCAGCTGAGAAGCATCACCGTAAGCTTTTTGGGCAGGGTGTTCCCGCCACACACCTGAGCACACCCCGGCGGGGTCCGGTTCTTTAGGGAGAGGCCTCCCCCCGGCCAGGTTTAGGCTTTTCCCCCGCCACCGGCCCTGCTAGACCTCGGGGGGAGCCACCCGGCTGGTGCCCCCCTCCCCGGCTGCCGGGGGACCGCACCTACGCGGGAGGGCGCGGGACCGGCACCCCGTGGGAAGGCTGCGGGGGCCGGGCCCGCCGCCGGCGGCGCCCTGTCGTTGGGGAGGCAAGTGCGGGGCAGTAGGGAAAGAGTTAAGGGAAGGTGGCGGGGCAGGCCGGCTGTCGGAAGCGAGCATGTGCAGATTGCAACCGCATCCATACTACGGGCGAGTGTCACTGGCACACTTCACCTCCCGCCGCCGGCCGCAGGGCACCCATGGACCCCGGTGAGGCGATGAGCCGCAGCGCGGCCGGGAGGGCGGGGGAGGAGGGATGGGGGTGGGCGGCAGCCGAGCTGCGGTACCGGCACCTGCCCGCGGCCCATCGCCGCCGCGCCCGCCCCGCCGGTAGGTGCGCGGCGGCCTCCCCGCAGCATAGCGGCGGCGGGGGATGCGCTGCCCGGGGCGGAAGGCGGGGGCCGGGCGCCCGGTGCCGCCGGTTTCGCTTTCTGGCGGCGGGAGGGCCGTGCCTCCTCCGCTGGGGCTTCGGCGGCGCTTCCCGCCGGGCGGGCGTCGCTGGGGGAAGCCGGGCCGGGCGCCGGCCTCAACGAGACAAAGGCGGGCGGCGGTGGCCGGGCGGCGGAGAGCCAGCCCCCCCGCTCGCCGGCGGGGCCCGGGCGCGGGGTGTCGCCCCCTCCCGGGGAGCGGGGCCGAGCGGCGCGGCCTGGGGGAGCAGCGTTTCCAGGGGGAGCGGGGCTTTTGCCGGGGATCCCCCGGCCCGGCTTGTTGGGGGGGAGCGGGGTGGAAGAGTTGTTGAAATTGGAGCCGCTTTTCATTGCAAAGTGCCCCTTTTTTTTTGGACAAAACGGAGGATCTTTCTGCGTTGATTTCAGTGGAGCTTTATTCCAGGAAAGGAGAAATAGAAGTGAAGCAGCCCAGCGTTTGCAGAGGGGAGCTGGGGGCCGGCCCTGAGCCTTTCTGTGACTTTTCTGCAGCCTTGGGATTTACTCGTGTGTGTGACGCCGGGAGGTCAGGGACCCGGATATTGCCATCAGCCGAAAATTAGAGTTTTTCCTTTTTTTTTTTAATTTTTTTTTTTTAAATTAGTCTCAAGATGTTTGTTCTTGTTCTATTTTTGGTATGGAAAAACATTCAGAATAGCTGAATTTTGTCAAAATGGAAAATCTGATTCCTTCCTTCTGTCTCCCATCCTTTGCGCTAGGAATTTGAACGTAGTCTCTAGGATGCTTAGGAGCAGGGATGCTGGCCCATCCCTCTCATTTATGCTGGGGCTTCCTAGAGCACTTTTGGCATTGCTGGTCCAAGTACAAACTTGTTAAGACTCCTCATTACATAGCAGAAGCAGTAAAACTCTGTCAGATGAAGTATTTTGTATTGTTCTCTGACATCATTTATTTGACAGGTTTGTCCTGCTTCCCTCTTAATTCTGAGGAAAAAGCAGTCCCTGCAGGAGCTGAATTTTTCCTAGGTGAGGTGGTAAGAACTTGGTGCCTGCAAGAGCTGTGTGCGTTGGAGATT
>BJBW01000061.1:77883-158531 GCA_004320125.1 Scolopax mira | reverse complement strand
TTACTGGCATGGAATTGTTAATGCTTATAGCTGCTTTCAGCCAGCACAGAGGAAAGCCCTGTAGGAAATCTGTAAGGCCCTCTAATGCCCATGGCACATCCTGAAGATCCTTCCTGAATCCCAGTGCCTAGTGCTAGTGAGATGGTATGACCTCTTCCGTGCAGGGATGTCAATTTTGCTGTGTGTGGTGACAACACACAGCTTGTTACTGTGGATAAATTAAGATTGTTCACTTAATTTCAAAGCAGGTATTTTCGCCCTGAGGGTTTTTGTGCATATATCTGCAAATGTCATAGTTCCATGTTGAGATTCTCGCTGAAGAAGTTGGGTGTCTCCCTCTTCGTAGAATGGGAAACTGAGGTACAGAAAGGTGCGAGGTACAGGCAGATGAGAACCAGAGGAGTTAACTCCAAATTGTTTGGTTTAACTAGTAGCTATAGCAGCTTCCTAAACAAAGGTCAGAGGAAGTGATACAAGCACTTTATTCAATGTCCATGAAACATTTTGAGGCCCTCTGACCACAGGGGTATTGAAAAAGGTTGTAGTGCAATCTGGTGGAAGGGGCAAGCAGGTGTTGTAGTAGTACTGCTTGTGCCTGTGAAATGTCTCCCTGCCAAGGCTCTGGCAGCAGGTCCCCAGCCTTGGTCAGTGTGGCTCTTCCCACTCTGCTGAGGGGTGATGGTATGCTTGAGGTAGAAAATGAGCTGCTTCATCAGGAGAGTTCAAACCTTGGCATTCTTGTGACAAGATCCCATGGTGGTTTACAGAAATGGCCAAGAAGGGGCTAAAACAAGAGTTGTGGATAGCTTATCCCATCGTGTGGGTTGAGAGTAACCTACATCTCTGCATAAGGAAATGGCACCTGATAATGAGGACTCTGTGGTTTTGCTGACAGTGTCTTAATGTGATGTGGTGCCAACAAGTGAAAAGCAAATTTAACCTTGAAGGAAGATGCAGGTTCCTGACTTTGAGTGTAAGACAGGAAGAGGGATTTGGGTAAGGTGGTGGACTCAACAGTGTTTGGAGCCTTTAAGTTGAGAGATTATTTTTTAAAAATTTCTTTTTTACGACCTATACTTTAATTCAGCATCTTGGAGGAGTCCCAAGGAGTAGAGATGCAGAGACCCCTTTGACCGTGTAATGCGTGGATCTACTTATTCCCACACATGAAGAGCTCTGGAGATGAGGAGGTGTTTTGCAATATCCTAAATGTGCCTGTAATACCTGCACCTTGGGTTAAGACAATGACTTGACTTGGCCCGAGTGCTTCAGGGTTGCCGACAGTCACTGCATTGTGTCCAGGAAGGGTATTTCCTCTGGTGGCGTCATTAGCCAGATGAATTTAGTTTTCTGCCTTCCTCTGAAGCATTAGAAAAGAGCCACAATTCAGGGCAGAATATGCCAGGAAGGAGGTGATCTGGAGGGAGTGGGTAAGAGGGAGAGGTGACTGCACTCTTCCCGCGAGGAGATGGGGAGGAACCCCCCCATCTTTTTGCTGTCATCAAGTGCTTTGATGGCAAGTCTTGTTTGTGTCCTTAGAATTGAGCTTACAAAGTCTGGCCCCAGACTCTCTGGTAGCTTTTCTTTTTCCTCCGCTTGGGATTGGGCACTAAGGGTCATCTGTGTGAGACTCACTGAAACAGTCCTCTGCCAGTCTGGGAGCTGCCACACTGGCTGTGGCGTGATGTCTTGTGCTCTTTGTTCATGGTACGCAAATCTAATCTCCTTAGACTAAAGGAGATCTGTCCTTACCCAAGTTATTGAGCTCTGTTGCAAGAAACTGCATGAAATTTTAATAAATTGTGATATGCAGGAGGTTTGACTAGATTTTAGGCAAAGAGTCATAGAGTCATTTATGTTGGAAGATCAAGTCCAACTGAATCCTTTCTGTTCTTAAAACTTCTTTCTGATGTCAGAAAGTTTTCTTCATGGAAGATGAAGGGTGAGTATCCTGAAAAAGCTCCTAAAAAGGAGAAGCCTAATACACTGAGGAGGTTTAAAGGTTAGTGGCATGAGTAAGACCTGCTTGTTCTGATGATGAAATCATAGAAGTAATGGGAAATTTTATTGTTGCCAATTGTACCTTAGCATTCTTTGTTTCTGGATTGACTTTAATAAATGCCATGTTTAAGAAAATGAAATTAAGTTGTTTTGTTGTTTTGTTTTGTTTCTTTTTTGAGTCTTGGGCAGCCTGCTATTATGTGGTAAGACAGAAGAGGTAACAACATGACTAATTAAAGGGCAGCAGTGCTTCATTCTCTAGAGCTAATTATTCTGTAGAAAATGGGTCAATTACTTACAGAAATTGTTTGCCAGCAGGAGGCAGGAAAAGCCTCGGTTCCCCCTCCTCACCTTCCTTTTGTGCCCACCTCCACGGGCAGTTGCAGTATCTGAGTAAGCTTTCAGATGCCAAAATTGTGTACTGCAACCAGCTGAACAACCTTTTGTCCTCCCTGTTCCCGTGTAGCTGCAAAGAAAGTAGTGTCCAACAAAGGTGGCCCTGGGTTGGATCTAGAGGGAAAGACATGAAGTTGAAACAATACAGGTGGGAGTTCTCTTCCCAAATAAAATGTGCCTGCTGTGAAAGATGAGGTGCGGTATTTTTCCTTACTTCTTCTGAAAGAAGATTAATCTTCTAGGTGGCTAATGTTTTACAGCTTAGAAGGTATTGTCTGCCTGTGGCTTGCTGGTGTGGGTTTGTAAATGATCCCCTTTTACTTCTCAGATCCACTTCCTGTATGTATTTTGGTATTCTCTGGTGACTTTTATCTCCTGACCGCGTTGGTTGCTCTTAGCTCTGCGGGCTCGGTACGGACTGGGTGGGGGAGCAGACTGGTTTGCCTCGTACGTCAGACATAAACTGGTCTGCTCGTCACGTTTCTGTGATGGTACGTGAGGGGGGAGCATCCAGATGGTTTCTGAGCTCCTGGGTAAGGTGGTGGTGCAGGCAACCAGAAAGAATCCTGAAAGAAAGCCAGGCTGGGCAAAGGCTTTGGCTCCGCAGGAGCAGATTACCAACATCTGTGCCAACTGGGAACAACGTGCTCTTTCTGGTTAGTCAGAGTGCTACATTCCTGGTTGTAAATGATACACCCAATAATGTCTAGTGCCAGCCAGAGCCTCTGCACCTCGCAGCCCAGCTCCAGCAAGTGTAAGCGACGTGTATCTGCAGGTGCTGCTGCTCCTTAACATGACCCTGGAAGCTAAATAAAAGCAAGATTGCTGTAGAGATTTGTTTGTAGACATATCTGAAGGAGAATACCTATCAGTTACTAGTTCTATCATTGTATGAAAGAGAGAAGCATTTTATGT
Source organism: Scolopax mira (assembly GCA_004320125.1). Taxonomy (NCBI): domain Eukaryota; kingdom Metazoa; phylum Chordata; class Aves; order Charadriiformes; family Scolopacidae; genus Scolopax; species Scolopax mira. The sequence goes on along the minus strand of BJBW01000061.1, from coordinate 155,219 downwards.
TACCCTTTCTTTTATTCTGGATTTTTATTAGTGCCAGCACATGAGAGTTGGCCACAACCTTATTTCAAAACTCCCCTGCCCTCAGAGGCTTCTGGCAAAGCTGGATTCCAGCTGGGGGGAATCTTCCTGACCACAAGTGGTTGCTGTCCTGCCTCCATTGCGTAAGATCCAACTATTAGTAGTCATTAGGTAAGTGTTGATAGCACAGAATGGTGAAGCTGCTGTTTGACTTCTTCCTTGCTGGATCTTTGCTCTCAGGGGCGCCGTGTATTGAAGGTAGCCTGTGTGAAGGACTTCTGCAAAGCATCTTTCTGTCCCCTTCTCCTTGACTCTGCCAGGAGCATGAAGGAGATGACAAAGTATTTCTGAAGGAGGAAGCTCTCTCTTCAGTGTTGGGTAGCTGTGGCATAGCACTGTGTGTGCTGCTAAGTGTCTTCTGGGGATGGGGAGTCTGTTTTGTGGGCTTTTTTTCTTTTTCACCCTGAAGACAGTCAAACTCATTCGGCTTCACCAGCCTAATCTGGGCTGAGAAGCTTTGTCTGGGACTGGTGTCTGTGCAGAGCTCTAAGTAGGGTGGTTTCTCGCTGCTTGCTGCAGAGAGTGCCTGATGGTCGTGGTGGACGTGGCTGTTTTCCTCTCCCGCTGACCAAACTAGCCAAGCCAGGCTTGCTTAATCCATGGGGCACTCTTTGGCCCGTGTGCTTTCTTTGCATTCTGTGTCAGCAGAGGTTTATACTAAGGATGCTTCCAGTAAGTTCTAGAGGGAGAGTTATTTCTTTTTGTGATTTCTGGTGTTTTCAAGATGTGTATATAGTTTCCCCTAGTGGCATGATAGATACCATGTGACTTGGTTTATTTTGATCCAGCAGTTCTTTCCTAGGCAGATCTTGCAATTAAGCTTCTAATTCAAAGTGGTCTTGCTCAAGAGCTGCAGGATGTAGGGCAGAGTTTATAAAAATGCTCTAATGTCTCACCAGGAAGAGAGGAGCTGCCGTGAAGGTAATGTCACGATTCCTGAGCAATACAGAGCTTGGCTGTTGTTGCTTTCAGTTTTCTTTTGCCGGTTGATGCTTTACCATGGAGATGAGGTACTGAGTTTCCAAAACATCAGCTTCAGTCACTTCAGCTGACAGAGGCTAGCATGGAATCGGGGGTGCCCTGGGCAGCTGAGTGTGTTCTGTGGAATGGGAGACTCAGGTGCATATATGAAGTAGACAGTATATTATATTATATTATCATAGAACTTGTGGATGTGCAAAAAGTCAACTTATCCTGTTAGATAATTCTATCCCTTTGGAAACAATGCCTCAGTTTAATGCTTGTATTATTAGGTATTACTGCTTACCACAAAGGCAACTGAACACTTAATTCTTTTATAGATTAGCTAGAATGTAATTAGTGTTTCAAAGAGCAGATCAGTAAATACAGCATGTTGCTGTGTAAAAATGTCATGTCTGCACGTGTTCTGATTCACCTCTGACTTTCATGGTACGAGCTCCAAGCACTGCAATAATGCTCCCATTTCAAGCGGGGGTATGTTACCATGTGTCTGGGGTGCAAGGGGTGTCTGCTTTTTTGTTTTCTTTTTTCTGTTCCCAGCTTTATCAGATACAGAAGACAGGAAACTGTCACATTCTGATGGGAGAAATGTAGTTTTTGTGGTTTGAGATCCTTGGTTGAGAAACAAGGACTGGACAATGTCATGACAATGATTAAAATTTGCTATGCTTTGGACCAGAGCTTAGCAGCATTTGGAGTACTAAAAAGCTGTTAAGTGCTAACACCAGCGCTTCCACTGCATCTTTCATCTGAGAATCTCTCTGTTCTTAATGAATTTTCAGTGTGTCTCTCTGAGGCTGGTATTATTAGTGTCATTTTGCAGACAAGTAGATAAAATAAAATGCTTGTATAAGCGCATTCAGCAAGCCAGAAAATGTCAGGAATAAAATTCAGGAATAATAATGTTTCAACCTGGTTTTGAGCTACTATCTTGTATTTTCTCTTTTGCCAGAAAAGAGACTAAAGGCATTAATTTTTATACCCCCCCCTCTTTTTTTTTTTCCATTGGGTTAGGCAGCATAAAAGTGAGACATTATTATGCAACATATCTAAGTGTGCATGTGATACTTGAAAAAATGGTAATCAGATAAGTTGCTAGGCAACGGTACCCTGCCTTCAATTACCAAAAAGCCAATGAGTTTGCTTTCATGATGTAACCTGTGTTCTGTACTTCTTCATAAAGTAAGTGTAGGTGGAGTTTTGTAAGAGTTGCTCCTTTTTAACTCACCTCCTGCTTAACCTGCCATATTGCAAGGTCAGACTGAACCCCAGTTCCAGAGAAATGTATTCACAGAACCTGAAACTGACATGAAAAAAAAAAGCTAGATGAGCTGTTTAGAATAATGAAGCATATGTAAATGTATATAAGAAAATAACCATGTGGATCTGTGGGTCTTTGATGGTTCACTAGCTTCTGGAAAGCAGCCTGTAGCCCATCCTTGGGACATGAAAAATAAGAAAACGGGCAAGAGATTAATGTTGAAGTGTAGATGGCAGGGATATGTGTCAAGGTGTGAGAAATCTTAAGCGCTCACTGTGGCCAGTTGGCCTCAAAATGTTGAGAGCTATGGTAATGCCTGAAAACCTGAATGTAAAGCCAGCTGGTTTGTTTTCATTGCCTTAGCAGGAACAGAGTGGAAGGAACATAACCAGGGCAGAGTGTACGTGGACAAAAAGTAGGTAAGAGTCTGATAATACAAGCCAGATCTAGCAGCACCAGGGAATTTAATTGTGTGTTTGTTTGAAACCCGAGTTTTGTTTTGGTTTTGTTGCCTTCTTTTTGTGTTTTTTTTTCTTTCTTTTTTTTTTTTGGTAACAGATTGCAGGATAACAGCAACAAAAAATAAAGGCTCTTGGCAGTTATTCTCAAGGCATTTCTGCTTTTGGCGATAAATGGCCACAGAAGCTTTTGCAGATACTGTAGTTGCGTGGGGGTGTGGGCATCTGCCCAAGCCTCTTCAGCTTTTGGGTGGTGGCGAGGCTTTTAAAAGAAATCTGAAACTCTGGAGGTCTAATGTGGTTCTCCTGGCTTTGCCAGAAGCTTTCAGTGGAGACAGAGGATTGACCTAGAGATATCTGGGGAAGTAAGGATGCCTTGTGGAGTTGTTTTTGCAATTTTGTTATTGTTCTTCCAGAAGAAAGGCACTTCCTTTTTCAGGAGGTGGGGACTATAGAGCAATGCATGCCCTAGGTATCTCTCTGGGGTAATTCGGTCCTTCTGGGAAGGAAATTCAGCCACACCTACCATGTTTTGTACTCTTGTCTACCAGGTTCAGAGATATTCAGATCTCAACTGGTGCAGGTTCGAAAGGCAGCAGGGCAATGCATGGTGGGTCTTCAGTAGAAAGTGAAATCTGCATCGCCCTCTGTGCAAGTCTCGCCAGAGCAGGGTGAGCTTCTCAAGAGACAGGTACTTGCTTTCTATTTCCAAATTTGCCACTTTCTTCCCAGGAGAATCCCAGATAAGTCACTGAGTAGCATTGCAACTCTCTTGGTAGGACAGTTTATCACCAGAGAGATGCACGGACCCAAGCTTTCTTTTTTTGGAGCACTTTTGAAATCATGAAGAAGTGTAAGTACTAAAATAGACAGCTGAAGGAACGTGTAAGTAACCAGTTCCTGATTAGGAGTTTGCTTTTTTTTTGTTTGCTTGTTCTTTGTACTCTTGTTTGATGAATGCTGTTGCTAAATTATGCTAACGTGTGGTCTCCAACCTGCTGACACCAGGAATGTTGGTGTCTATGTTAGAGGAATGTTCAGAGCATGGGCAAGTGCTGTTTTACAGCAGTGACAGGGAAGCCTGCATCTGGCCTAAAATTGTGGATTTTAGTTTTTAAACTGTTTCTGTATATGTAATTGAATGATCACACCACTGTTGTTGGCTTTTTGGTTTTTTCCCCTAAAAACATTACACCTTTTTAATCATTAGTATTTCAACACAGAAAGTTCATTTATCTACAAAAAAAAAAAAAATCCCCATTTCTGAGCAGGCTAAGCGTTGTATTAATCATGTGAGCTTTAAGATCAAACCTTTACCTTTAGCTCTACCTGTCTGCTCACGTGTGTTGTAACACGGTCTTTGTGAATGAAGAGTTTCGTCAGTGCTTTCTTTCAAGTGTAGATACACATGTAACTAAGGGAATGGAAAGCACTTTGAGTTCACAGAAATGAAGGTTTTTATGAAAAAGGAATTTCTTCCTGCTGGGCGGAGGGTGGTGAACCAGATCAGGAAGATCATATGGCTGAGAGCTGTATTTTTGGGGGTAGCATTGAAAGGGCTTCCTCGGTCTCACTCGCTGCGATGCCCCATGGGTGGCCTGAGTGCCCCTGCCAGGGAAGGGGCTGAATTGAGCAGGACTGTGCTGCCCTAAAGTTAGGTTGGCTTGAAGCCTTTTGTAATGTTCATGTTGGTGCAGTGAAGAAGTCGGGAGTATGTTGCAGTTGCTTGTTTTGTGTGGGTTTGTTCCTCACTCCTTTACAAATCAAATTATAGATATGACTATGAAGAAAAGTGTTCTCAGTGTTGTGATTCTAGGGAAATGCTTTATAAAATTTTGTTTGTGTGTCTGATGAATAGTTCAGTAGAAACCTATATCCAACCGTGACAAAATATGTACGATGAAAATAGAACATATGCAAAGAATTTTTAGGAACATAAATTTTAGAATAATTTATACCAGAGCTAGCTAATGTCCGAGTTCTTTCCCAATCTGATGTGCACATACCTAGCTTTTAAATTATTTCTCTCAATAGATGCAAGCATCAGTTCATAGGCAGAAGGTGCTAAATGTGTCTCTGTAATACCCATGTTACATTGATTTAATTAGTGGTTTTATGCTATTCATCATTCTGTTAATCTTGATGGGAAGGTTTTGTTGGGTGAGGATTAGTTATTTAATCTGCATTTTTAAGTGGAGTGTTTTTCTTGTTTAGCGTTATCTAAATAAAAACAGTGTAGGTTGATTTTGATTCTTTAAGGAAAACATGCCTCTGGAATTCCTGCTGGACTTTGGTGCTCAAAATCTCTGTGATTCGTTAGGATAATGTGAAGATCCCACTTGTTACACAGTCTGACACATAAATGTTCTTATTCTGTAACTTCTTCACATGCAACTAATCTGGAAAAATGCTATGTATAGACAAGCCCTTGGAGTGTAAGATCTGTGAGGCTGATGCCAGTACGATGTTAGATATTTGTGTGTTGGAGCTGGCACCTCAAGGTGTGACTTCTGGGAAGACTGGGAGCGTGGCATCCGAAATGTCAGCTCTCGAAGAGAAGTATAGCCCAAGCTGATGGGCTCTGCTTGCTCGGGTCACGCAGCCCAACATGGGGGTGAAAGGCAGTGGGGTCACCAGAGCCAGCGGAAGAGCTAGTGCCGGTGCCCTCGGGAACGGGCTAGGGTGGCATGTGGGTGGCAGTGGCAAGGACTTGCTTACGAAGGCCACGCTGTGTCCTGGAGTGGGGAAGGGAGAAATGTGGTGATTGGAGAAGTGAGGAGTAGAGGAGGTAGAGAAGGTAGGCAGACAACATTAGGAGAGGGAGGATGGGGAGGAAAAGGAGTCATCAGTGAGGCTTACTTCAAAAACTGGGGGATTGGCCAGGAAAATATAAAAGTAAAGCACTTTCTGGTGAACCCTTCAAGGGTTAACCAAGCCCTTGGCTCAGATGGTAGCAGTGAGGAACCTTTGGTCACTGGCTCCAGTGAAGCTGCTCTGTGTGTTTGCTGTGGCTGGGATCCAGGAGGACAGGGAAGAGACGGGAGGCTCAGCCCCACCAGAGGAGAGGCAGCTGCCAGGGAGCCACCCTGGGTGAGGAGCAGGTACAGGCACCTGCCTGGGGCTCTGAAGAAGTCAGGTGCTCCAGGGCCCCATGTAGGGAGCTAAGCTATCCATACATTGAGCTCTTCCAGTGTTTAAAGCCTGTCTTGTACTGCACTTCACTAAGCTGAAACCGTACTTCTTTGGTTTAGGAAAGCTGCCTGGTTGGTGTATTAGCTGTCGGTCACACACACCTGGTCTGAAAACAGCTGGGGTCTGAAAACGGCTTGGACCTGCTGGAGGCAACTCGATTGACCTGCGGATGCTGTGAACCAGGAACTGACTGAAAAGTGGGAGAGCTCCAGGATTCCTCCCCGGAAAAGGTAAGGGGCTGGAGGGCAAGACCAGCGGGGGGTGCATTTGTAGACCAGAAAACCAAAGCAGTTCTCTGAGTACAGTGCTGACTGCAGCGTAGATAGGACCTTTGAAATTTAAATACGTAGAGTGCATAAAGGATGGTCAAGATGTGAAGTTATTTCTACTGGTTCAAACTGCAAGTTGCTTTCTGGAAGTGTAACACCAGTTCGTACACACCACCCTTGATTTCTGCCTGCTTTGAGTCACAGTCTTCTGATTGCTTGTCATTTCCATTGCCAAACTTATTCCAGTGTTACTGTCTCTTTAAAACCTCACACTCTGATAACCTCAGGTAGTTTAGAACAATCAGGACAGTGGAACAGTATCTGTAAGCTAAACCAGAGCAGTAGGTAAAGTGCAGAGGGTTGCTCTCTCCAGTGATAAAAGCCCAGGTGTGAGTTGGATGATGAGGAATCTATTCCTGGACCTAACAAGCAGTGCAGTCTGTGGATCTGATTGACCAGTGTGTTACTCTACTAATCTCTTTAGGCTCATCTTGCTCGCTCTCCTGTATCTGTGGCAGTCTGTTACACTTGCGGAGTGGATGTAAATACAATCAAATTGGAAGGGTGATTTATATCCTGGAGTGAAACTTTATGTTGATCCTGGTTGATGGGTTGGAAATTGTGGGACCAGAACGACAGTTTCCAGACCCTGCAGCACCTTCAGAGTGCTCTGTGTGTCTGCAGTGTGTGGTGAGGTGCCCTAACAGGAGTTGGTTAAGCACAGGTGCTGTGATACAGCTTGCAGCAGTTCAGGCTACAGTATTGTTTTCCCTGTTGTGGATGAGGTTTCATGGGTAGGTCATGCACAGTACTTAAACGGGGAACTCGCTTTGAATATGTAGGTGCTACATATATGAAATTCAGATTTGTGTAGCACCTTCCTCTCTCTGCCTATCCCGTCTCAGGGGTTTCATTACCCTCTCTTAGTGGTAGGGGCCAAGAGATCCTATGCTAGTGTACTCTGTTGTCCCACTTCTGTTAGGTGTTCTTGCTCTGGTAGACCCTGTGCCTCTCTGGGACTAGGGAGCAGACCCAGTCAGATGCTGAAGGAAAGCAGTACACTTAATTGTGGCAATGCTAACTGTGGATAAGCAGGGTCAGCTGCAGCCTTAAGGTCCAACCGATCATGCTCATCGTGTATCCGAATACAGGGCTTCAGTTGGTCAGTGTCATACACTGAGCAGTAAGGTCCACACCAGTGCTGCAAGGTTATGACAAAGCAAGTGTCAGCAGCTTCCTGGGGAGGCTGCTGGTGATGGACTGAGCCTTGGAATGAGTCCAGCCATTTTGTCAACGATGCAGCCATGAGTACTTCTGAAGAAAGCTGTGTCTGGCAAGCGCTCTGGTGTATGATACTATTGCTGTGAGCAGAGCAAATGCTGCTTATCACCTGCCCTCAAGAACCATCAAAGAAAGTGCAGACGTCTCCTATTACTGTTAAAACAAAAACTGAGCTCCATATGGGCACAAGAAAACATAGATCCATTGGCAGCAAAACAAGACTATGAATTATTCATTCCTCCAATGCCTCCTGTATGTTCCATCCACTTAGGCTGTTCAGGATATCTGTCCGCATCTCCAGCAGACAATCTTCTTCCAAAACCACATCCATATGACCCTGCAGACTGTGATCACCACGCAGTTCAGCTTGTCCTCTGTGAAACTGCTTATGCATTGTTGTTCTGGCATCCTTGAGGATGCAGAAGTAACTTTTGATTGTTCTGTGGCTATTGGTAGGAGCTCTTTTAACACCAAGGAACCTGGGATGTGTTTGGTAAAGCCAGCCTGGAGCTGGCTGTGAGGTGAGGGCAATGAGTTAGGATCAGCACTGGCCGCTCTGGCCCATTTTGCAAAAGGGAGGTGGGAGGCTATACAATTCATGTAGCATTGCTCTGGGATTTGTTGGAGAACTTATACTATGTCAGTTTGTTCCTAGCTCTGTCTTGCTGAGATGCCAAAGTGTCATCTGCTAGAAGTTCCCTGAGCACAGGCAGGATTTTTCTCTCCGTGCAGAGTGCTTCAGTGGAGAGGGTTATATTTAAATGGCTATTTGGGAACATCTGTGAAATACATAGGTTTTTTTCAACTTGTTTAGTAGTGGGCATTTGTTTGTGTAATGGTTCTCAATTGGTTGCTGAAGTTGAGATGCACTGAGAAATTATGAGGCTGCAGAGACTAAATTCTCTGCTGATTCTTCCATGAACTGCTCTGAGCTCAGGAAAGAGGTGGCCACTGTAAGAATAGGCATTGCTGCAGGTTTGTTCAGAGGCAGTTCCTCAGCATAAAATGCACATACTTGGATGTGGATGGGTTTTTAGTCTTTTTTTTTTTTTTTTCCTCCTGTTGATTGGTGTGAAGATTCCTTCAGCCATTTTACGTACCTGGGCTGTGCCATCCATGCTATATTGCAGGCTTCTTAGCATTTTTAGCCATTTTCCTTCTGCATCTTCCAGAGTTGCTCTTAGCTATTATGCTTTTGCTGAGAGATACTCAGACTTTTAGTGCAGGAACTGCACTGTAGTAGCACTAGTAGCACTAGTCTGTAACTAGCAACTGCTGCAGAAATGATGGACTTCTTACAGTAAAAGTTTAACCCTTACATTTACAGCTGTCTTGTAACGTGCCCTACCCTGTTTTGAGAGCACTTAAAATGGTCTTAAAAAGCTTTGAGAAAAGAAAGGGGATGACATTTGTCAAGACTTGTCAACAAGACAAGACTTGTTTCCAGAACAATTTTCAGCTTCTCATTATGCCAGCTAGCTGGATTTGGCCTAGAGTGAGCTACCTTTGGAGTTGTCCTAGTCCAGAAGCCTAGGGAAGCTGTGGAGGCTAAGATAAATAAAAATGTGTTTGAGTCCTCACTGAAAGAAGTGGTGGAAGCATCCTGGGGGACAGGTTGCCCAGCTGGATTGAGAGGTGGGGCAGGTTTAACAAAGGAGGCTCTCAAGGAAGAAAGGGTTTGTCCTGAAGCAGGTAAAATGTGGTGGTTTTTTTTAATCGGTGAAAGAAGTAGACAAACAGAGCAGGTGGTGGATTTGTGGTTTCCATAGTGATGTAGCCGTGGAAGCTTTTGTACGGTTGAGCTTCGCCCTCACTGCAATCACACTTGAAGGCTATGAGTATTCACTTCTCCTGCCAGGGAAATGTAAATGCACATCAAACATGGAAATGCCTGAAAATGCAACTGCATGTTCACAAGTTGTTATGCTTGCTGTGTTGCCCGAATATGTGGATTTTGGGAAATTCAGCTCCATCATGGCTTATTTCTCCTTATCTGCTGTCCTACCTGAAACAGTGCATCAAACTGTTATAATGCCATGGTTCTTGCTGCACCAGGCAGTGATACGTTGATGTGTGTCCTTTGCTTTCTCTCATCTGTACATACACGCACATCCCACAACACCGATGCCTGTGACTGACTCTCTGCTCACCCACACTGATTTGGAACATGCACTGATTAAGAAACCTGTGCCTAACTCTTGGGGCTGTGCTATGAAACTTGGAGAGGTGTACTTCTTGTTGTTCATGGCCATTGCCTTACTTCTTCTAGGCCACAGAAATGGTCTGCGTGTGACATTAAATCATGGTTTATTTTAATGGGTGTCTTGAGAGTGTTTTAATAGTCAAAACACCTTTGGGGAATTTTGGAGAGAGCTGTTTGTGGCTGAGCCGTTGGATTTGAGAGCCTTTAAATCTCACTTTCAAAACAAGTTGGAGTGCAGAATTTTTCAGCATCTCAGCTGATTGCTTATCAGTGGAGTCACAGAGGAAAGAAGGCGCTCCGTGTGAATTTTAGATGCTCACATCAGACAGTTAGGCAGTCCCACACACCCACCTGCATAGTCCAGTCTTTGGGAGTTGCAGGCATTTGTGCCTTGTCTTCTTCCTTTTTTCTGGTACTGCTGCTGGATGCTTCTCTTGCTGTCTCTCTAAGCAAATCTCCCTTACCTTTGTTATTTGTTTTGCTTGTCTGATGGATGTAATGGGTCATCTGCTCCCTTTATAGAAAGGAATGTTAATTATTTTCAGAAGGCTAATTAGGTTGCTAATGAGAAGCCCTACTGCAGTAGTATTTCCCTTAATTACTCACTCTTAAGTGCATAGAGAGAAGCTTATTGAATATGCTGTTAAAGACAAATGTTTGAATCTGGCTTAGAGATACACCTTCGGGCTCCCTGAAAGAAATGCTTCGGTGAACTTGGGAATCCATATGTGACACAGATGACTGAGCAAACGAGGCTGGTGCTGAGAGCCTCCTACTCCTGCAGCCTTTTTTTGACTCCATATGAACCTGGTGCTTCTGCAAGTGACTGGCCACAGTTGCTCTCTGTGTTCCAGTTTTGCTGGATGGCTTTTGGCAGTATGGATAACCAGTTGTGCTACCTGCCAAACTCATCTGTACTTAGATGCAATCCTGACAACAAATAGTTTGGTCTAATTAGGCAGACAGCAGCCAGAGACACAGAGAGGTGGAGTGATTCATCCAAGGTCATGTTGCAGACCATAGAAAACCTGCTAATAAAGCAGAGGTTTCATCAGTTCTGTGTTAATGTGCTGTACTATTCGGCCCCTCTTGTCTCTTTTAGGGACAGAATAGTTCATACAAGACTTGTATCCATTTGCATATTACTTCATGAGGCAGCACAGCTGCTCAGCAACCTCATCCACATATCTGCCTTGGCATTGACTTTGGAACGTCCTTTCGCTTCTCCCTCTGGGTCCTGGCTGCTACTTGCTCCTCTCCTTTATTCAGCCTTTGTTGTAGAAATCTCAATGCCTTTTAGAATTGCTCTGAGACAGCTCCTGTATTCTAGTAGGACTTCAGTTTTGGTACTCCCAGAATGAAAGGTGTTGGAGTGATCTCCCGCATCCACTGCTTTTTAAGTGCCAAGACTTTGTGCAGCTCTGCAGAAAAGCTTCACTTTTTGGCAGCATTGTCTGAGGTCCAATCCAATTCCTGAGTCTGCTTTTAGCCAGGCTCTTGGAATTTACACACCATAGATCCACCAGGGAAGATAGTGAAGGAAGCAGGTAGCAGAAGTCACTGTCTAGTTCTTTTCAGGAACAGATTTGCACTGCTAGAACAACTTGTGTCTGTGCTACACCCGTGCAGGTGCACCTTGACTGAGGCACATTGGTTTAAAAGTTAATTTTGCCTATGTAGCATTTAAATTAACTTTGCATGTCTTTACAGCCGTGGCAACTCTGAGAGACAATGAAGATAGAGTGAAGCAAGTTGGTCAGCTGCATTGTATATACAAGTTCTAAGTTAGTACGTGCCTATGCACAAAGAGCACACATGAAAGATATCAAGGTATCTATTTGGAACATGTTGACATTGCTATGAGTTCTTGTGCAAAGACCTGCTGTTGAGCCTATATGTAGTGTCAGGGGCTTTTGTTGTTGGATGTATCGAGACTAGTTATATAATGGAAGCATATTTAGGTTGTTTTACTCATGGTGGGAGGTAAAGACTTAAATTCTTACTCATCCTACCAAGAAGTGTATTGCTTAGGTACCTAGTAATTATCTTAGAAGTCCTTATGTGCTGCAGGTTTGAGTACCTCTAGAAAGGTATGGACAAGTTGACCGGAATGTGTTCCTCCAGGACTGTCAATAGTAGATGCATGATTCAGGAACAAAAATGACAGCTCTTAAGCATTTTACATAAGCAGGGACAAGATAACATATGGTGCCTCTCTGGTTCCATTTGTTATGGGTCACCTGATGCTCTACTTGTTGAGCAGATTTTAAAGATGGTTTAAAAAGAGTTTGGGGGTTTTGGAGCGTTTTTTCTTTTTTTTTTTTTGGTGGCCAGTGTTAACAGTATCAAACTGTTTTACTTAAAACTGAGGAATTCTTTACTAGTCTTATCGCAAGACAGTTCCCAACACACAGATGAGAACTGGCATCTTTGTTCACCTGGCCCTTTGCCCAGGGGCGTGAGGTACTTATTGTTGCCCAGAAGGAAAACAAGATAAAGAAAAATTCTTCTTGTTTGATAAGACCTGAAATTACCCCGTGTAACCTCAGGTATTTAACTCAAGTGATAAATCGGTGTTGTACATGCTTTAAGCATCTCTAAATAAGTGCTGAAAATAGGTGCACCTACTGAAAAGTAGCATCAGGAATGCTCAAACTCCACTGTCTCCAGAATGTGTCCGCGTTTAGCTGCCTTCTCAGGCTCTAGTTAACTACAAATAGGAGTCTGTGGAGACAAAGCTTGTAACAAAAACTTGTACCTTTTGTTAAGTGCCTGAAAATCATGAATTAATTTGGGCCTCTGTGATGTGTGGAGAGGAATGTTTATATAAAATTCAAAAGCTAGTAAAACCATGCAAATAATTAATTTGTTAGAATAGTCTCATGTTGCAGTAATAGTGTAAGACAGATCATCAGAGGCTGAATCTCAAAGAACAAGTCCCTGTCAGAGATGCGTTTCGGTCAGTGAGAGCTCAATGCCTGCACAAAGGAGAGATCGGCTCCTTGCTGCTTAACTAACAGCTGTGCCTCCTATAAATCCAAACAGCTTTTTAGAGCGTATCTTTAAACCTTTATCTTCAGGAGATGTCAAAAATAAAAGCTGAAAACAGAAGTCAGGAGTCAAGGGCACTGGAAATGAAGAGCTGGGTAGAAAGTCCCTGGCACAAAATAGCATGACCCTGGGAAAGCCCTGCCTTCTTTGGGAGCTCTGTGGCCAGTCATTAACTGGGCAGGACACTCTTGTCACCCCTGGCCAAGGCCATTCTGTCTAAATACAAAAGGGCAACTACATAGTAGCTGGGTAAAGCCTTAGGTCACAACGCAATGGAAAGAAGCAGTTGAATTGTCCTTCCGTTAAAAGGCCTCTGCTGTTGTGTGAGCCCCCTGGGATGGCAGGCTGGCCTCCATGCTGCAGAGGATGGCACAGCTGTGGTGGTTTTCTTTTCTGGTTGTTCTTGCCAGGGGGAAACGGAGTCCGTCTGACCAGAGGCAAGTGCACTAAGCTTCCTCTGACAAGTTGACAGAAATTAGTGTAGGCTTGGTACTTGACAGAAGAAAATCCCCTAATTATGGGAGGTGTTAAGAACAAACTGAACTTCGTGGATGGGAAGTCATGGTCTTACCACTTCCTCTTACGTGTTCCCATCTGGTATAAATGGCTCTGTAGCACGTAGCATGGTAGAAAGCATCTCTTCTGATGTTACAGCTAGGAGTGTCCTGTGTATCATAGGATTTGGCCCCTGGGCTGCCGTGAGACCTTGAAAATAAGCTGCTTCTGGGAACCCGGTGAAGTGCGTTCAGCTCAGCATCCCCTTCTCTTTCAAGAGCTAGTGCAATAAGGTTTTCGAAGGAGAGGTAATAAGTTTTGCTGGGTCAACTGATGGAGGAGTGGCAGAGGAGTGGAATGGGGCAATAACTTTCAGATGCTCAGGCCATCTTGAGGCTTGAAGCTGTTTGAATTGAGTATTGGGTTTCTGTCTCTGATCTACCAGTAAGTATAATTTTGCAACCCGGCTAAGGTTCCCAGCCAGGCTGGTATATCATTGTGCTTTAGTCTTTTGTGACTGTGCTGTCTTTCTTCAGCTGAGAGTGGAAAATGTCTCCTATACAGATTGACAGCTGATAGGAGTGAAGAGGCGAGTAGTATTTTTACATCCTTGCTGAGTTTAGGATTAGAGTTAGTTCTTAAGGATTTTCTTTTCTAAGGTGGAGGCTTAATTCCCTTTTCATGTGTTTAGCATGGTGGTATTAACATGACGCAGTTAAATTCCACAACTTCTGAAGCAGATACATGTTTGCTGCTACTCACAGGAGATGGTTGAGAATTTTTCAGAAAGCTGAGCATGTAGAAAAGATGTGGGAAAAAGGATGAATGTGAGCAGGATCTCAGCACATGCCACAGCTGTAAACTGCCAGATCTGAAAAGCAGTCTGAAGCTGTGGTATTGCTTTATTCTATTATCTGGGCTGCCTTGTGCTATGGGAGATGAGCTCCTGGACTCCAGGCATTCAGAAGCAACTGAAGTATACTCTGCACATACATACAGACTAATCTGTCTTTAGGAACCTAAAGTCTTACACTTCTGTTGACTAATAAATATAGGCAAGTTTTAAAAATGCTTTCCTGTATTGGAGCAATGAATCTGTTTGTTGATTGTAATGGGGAGACTGTTCAATAGAGCATGGTTGTTTGGACACAGTGCAGTCACGAAAGGAAACGTGAAAGAAGGGTATAAACATAATATTAAATGGATTGACTTTTGGAGGGGCTGTGTAAAGGCTGGAGTTGAACATGCTTGGAGCTGCAATACATGATTGGCATGCTGCAGGTAGGAATTCTGAAGCCATCTGAAGTTTGTAAAAGGTCATCTCAGCATAAAAGTGAAGCAATTATAGGGAGTGGAAAAAAAAATCCATCCCCTTCAAATAGAGGAGAAGGGAGGGCAAATAGGCAAAGCAATAAGGACAACATATGAACATGTCTGTGTATCTTTATGTATCTATATGTCTGTAGATAGAGTTAAAAATTATATAGGCATAATGGCCTTAGTTAAAGCAGATATCTGTGGTCTGGTCCAAATTAGAGCGTGAGAGAACAGTCCAGTTCTATGATTTGGGAGAGAGGCAGCAAGAAGTTCAGAAAGCATTAGAAAAGAACCAAGGTGCTTCCAGTGCATCCCTACAACCCAGCTCCTTGGCTCATAAGCTGGAGTGCATGAAGCTGCAGCTGGGAGCACGTATTTCAGTTGGAGGAACAGTGCTGGGAAAAGCTCCTGGGACTGTACCTTCATAAGCTGACTGATGGGAAAAGGAGGGAGCTCTAGGATGCAGCAGTAAAAGCTTACGGACCAATTTGGAGTTGAGAAATTGATGTCTGAAGAGATAAGAGGCATTCTTCAATGGCAGTCAGAAATAGCCTGGCAAATACCAGTTCTGCATGGGGCACAACTGCTGAGTTACTCTTTTGTTTAAAAGAGCTTGTGAATGCTCAGCTTACCACCTTTTGGAAGGCTGAGAGTTTCAGTCATGCTCCCTGTGGGAAAACTCTGGTGCTCTGGGACATACAGCACATAATCAGGTGAATGACTCTGATTTGAGGGGTGTCACAGACTGCTAAACTAACTAGAGGTTTATGGTAGATTTGATGCTTCAGCTTTACAAAAGAGGAAAAATGGGAAATGTGCATAAAACATGAAGATGGTGTGTTTGTAGTTGTAACCCAAATGCTAAGCTTCCTGATACCTTGAGGAAATAACAGCACTAAAACTGTAAGTGTCCTTTTGGGAAGGTATAAACAGGAAGTAAGTACCCAATACAGTGGAGGGGTATGGCTGCTGTTAGGAACCTAAAACCTAAGATTTTGTTGACTTGTTTATTAGGACAGAGAAATCTGACTGATCTATGAAGACAGCTTTACCTGAGTGATGTGCTTACAGGTTGCTGCTTCTTCTTGTGGATGGAGTGATGCCCTTCACTCATAGAGAGGAGCAGCAATACAGTCACTGATATAAAACAGGGATTTCACAAAGTTTGGTAGGAAATGCAACAGTTAACTTAAATCTTTAACGAGATTTGATGGCAGGGCACACTGGTTATTTACTGCATAACTGACAGGGTCAGACAGACCTGCCGTCAGGAAGACCCTCCCATTGAGTCATGAGGTTCAGAAAGGACCCCCTTGCTTTCTGGACTCCTCCTCATAGAGGAGTCTGGGTGCAGCTGGATCCAGTCCTCATCTTAGACTTGGATAATGGATTGTCTAAAGGATTATAATCTGCGCAATCGACCCTTTATATCACTTAGTTAAGATATCAAAGTTTAGATACTATAAACCACTTACTGACGATTTGTTGTGGCAAAGAATCTCTGAATCTCGAGAAGTAACCTTGAGAGGTGTCCTTATTCAAGGGGAGACCCTAGCATGCAGCTGGCTGCCATGCAAAGGAGCTCAAAGGGATCTTGGGCTGTTTGCTATTTATGGGGGCAAGACGATTGACTTAGTCATATTTGTGTATTGACCACAGTACCAGCATTGCTCAAGTTATCCCTTGGCTATCGTGTTGTTATCTGTCTCCTCAAACCCACTTTGAGCCAGATACAGCCATCGTGACTTTATGACCACTGTGGGTGGTTATCACTTGGGCAGGGTTATGGGAGAGAAAGGTCAGGTTGGAGTCCAGGGGAGAGCATACCAGCACAGTTGTTTTTTCTGAATTGAAATAAACCTGAACAATACAGTACAAAACTTACCACTAATTTATTTGCCCATGGAGTATATTTCTACAGCTGATGAGAAACTTGGCAAGTCATTGATGGGATAATTAATCCCATGGCCCACTAACTGGTGGGCACTAATGAGAGAAACTGCAAAACTGCTCAGAGGAGCTTTCCCAGCTGTAGGTACGGTTGTCTACTTGACAATCTTTCAGACATGATGAGGTGGTTAGTAAGGTTCTGAGATTTATCCTCTTCTACGCTTCCTTTCCAGGACTTTTCCACCTCTGAGGACCTGTGTGAACTTGAAATTAAGAAGATGAGGTAGTTACCATCTTGAAGGTCCACAAGGATTCCTTTGGTGGAAAAGAGTAATTTGGCAATCTGAGACTGCTCAAATTTTCTCCTCCAGGGATGGTAGGAGGAAACTTGAGGAATCGCAATCTGGAAGATAGCAGGTAGCGCTAGTTCTTTAACATCTCAGCAGTAGTTTATGTTAGGAAGGAAGCTATATATTGAGGAGGAAAAATTTTCTGTAGAATGGCCATCAAGAGCCTTCTAAAAGGGGAAAGAGAGGAGAAAACTTTCTATGACAGTCTCAAGCTGTATTTCTGAGAGCGCTTAAAAGTGCATTCCCTCCTGTTTCATCTGTCTTTATGTGGTGTCTTCTGCTGCAAGCAGAAGCTTTAAACCTAACTCAGCTTAGACCAAGATGCAGGGTCTTTTTATGGTCTACAGCAGTTCTGTTCCTCCTAGATGAAGAGCAGCTGTAGTTGTTTGTTGCAGGTGTGTACAGTATCCAGTTACCTGCTATCAGTTGAATGCTGGGAGTTCATAAAGGGTTGTGCACTAGGGAAGAGTAACACAAGGAGAGGGAAATTGTTCATTACAATTGTTTATATGCAGCATGAATTTCCAGTAAAAGCAGCAGCTAGCTTTCTGAAATGCTGCTTTGATCTTTTTCTGCAACAAACTAGGAGGGATTACCTTGGATCTGTCAACAGTTCTAATTTTTTTTGTGTGTGTTTTTTTTACACATAGTGCTGTTCTTCACAGTTTTAAGTGACTTGGATTGTGTCAGGGTATTAGCAGGCTAGAATTTCAGATACATTATTATCAAAGCAGTGAAGTAAGAATTTTTCTCTGACAAGCTTCATTTTCAATGTGAAATGTGTTTGGATTTTTTATCTTTTTTTTTTTTTTTGGCCAAACCTGGCTTTCCCTCCATTGGATGCTGACTGCAGCTTGAAGATCTAGGCTAACTTTATTTGCTACTGTTATTGATACCGAACTCTGAGAGTTGTCCAAATCCATTTATTATTGTAGTGTTGGAGTAGACTGGTGTATTTGTCTTTGGAAAGAAGATGGGAGCGTTTGCTAAGAAAGAAAAAAATGCATTTTCAAAAAAACCACAACTGTCTGAATTTACAAACAGCTTTAAGAAACCATGTAAGATGAGTGAGACATAGTGTCTTGACCTTAATGTTGTCTCTTCTTTACGTCTGCTGGCTCTCTAGTGACAGTGCAAATGATATTGGCTCTGGCAAAATCTTGTAAAATCTCAGCGTGTTCTCAGGGTAAATTCTCTCTCTCTCCATTCATCAGTCTGTTTTGGGTTGCTTTTCCCTGGAAAGCCGTGATGTGCATTATGTTCTTTGAATGTCAGATTTGCTTCAGTCAGTTAATACAACCTGTTAAGCTCAAGCTTTCAAAAACAGCCATGAATTTTGATTGCCAGTGTACTCAAATGACCGGTTTGAAATGAAGGGTCCCAGCCTGCAGGAGCTTACAAGTCAGGCAGGCAGTTATCCATCAGGGAACTATGAGCACTCGGACCTAAAGTCTGATGTCATGGTCTGTAAACTTGTGGCAGCTCTTGAAAAGCGTGTTCTAAGAACTCAATTCTGCTCCATCTGTGGAGAATGAAGTCAACCTGGACTTACTGCCCAGGTTAAGATAATGCTGGTGAAGCCAGCAATTTAGCACCTAAAACTTGAGGACGGCTGATACAGACTCTCAGGGCAGGTTGTACCATCTTCTTGGGGCAGACCTTCCATAGTACTGGACCCCTCCTCTGCAGTGTTAGTGGGAAGCTCTGCCTGCTCCAATAGTGGGGTCCTGGCTTCAAAGTCTCTGCTTTGTGCTGGGATCGCTTCAGGGGCATTTGTGCCCTTGCTGGACACTTGCTTGTTTGAGAGCAGCTCTTCCAAACAGGGCAGGGCAGCAGGTAAGGCATAGGAGTCTTCTAGCAGTAGGCTTGGAGAAGGGCATGACCCTACCTGATAGAGATGCTGGGGAGATTTGGGGATGATGCTTCTAGATGCCGAGTTTGGACTCGGTCATTTTTAACAAGTCTGCTGCTTACTTGAGTCTTGAGTGGTCTGAACTTCTGTCAGGAACATAGGAAGCACCCTTCTTGGTCACTGTAAGTACATACCTGCTGCTTCTATTTGTTCTTAGGTTGGAGCATGTGGTTGCTGTGGGCTAAGGCATGTTTGAGTAACATGATGCTATGTGTGAGGCAAGGCATGGGAAATCTCAGCTTTCTGCACTTCTGCCATACATGAGATCACATTAGTCATAAAACTATTCTTTAAACTAACAATGTTTTCAAGTTTCCTCTTTGTTCTCTGAAAAGCTATCTTCCCTCCCCAAGAAAACCCTACTTTTCTCCTTCCCATTATGAAATGGTGCCTTCTGGGCAGCCCACACAGGCATTACCGGTAAGAACTACACTTCCCCATCCCTTTGGCTTAGTCTGGTAATTGGATTAATTTAATCTCCTTTTGTCGTCATTCTTTTTCACTGTATCCCAATTCTCTTTGAAACAGATTTGAAAGATGGGCAGAGATCAGAGGCTGCCAGCAGGTACAGAGTGAACTGGGCAAGGGAATAAGGAGTGGCAGGGAAGCAATGTACCTTCTAAGGGAAAGGAGCTAGAGACCAAAATGAGAGGGTTTGGATTGTAAATGAGCTGTGCTTTTTTGCTTGCAATATGTGGTGGTGCGAGTAGAACTCAGAGGGAGAGAGATGATATGCATCCTGATGGAGTCCAGAGAGAGAATTAGCAAACCCAGATGATTAGTACATTCAGAACTTACCAAAATCCCAGGGCTCCAGATCTATCCTGAAAGCACTAAGAGTGAGGAATGGACATCAAGCCTGTATTTGGAGACATCTGTCTGTGGCATGCTTTTAGCTTTGTTGCAGAGCTTGATTAATCAATCTGCTGGAAGCATTCCACACTTCAGTACAGTCGATATTCTATTTTCTGAGCCACAGTTAATTGAGGCTCTCAGTTACCTGAAGGATGAATATGTCCTCAGAGTTATGACTTCAGCGCATAAGTACTCCTAAGACTTTACTGCATAAATCTTTAAATACTGATGAACTAATGTCTTGGGGCCAAATCCAGCACCAGTGTTCTGTAAATCTTTATTCCCAAGGGTTTGTGTGAGATTTGTGAGAAAATGTTGAAGTCAGGTTTGCAGCACATTCATCGAATGTTGTCCATGGTTGCAAAGCCGTGCTCATTTGGTGTTTATTCACAGGGAAAATGCAAAGTAAGAGAGGAAGAATTATGTTTAAAAAGGTATTGCCCAAAAATGCATGTCAATTTTCATCCACACATCCTTGTATGCACTCCATTTTTTGTTAAAGCAGAAAAGCAGATACATGTTTGTTTCTCCCAGTCTTAAGGAAGTACACAGCAGCTACAATGGTGCCAATGAAAGTAATTTAAAAAGTCATTAAGAACTGTTACTGTTTGGGTAAAAGGGGTCTGAAGAAAGAAAATATCATAAGCAGCAAAGTTTATGATCAGGGAGAGGCAGGTGCCCTCTACTTCAGAGTTACCTGCTGCTCACAGTGCTGTTGTTTGGAGGGACTTAAGTATCCTACTACATGTGTGCCGCCTCTGTCTGCAGTTACTCTTTCACATTAAAATTATGAAGTGTAACACAGGTTTATAAATGTATCTAAGGCAATTTTTAGAAATATGAACATGCATGTTATAAAACCAAATATTAGTGAATACTTCAAGTATTAATTCATAAAAGAACATTGTGCCCCATGTTTTTAACTGGCAGAAGAAACTGAGTATTGAGAATAAGGAACTTCCTGTACTAGTCCAAGTTCACCTGCAGTGAATCAAGTAGGTGACAGATTTTATAGCCTCAGGCCATCAGGGGAATTGTCTCATGCAGGGATTTTTTTTGTGTGTGTGTTTTTCTTTTATTAGCACTTCAGAGTTAATTCAGAGTATCTTGATGAGATCTCATTATACCCATCCAGAGGATCTAAGTCTAAATAATTCTGGAGTAGAGGGAATAGAGGCAGTTTGGGAGAGACTTTTTGAAGCATAGTTTGGCTTGGTAGCAGGGAAACAGGCAGAAAGCAACTGCAAAGGAAAGCTTTGAAGAAAATGAACCAGGCAGTGCTCAAGAACTTAATCAGGCATGAATATGACATGTACTGATGTCTCCCCTGCAGTGCTCCTGTGTGACAAATCTGCCACTTCTTCTTGGTCTCCCGTCAACCCGTTTTCCGATCTCTTGCCTCTTGCCTGCCTGGGCTGTGTCTGTGTCTGCCCGGGCACAACTGGGGATCCTAGGGGATGATTAATATCACAATCACCTATGTTGGAAGGGACCTTATAAGATTGTCTAGTCCAACCAATTAAAAAAAAAACAACAACAAACCAAAAACAGAAACCAAAGAAAAACCCCACCCAACCAACCAAAAAAAATCTACACAAACCCCACACCACACCCAAAATGCCACCAATCCACTACTAATCTATATCCCTGAGCACCATGTCAACTTGTCTCTTGAATACCTCCAAGGATGGTGCCTCAACCTCCTCCCTGGGCAGCCCATTCCAATGCCTGACAACCCTTCCAGTAAAGAAATATTTCCTAATATCTAACCTGAACCTCCCCTGGAGCAACTTGAGGCCATTACCCCTTGTCCTATCATCTGTGACCTGGGAGAAGAGACCAACCTCCACCTCTCTACACCTTCCTTTCAGGTAGTTGTAGAGAGCAAGAAGGTCTCCCCTCAGTCTCCTCTTCATATATCCACTTCAGAGTTGATATTCTAAAATGTAGAAGTATAGTCTTTGCATTGTTACAGTATTGTTTTCCTGCAGGCCTAACTCAAGACCTGCCTCGACCCTCTGAACCAGGTTTCTGCAGAAAAGAAACACTGTCCTTCACGTGCTTCCCCTGTTACTCCTGTCCTGGTTCGCTGTGGGGGCGACAGACTCCTGGCCCTTGCATTGCCAACAGTGTTTTCCACGCAGGCAGCACAGTCAAGGAAAGGATTGCCTGTTCCTCTGAGGCCCATGTGTGGTTGCCTCTTTTTTTTGCCTTTTTTCTTCTACCAGCAAGCTGGAAAAGAAGGTCTTATTGGAGAAAGAGGGGAAAATTTCTATGCTGGCTTACCAAGCTTCCTATTAAGATTGTATTAGAGGAACTATTTCTACTTTATCTGCTTGAAGCATAATTTGCTGAGGATGGAAAGTATTTCCATAGCTTTGAATCTAGAAGATCCCTGTTTTCCACAAAACAACACAGTGTGAGCAGCCTTAGTACAAGCGTGGCCATCCATGTACAGCCTCCAGGAGTTGCTCTCTGCTGAGACAATTGTGTTGGAGGCAGTTGTGTGTCTGGTTTTCAAGAAGCTGCTGCCCATCTCACTGTAACTACCAGTGATGAATGTAATTTGTTTCTCTCAGGAGACTCAATAGCTGTGATGTGTTCAGAGCTTTTTGGTCCCCATTAAAAGTCTTGCATCACCAAGTTCAATTATCTACTTAAGGCTTTTCACAAATCTGCATCTCGTACTGAATCCGGTCTTGGCCTTCTGTTTGGATGCTTCTCCCACTAATGTCCTGCAACTACTTTTCAGCTTGATCCTTTTATCATGAACTGATGCCCAATAAAACAATACTTTTTTCCTTCATTTCCCTCTTGAGAACTCTTGTGCTATATTGCCTCCCAGGCACCAGCTGGGAAATAAGATGCTTGGGAACAGCTGCAATTTTAATTGTTTTGTAAATGCTCAAGTGACTTGTAAACATTACATTATGCAGTCCCCAATTTGGTCAAGGATGTGCTGTACCCTCCCAAGGTATCCTCCATTCCATTACTGTGTACTTTTTTGGTTTATTTTGAATGAAGTATTTTACAGGATGAGCTGTGGTTTATGGATTTACTTAATGCCTAGCACAGTGGAACCAGTTTGTGTTTGGGCTACCACAGTTAGGCATCTGCCCTCTCTTGGGGTGCTTTTAATCAACAGGCAGCCTGCAAGGACTCTTCCGGGTGTATCATAAGAAGGAAGCTCCCATCAAGGCTGGGCTGGCTGGGTACGTGACAGTAGAAGGCAGTGTCAGTGCATTGATGCTTGTCTCCTTGCAGTTGTGGTGAAAGTCTCAGGATCTTTGCAATGGGTTAACTTACATTGTAGGTGTTTTTTTCACACCTGGTCTAGATTCAGTTCTTAGATTTCTAGTGTGGTCACCAAATACTTTGCCAAGTTTAAAAAAAAATAGAAGAAATAGTAATTTTAAAGTAAGTGGTATAAAACTAGGAAAGAGAAATCTTCATTGCACAGAGGAAATAGTGTGGGGTAGAATAGGGCATGGCGTGTTGGATATATTTGTGTGAGTCTTTGCCTTTGGTGGGTGGGTGTAAGGCAAGGGAAATAATTGGTGATGGGATCCTTGGAATAAGAAGGGAGGGACTGAGAGAGAAGGACCTTCGGCACATTTGATTGAAATTTGTGAAAAGATTTTCAAAATTACAAGAAAACCTTCCAGATAGTACTGTATGCTGTGAATGCTCCCAGCTGACAGTTCAAATACACTTCAGGTAAAGCTGTAGAAGGAAGTGTAAGGACTAAGGATCACAAGTGGAAAAGCTTAGAAGGGCTTATTGAAAAGAGAGGAAAACCACACAATGCCTTGGCAACTTAGGGAAAAAAATTACGTTTTTACTTCCTTTGTCTTCAGTGACTTACCTAGCAATAGGTATAACTTTTAAGGCCTTTGGATCTTTTGATGTCTCTCTAATCAGATACAAAATCTTCTCCCTTCCTGCTGCAGGCACATATCCCTGTTCTGACAAAAGATACCTACAGTCCATTTCCTTCTTACTGATTGCCCTTACTTTCTCTGACTATTGATTTGTTCTTGAAATTATGTGAGAATGGAGGAACAATATGAGGATTTGAACCCTTGAGCTTATCAACTGTGCTGGCAGAAGATAATGTCGACAAACTCTCATTCTTCTCAGAGAGAAAGTTGATAGTGCCCTTACACATCAGCTTCTCATGGACTGTCTGAAGGCACACCTAATGTGCCACCTCCACTGCTGTCTTGGAGCATTTCTTCAGACTGAACTGCTGGGAGACATGAGGGAATTCCTAGTGACTCCTTAGTCTTTCACCACAAGCTCCCAGTGTACTGTTGACCCAGATCTGTAGCGTCTGATGATAGCTCGGTGTCCTGTGTCAAATGGATTGTGACATTAGGAAATAAGTCTGTGTTCAAGCACCCACGTTAAATGAACTGCCAAGACTTTGGTTGTTTGGCTGCCCATTTAAGAGGGGAGTGAATGGTCATGGATACAGCTCTGTCCTTTCCACTTTCAATATTCCCCCATGGATATTCTGCGTATCTTCTCTCTGTTCATTGGTATAATTCCTTTTTCCTTATAAACATTTCTATTCTCTCATCTCCTGTCAGAATTTCAGCTCATACTACGTGTTAATGCTTTGCTCAGAGAGGCACTGTGTTTCCAGGGCAGGGCAGGAACAGTCTGTTTCCAGATGGCGTTGGAGTGACTGCACGTAACAGCAGTGTGGTCTTTTCCTAACACCTTGTGCCACAGAGCTGACAAGTGCAGAGCAAAGGAGTTAAATAGTGCCTGATGAAGACTTAAGAGAAATGCACCTCGAAAGAGTAAGTTTCTAAGAATGAAAGAGGTCAAATTCACCCTGTGGTCTAAATCTGTAAGACTTCAATAAAATCATGGTTAAAAATGAGCTTGAGCCAGTGACTGTAGCGTGGCAGAGCAATGCTTAGGTCCTTGTAAATATCTACAAAAACATAGAAACTAATTGTGCCGAAACAGTTCAGTGATAAGCAAATTGTGCCCTTTTAAAACCTCTTCACCAACTTTCTTCCTGTAAAGACAATTAGTGTTTGTTCTCACTTCCTATTTATCATGACTAACCACCTCTCTCTATGCTCAGCTGTTCCTTTTTATTCTCCTCCTTTGTGTTTTGCTGTCCTGAAGCCAAATTTGAATGGATTTCAATGGCTGTCTTGTTCTTTTTGACTTAGTATCAGGCAGTCTGACACCATAAGAAAATTATTTTCCAAATCGTAGCTATACAGTGCGTGAATTCTATAACAGAAAAAGTGAACGTTCATCTGAATGATGGGTTCAAGGTGTGGTGTCTGAAAGTGTAAAACCTCTGAAACTTTCTCTTCCGGTTCCCTTGCTGTAGCTCCCATAAAAGCTCAGTTTTTCACTACAGTAGATATTTTGAGTATGGAGGCTGTAGGTGACAGCTGGAAGGGCTTGTGCCCATCTAATCTCTTCCAAATCAGAATCAGAAAGGTAGGGTACAGTGCTGTTTCTTGAAAAGAGCAAAAAGGTCATATGTGCTGCTTGTGAGCTGTCTGCATTTTTCTACTGACTCATAACCAGTAAGTTCTTTAGCAGCTTCACCCTTGGCAAAGGCCTGGTACCTGTCAGCTCCCTCTTCACCACCGACGCTATCCCAGCTGTGTCCTGCTTCTCAGGCAGAGAACATTGTCTGGGCCCGTTCTGAGAGCCAGAGCTCAGTGAGGTGCCACCTTATCCCAGGACTTAAAATTTGCTGTGGTAAAAATGAGACAACTGAAAATTCCCTTATTTCTCAGCTTTGTGGATGTTATGAGTTTGTGTGCATTGCCATCTGGGGGATAAAGACTTATGACATCCTCGTTGACATCTCTTTTTCTCTCTCTCTCTCTCCATTTCAGGGTGCCTGCTGGGGTGTGTGCAGAAGAATGGCTGCGGCAGAACCTCTGACTGCTTTCTCCCGATGGTACCTCTATGCCATTCATGGCTATTTCTGTGAGGTGATGTTCACAGCTGCCTGGGAGTTTGTGGTCAACTTTAACTGGAAGTTTCCAGGTGTTACCAGCGTGTGGGCACTCTTCATCTATGGCACCTCCATCCTCATTGTGGAGAAGATGTATTTGTATCTCAAAGACAAGTGTAACATTTTGGTGCGCTGCTTCATTTATACACTTTGGACATACCTCTGGGAGTTCACCACCGGGCTGATCCTACGCCAGTTCAATGCCTGCCCATGGGACTATTCCCAGTTCGATTTTGACTTCATGGGCCTGATCACCCTGGAGTACGCCATCCCGTGGTTTTGTGCTTCTTTCATCATGGAGCAGCTGGTGATCAGAAACACCCTGCGCTTACGATTTGATGAGACTGCTGAGCCGGGGGCCCCCACTGTCCCCGTGGCCTTGGCCAATGGCCATGTGAAGACTGATTGAGCAGTGGGTGACTCAGAACCTTGCTTAGCAATCTAAGAGAGCCTAGACCTCTACCATGAACTGTCAGCTCTGGCTCTCAGGTACTGCTCCTTGCTGTATGATAAGATTCATAAACCCCATTTTTCTAATGGAGGTGTGCATGGGATATACCAGAAAAAAAGTGGAACCAATAGATTTTCTATGGATTTTACTCTTTGGGCTCCAAGGACCAATATCAGTTACTTGTTAGTTAGGTCATTTCTGATTTTAACTTATTACAGATGAAAGCAGTCCTTTTGCTTACACTTTATGTGGAGAAAGAAGAAAAAGAAATGCTACGGTGGAAATGCATACAAAAAGTAAAAAAAAAACTAATTAATGGATGGGCATGGACATGCCAGCTAAGTTAGTGATTGGCTTACTCCATTAGGCAATATTCAGGTGCTTGCTTGCAACCAATACCTCCCGTGGGACCTGAGATGCTGCAGGAACAAGGAAAATCCATCTGCTGTTGAGAAGAACCTAATACTGGCAGTCTGCTGGGGAGGTAGATGGTGTTCCCCTTGTGAGGTCCCATTGGCCTCTCCCCAGGTTCTTTATTGCACCATGAAATAATCTGGTGCTGGACATCTTGCTGAATTTATACAGATCTTGTACTTTTTGAAATCTCAGTCCTGAAACTCACTAGAAATTCCTTTTTTTTTTCTTTTCTTTTTTCCTCTTTTTTTTTTTTTTTTTAAATAAAGGCCTTTTTTGCCAAGTGAATTTTACCATAATCTGTGCAATCTGAATCTTGGCAAAAGGCTCAAGAAAATAGCGTAAGTCTTCCCATCTCCTCTGTCCCCCCAAAGCAGACCTGGCCTGAGGGTCTGATGGAGATTCCAGCTCCAATCTGAGCTGTGCAAACCTTATAGAGACTGTACAGGCCACAAGACTTTTCTGCCTTCCTTTCCAGGGATTCCTCTGTTTCTGGTGATGTTGAGGACTTAGTCTGGCTGCAACCCATTGTACTTGGAGGTCAGAACCTTCATGTGGCTAACATCGTATCCAAGATTCGGTCCTCTGGTACTGACTCTCGCCTTCCTTCAGTGCTGGCAGGTCTTGGCTCAGTTCTACCCAGTGTTCTCCTCAGTGTATCAAGAGGATTTGCTTTTTCTTCCCAAATTCTGCTTTAAGTAACCACAGCCATATTGTCGTGACAATGATTTGAAGCAGCAAGAGATAAGCCATGCTGCCTGATTCATTATTTAAAAAAAAAAAGCAGTTTGAAATATAACCTACTGGGGACACTTGAGAAGTATAGGGGAAGATGCAGGGAAAGTGCTTGATAGTGGCAGCCACAGGTTCATAATTTGTTCTGGGAAGTCTTGGCTTTTGAAGTTAGCAACTAACATGGAGCTTCCAGCTGTCAGATGTTATCTCACTCCGAACTGGTTTATAGGGAAGTTTGCTTTAGTTGCCCTGCAGGACCAAGTTAGTTTTGGGTGTTCTTCTACCATAGTCGACAGAGCTGCACCAGGGGTCAGTTTGGCTTGAAATGCAAATGTGTTGGTGTGGTTGTGGGATCCACTCCCATATTGGAAGTGGCTGGGCTGTTTCTGTGTGGGTCACTTGTCTCTGGTGGGGAGTGCTCAGCTGAGAGCTCGCTCCTTGCCCTTGGGCATCCATTTCTGAGGGGGAAAGCACTCCTGGCTCTGTGAGGAGAATTACTTGTTGGTTCTGCTCTCGTGAAGGCAGTGTTAATCCTTTTTGTGTCACACAGAGAGCAATTATTGTATTCCTCCCCCTTCTCACATGGCATCCGTTGCTGGCAATGGACTCATGAAAACTCTAGCAGCAAGGAGTTAATCAAATCTGCCCTGGGCTATGTAATGTCTCCTGAAGGACCCAGAATACTTAGGTGGGTATTTAGAGTTTCCTTTTTATAGTTCATTAAATTGAAAGAGAACAAATGCTGAACAGACTACTTTTTTTCATGCTGTGATGCCAGTATTATGAAATTAGAGGAACAGTATGTTGTTTATCAGCCTTGATGGTCTTGGCCATGTAGATCCAGGCAAAATAGTCACCTGATACTGCACATGGGCAAAAAAAAAAAAAGACATTTTTTTTTTACATGGGATAATATAGATGAGCTCTACTGGACCAGAACAAGAATTGCAAAGTGCTGGTGAGAGTTGGGATCTCCCCATTTTGGCCCCAGTTCTGTCAGGGTCACTAAATGCAGCGTCTAAAGCTGCAATTGTCCTCTCACAGCTTATCTTAATTGTAGTGTCATCCTGCTTCCT
Organism: Scolopax mira; assembly: GCA_004320125.1. Classification (NCBI taxonomy): domain Eukaryota; kingdom Metazoa; phylum Chordata; class Aves; order Charadriiformes; family Scolopacidae; genus Scolopax; species Scolopax mira. The sequence continues at coordinate 126,949 of BJBW01000061.1, read as the reverse complement.
GCACGACCCCTGCCTCATTGAAACCCTGAGCCTTCATAGAAACATCCTTAGGAGCCCTGCTTTCTCCTCAGCTGTTAGAAAACTCTTAAAAAAGGTAAAAGGAGTTCGCAACATGGTTTGGTGACTGGGGATGGTGGGAGGAGTGACTGGTGCAGAGTCACTTTAGAAGCTCCCCACTAAATGTCACTGGGTTTGCTCTGCGATGTAATATTTAGATGCTCAAATTATGGAGGTGCTGTGGTTTAACCCCATCTAGTAACGAGGACTGTGCAGCCACTTGCTCGCTCCCCCCAGCTGGGATGGGGGAGAGAATTGGAAAGGAAAAAGTGGGGAAAAAAACTTGTGGGTTGAGATAAAACCAGCTTAATAGGTAGAGCAAAAGTCATGCATGTGAGCAAAGCAGAACAAGGAATTCATTCACTGCTGTTTAACAGTGACTTCAGAGGACAAACACCATCACTTTAAACATCTCCCTCCTTCCTTCTTCTTCCCCTGGCTTTATATTGCTGAGCATGGTGTCACATGGCATGGAATATCCCTTTGGTCAGTTGGGGTCAGCTGTCCCAGCTGTGTACCCTCACAACTCGTTGGGCACCTCCAGCCTGCTCACTGGTGGGGCAGTGGGAGGAGCAGCAGAGCCCTTGACTACTCAGCAACAAACTAAAACCACCAGTGCACTATCAGCAGTATTTCTTATCCCAAATGCAGTACACCAGCTGCTCGTAAGAAAGTTAACTCCATCCCAGCTGAAACCATGATGAGAGGGTTTCCCAGCAGCATCTTACTCCATTATCCTTACTGCCTGTGCTGCTGTAACAGCTGTTGTGGTCTGCTTTCCACTGATGTCTGACAGGTACCACCAGCTATTGCATCCTCGTAGAGTGGTAATTTACACCCAGAAGTGCACTTTACTTGCAGCTTGCACACCAGAAACAGACCCGGCAAATTCTTAAGTCAATTAAAATAATTATACAAAATACCATGTACCTAATGCAGCAGGATTTAGCCAGACTTCTCCTTTCTGAGCAACATGGCTACAGTCAGAGCTTTGTCTTTTCTGTAAAATCTCCCTTGTTAATGCAGGTGATGCTTCTTACAATGTCTTACAGAAGTGCCCAGAGCACACTACTGGGGTCTCAGTGGCAGCTCAGCAAGAGCTCGGGAGCTGGACAGAAGTTGTAGAGACATTTACGTAAAGAAGAAAAAACGCACAAGGCCTAACATTTGTTTGTATGTGTATCTTCCTCAGTAGATTAAAGTTGCCTGTTTTGAGTTCACCAGCAATAAAGAAACCTTGTGATTTGTCTACCTTGTCCTAACTGCAGCAAGGAGACAGTGGCCCGTTGCTGCTTTTTTTTTTTGCCTTTTTTTTTTTTCTTTTTCTTTTCTGGGGGTGGTGGGATGGGGGTTCCAATCACCCTGAGGTTCCAGTTTTGCCTCCCTTCTCTTGCTTCTCTTTTGTACGGTCCACCCTAAAGGATTGGGGAGCACGTGATGAAATGCAGAGTCTGGTGTCCTGCACCCAGGAGATGGTTCAAGCGTTACTGTGATGTCCGTTCATCCTCCGCAGATCTTGCCAGAGGGAAGTGGTTGATTTACAGCAGGACCAGACAGCTTTTTGGTCTTCGGTGTTATAAAGGAGAGAACTGTGTACATATGTACAAGGTACTGTCGCGCCTTTGGTCTGAGTGCATTTTGTAATTAAAGCAGAATAATCCAATCAAGGTTTTGCTTGACTAGTCCTGTGACTATTAAAGGTAAAAAGGCTGCAGGGCTTTAACTGCTTTGAGAATTAGGAAGCGGGTGGCTGCAGTTCTCCCAAGTTCAGTAGCATTGTTCTGACTGGTTTTCTGAAACCTACTCAGAGAGAAAGGGGATTTCTTCGTTCATGGGAACTTCTGCCCTTTCTGTACTATGAATAAAACATGAGCCACCTCTAAGATGTGAACTGAAACCAAATGTTTTTCTATTTTAGTTTATCCTGGGCCATGAATACATGCAGTGTGCCCTGCATTCAAGGGGGAGGATTGTAGACCCAAGTTCTTTGCTTCAGTTCTACCTGTACACTGCAGCCAAACCACTTTCCTTCCTTCCTGCACATCAGCAGCTACCGAATCCTTCTGTGATCCATTCCTGTTGTAGAAGGAAGTCCCTCTTTTAGTGCAGTCCATGCTAAATCAGAAGCTGTTCCCACTATGTGTCCCCTCGACGAGTTGCTTTGGCACCCACTTACCAAGCAGGTTGACCGAGCTGGTGAGACCTAAGGAGTGTTTGGCAGGTGGCCTCTACTTGCATCTGTCTTCCCTTACAGCCCTTGGAGTGTCCTGAGCCAGTCCCTGAAGGGACCTTCCCTTCCTTCTATCTGCTGCCCAAAGAATGGACCAAGCCCTGCTGCTGCTGGGAGACCCCAGCGCCACTCCAGGTTTTAAGCTAACACAGGTGGTCTTCACTCGAGCAGGGGAACTTTAATTTTAAGAGCTGTAACTCTCTGCACTTCAGGGTTGCTACCACCAGGTCATCCACAGGCATGTCAGTGAATTTGTATTGTGTGGAACAGCTTATTTCTTCTAGAATGGCAAGGGTTTGCTCCATCAAGGGTTTGGCCACTTGGTTCACTGCTTTGGGACCTACAGGGAAGTCACAGAAGCAGGTGGTGCAGTACCTGCTCTAATTTTGGCCCCTGGGCAGCTAGCACAGATGTCAAAGGAAGAAGTGCTGTCTTGATGGCAGTCCTAGCAAGGGGCTGGGGATGCACCAGTTAGTTTGTGTCCAGAGGCACTGCTGCTTCAGCTATAAAGCTTTCCCTCTGAGGTCTTTACTACCTGTGGAAATGTAAAAGTTGTCTGCTTGCTGCAGAGCATACCATTGCCCAAACTTACTCTGAAGTAAAAGGGATGTTCAGAATTTCTGGTCCTCTTTTTATCTAGGTGATTCCCAACTTACGTCTTTGTGTGTGGAAAAACACATCCCCTAAAGATATGCTTATGAGGCCAGTGTAAATACTAGAAGCCATACAGTGCTGTGCTCCATCCTGCAATGTTCATCATGCTGAGAAGCAGAACACCTTGGCCCACAGAGCGTACTGCCATGTGGCTGTGCCATTTCCAGCACCTGAATTAATATAAACGCCTACTCAGGAATACATTTTGCCTTATAAATTACTCTTAATTCCGTGGGTTCCAGTGGAAACGTTTGTCAGGCTAACGAGGGAGGAAGACTCAGATACTGTACGAGCATCATCACTGCCTATATCTCACTCATTTTGTTTAAAGCTTCAGACATTTAACCCGAGACCCCAGAGACCAGATGCGGAAGGTGAGTTGTCACAGCCTTGGAGCAGGTCACCAGCAGCACGCACCGCAGGCTGCACTGCTGCATTGGAGCCGTGCAGCTCCAGCGTGTGGCCAGGACCAGCTTCCACCGTACCCAACTCTGATGAGTAGAGAGGGTGGTACTGGAGCTGCTGGTAACAGTGGCAGAGCAAGGACTGTGGAGGTGATGTCTGCATTCACAAATTCTTCAAGAGCTGGGCAGGTTAGAAGCAGCTCTTCCATATTCTCAGCGTTTGGGTCTAAAGCAATCTGGCAGGTTTTTTATGCTGACAGAAGCAGACCGTTTCCTCCACCCCTTACTCTGGAGTCTGGGCTGCACACTCTTGCATTTTCTAATGTGAATGGCCTTCCTTAGTGTCTCAGAAAATAGCGATTTTTAAATGGTAATCCCAAATGCTTGACGTCAATTTGTATTTATGCTTTAGTCAATTTAGGAGCTAAAGATCCTTAAGTATCTGGTCATGCTGTTTGTTTATACTGTTGTGTGGCATGTCCTCCTGCTTTGATGCTACAGTGAAGGAGAAGAAGGAAGTACAAGCTATTTGCTCTTTAATAAAAATAAACAAACATATGCAGTTGAGACAGTATTTATTAAATATATGAGTTGAGGTATGCATGGTGCTTGTAGGTTTCTGGTCTTTCAGACGTGGGACATTTTCCAATGCAGAATTTGTGTGGTTAATTCCTTTTGCAACCATACTTCAGTATGGTTCTTTACCTAGTGTTTTGGGGATAAGAATAACAGCATTTGTCTTTCTTTTTCAGTTTTTGTTGAAGCATCCCTAAGTGCTTTTCACAAACCAATAAAATAATTCTCACTTCAGGCCTTGAAGCAGGTGGGGATTAACCCCTGATAGCACTGATCTGGAGCTGATGGAAATGTCCTGAGAGCTCCCAGGCCATTTCAGACCCAGGAAAAGGAGTTTAACATTTTTCCTGTTCACCAAGTTTCCAGAGTTGAGAAGCAAGTTAATAAAGTTCCAAGCAAGTTGGAGAACTGTGTAAGTGCTACCTAGTGTCTACTATCTGAAGCTGTCCTGGAGAAGTTTTTGTGTATCATCACATCACTCCATCTGCCTAAGTCAAAGCCAGCACAGGAAGGGACTGTCAGAGCTGATAGGCAGCATGGTTCGGTCTGATACAAAATAGGACCGATTTCCTTCTGTTTGCTACATAATCCCATCTCCGTCAGTAGAGTACTTTTGGGTAAATATTGCTAGGGGCAACAAGCCATGTTAGAGGCTAAACTGAGGTGACCATCTGCTCCTATCAGCTCGTGTTGTTGCAGTTACTGCAGAGCTTATCTCTGTTGCTGCTTCTGCTGTCAGACCACTCATGTGATAACACTGCTCTTCCTATTGCTTCTGTTTCTCCATCGGCTCCTTTGGTAACCTGGCTCTCACTATGCCTTGCCTCCACTGCGAGTCCATGCCACATTCACAGGTACCTGCCCGAGTCCCGCCTTTGCCAGTTTAACACAAATGGTCTGATTGCTGAGGAGCTGTAGCTTCCATTAAAACCTGCAACAGCTGCAGCTTTCAGTGCTTTGGAAGCTCAAAGTAGAAAATATTTTACATGCTTGCCTTCAGGGACAAGTATAGCAGCAACTTTGTGGTTATTGTGCTGTCCTTTTGCTGTAACAGCCACACAATGATACATAATAGACTTTCAGGACTAAATTCAGCAAAGAGCTTCTCTGGTTTCAGTGTATGTGGAATAATACATAGCTTCAGCTGATCCTTCATATAAATGCATATAGACATAGCGAGTGTGTGTCTTTAGATGCATAAACATAGCGGGTGGCCTACATGCTGCACCACTGATTGCATCATAACTTCTACTGGTAAGGAAGAGCCACCACCTGATTAGCTGCCAACAGCAATGTGGGCCCACTCACTGACACTTTCTTCAGTGAATGAGATCCAGAGAAGATCCAAAATGAAGCTCCACAAACCCATGAAGCAGGTTATGGTCTGAGCTGACAGCTCTGGACCTCGCAAGCTGTGTGTGGGCTCTGCTGCGTGGGAAGCCCTCCGTCTGATCTAGCAGCAGGTCAAAGCCTCTTATTGATGAGTGCTCAGCTCAGAGGGGGGGGTTAGGCACACATTTTTGCAACATGTTTTACATAAGTTTTTTAAAATCAGATTAATGTCTAAGGCAAACATGTCATACTTGCTCCATCTTGGAAAAAAGGGGAGTTATTGCCTTGGGAGCCGTCTGATGTCACTAGTGTTTGCCTTCCCCAATGCTCTGCACCCTCTTATTGCTAAGGAGAGCAGTGTGTACCCAGCCTGAGTCAAACCCATCCATTCCCTTTCCTCAGCTATGGCATCAACTGAAAGTACTCCCTCCCACCCAGGCTGCCACGCTCATCCTCGGAGTGAGGCTGTTCTGCTGCTGCTCCATCTGTTGGTCACTGGTGCCTATCTGGCATCTCTAATCTCAATCACGTTGCTATTTCTCCAGGCCAGAACTTGTCTTTTTGATATAACATTGATGTGAGCATGTCCCCAACAGGGTCTGTAAGTGCTATCATACCACAGTAAGCATTAAAGTTTCTTGAAGTCTTTGGAGAGAAGAGTAAATATCTTAGTTCTCTTCCACTAATAAAACAGCTTGGCGAGAATGTCCATGTGGCACTTCTGTTGCCTCTTGCTGTCCAACCTTGTCTCCCATCATCACACAGGAAGGCAAACCCCTGCTGATAACCTAAGCATGCCAGTGGCACCAGTGGAGGGAAGCATGGCTGGTGGCACGCTAGGAGTCTCCTCCCTTGGACTCCTCTGCAGATGGCACACGAGTGTCCACGTTAGCTGGCTGCTGGCATGCTCTAGCAAAACAAATTTTTAGCATTATTGGACAGTCATCTGGCTCTTCAGCAGAGGCTGGCTGGAGTTAGCATGGTGATTATATTTTGTTTGACAAATGTGCTGACAAGGCACAGCTGCCCCTTGATCTTGCAGTAAAGGCAGCATGGCCCCCAGCACCATGTGTGATGGGGCTTTGTGCTGCATGACTGCTGAAGGCAGCGTGAAGATCTCCAAATGCCAGCATAAGCTACAGTTGTCCTGGCCACGGGTATCCAGGCAAGAGCCAGGCATGCACCCAGCATGACGCTGGTGGTGAAGGTGTTGCCACTGTGCCATGCCCTAGCAAGGCTGCTTGTGATCCTACAGTTGTACACAAAGCCAGCCAGAAGCCTGGCCTTGGCTGCCACCATCTATGGTCCATTAAACCCTATTTCCCTGCTTTATCTTCCATCACCTCAGTCCTGTTCTTCTTCTCCGCTTCACCAACTGCCTCCTGGCAAGGTCTTACTGCACATTAGGGCTTTGGAGTTCATCTCAACTTCCTGGTTTGGACCCAGCAACTTAATCCTTGCCACTTGACAACCTTTCCTTGGCTGGGGCTCCACAACAATGTCATCTCCAGCTCTTCATTGTCACTTCTCATGGTGACAATGTCCTTCCTCCTCCTCAGGAATCCCTGCTCAGCTCAGCTATGTCTCCCATCTGGGTGTTTCCATCCAGTTATGCAGCTTTTACTGCTGTCTTCTCCTCACATCTCAGAACTCTGCCTCCCTCCTCCACCATCTCTCCACACCTGCATTTTTCTTGGCTTCTTTGGCATCTCCTCCTGAATGAGTTACCAGCGACTCAAACCACCCATAGCCAAAATGGACTTCTGATCCCCTTTTCCTTCTCACTTTCCCTGCTCTCGTCCTTTCTCCGTGGCAGACAAATGGGGGAGGCAATGACATCTTCGACCTTTTCTCCTGCTCTTCTTCATTTGCCTGGTCTTTATGTCTTACCCCCTTGTCCCCATTCCTGAGGTTTCCCTGCTGGGCTGCTGCTGGTTTCCATATGCCTGTTTCCCCTTACTCCTCACATACAAGATGTTTTCTTCATCTGACCTGCAAGAACATACCCTTCTGTCCATGACAGTCTGTCTCGCCAGCCCTACAAAGCCCAGCAAATGAAATCATCTGCGTATCTGTTTCACATATTTTTGAGTGAGTGAGATTCTAATCCCTGCATAGTGAAAGGGTCCTAGGTACAAAAGGGGAAACAAGGACACCAGCGTGAAAGGGAGAACTGGGGGATGGGGAGACCGAGAGCAAGGGCAGGGCAGATGCCAAGGAGGGTGACCTTATACTGTTGAAAAAAATGCAGAAAACGGAAACAACAGCAGGTCAGAGTATCACTGACACGCCACATCAATGCTCTCTCCATGCTAGTTCTGCATTTAAGCTCTCACTTTTTCCTGCTCCCTGCACCTGTGTCTTCGAAGCAGAGACCACGTCCTCCAACTGGCTCAAAAATCGTACACAGAAATTTAAAAAGCAGCAGACCCCCCTTTTCTCTCTGTGTCTTCCTTGGTAACAGACACTGCTCCTTCCCTTTCGCCCCAGTGGGAAAGCTGATCTGTTGGACTGATCCCTTTCCGAAGGCAGCCCTCCCAGCCTCCCCGCTGAATGCTCTGCCTGAGCTCTGCCCCTCTGGGGGCAGGAAAGGTCTCCCCGGCTCCCCCAGCCCAACTTGTGCCCCCTGTGGGTCCCTGAGGGTGAAGGGGTTGCGTGTGATGCCGTTACAGTGACCGCCTGAAACTCAGCTCCGTTTCCCATCTGCTGAGTCCTAGTGCTTTCCCAGGGCAGAAAAATGGTAAAATGTCTGTTGGATGCCACAGAAACCTCTCAGGCTGAGAGGGGTTAATCTGAGGGGTTATTTTACCCCTCCTTAAAGCTCTCTTGTGCACAAGAACTCCTTCTAGATCGGGTTGGGGGGTTTTATTGCCCTTTAAACAATTCTGCAGTGAGTGACCTGGAGATTTGACAGTTGCGCCCCAGTCATATTTTAACACAATGCAGACAGCAGAGGCTTCAAGAAGATTATATTTCTTCACGTACATTGGGTCTCCAGGGAGATTACATATTTGGGGTCAAGGGCTTTAGGGGCTTGGCTCTATGGCCCCGCAGGGGGATTTTTCTGTTTCCAGCAAAAAAAAATATCTGTAAAGCACAGGGCGTTCTGCCAAGCCTTCTATATGGAGTCAGCACGAAATGCTGCTCCCAAGAGAGATTTTACCTACAGCTCTGTCAGGGGTAGCTTTTATTATAATAATAGCAGGTGATCAAATACCTCGCAGTGCTGCAACACCTTGCAGCTTGAGTATCGGAGCTGAGCCTGAGCAGAGGAGCAGGGCTTACTCATTCGACTGTAAAAGGGTTGCTCATGTGGAGGAAAACTGCCTGCCTCTGTAAAGTCAGGCAGAAACGGGCAGTTTGTAAGACTGTGGTGTTTTTGAAATGCAGTTATCTTGGCAAACAGGCTGGCCAGCCTGGCAATCATCAGCTGGCCAGCACAGAAGACCCTGCACGGGAGAGAATTATGTCCAAAGATGCAATAAACCCCCTCATGGGGTCCCCACTGAACACAATGACAAGCCAGAGATGATCTGGGGTTTTACAAGCCAGAGATGCAATGGGGTTTTACAAAGAAGCTGCCTCCTTCTACTCCCAGTCCTGCACAACTGTTAATTTACCCGCTTTATATATTGAAGGATTAAGACTGAGCAAGCCCTGCTAGAATGGGAATTTTCAATTCCATGAATTTTAGGAATCCAAAGCTTGACTTCATTCACTCTAGAATCCAGTCCTGACAATATCAGTATCAGTAAAATTCAAGTAGAGCTACAGGGGCTGCAGGGTGCCAGCCAGCACACCGCTGCCATGTCAGAAGCCATTGGAGCCCCCTCTGGCACCCTCCTGGAGCCGTGCAGTCAGGGGGTGCTTCCCCAGGCTCTGGTGGGTGGGGATGTTGGACTGTCCCAGCGACGTGGGATGGCAGATGCCAGGTTCTCTGTGAGTGCAGGTGCAGCCTGCCTGCTTGCAGGGCAAAAGCAGGTACCAGCACAGACATGGGCCTTCCCACCCCAGTTCCTGAAAAAACAAACAAACAAAAAAAAGTAGCATCCTTGGTCCAAAATAATTTCTCTGTTGGTCTGTGTCTTACTCAAATCACCCACAGCTCACAGTGTGGGTGCAAAATGCTGCTAACTCACAAAGGGAATGTTTTATGCTCACTGGATGCTGAAATAAGTACCACCACTGGATGACAACCAAGGGGAACGCGGACCCCACTTCTTACAAAATCCTTCCTCAGACAAAGCTGCTTCGAATTTCCATGAGTGTTTTCCTGAGGAAGAAGCAAACATTAATCAAGGAAACCAGGATTCACCTCAAGTGCTAAAATCTGTACAAGAGGCTGGTTTTAGCAGGTGCCCCCCAAAGGCTGCAGAGCCGTATGGGGCATCCGTTTGGACTCAGACAGCAGCTGGCCTTCAAACACCAACTGCCCCACCATGTTCCCCTCACCCTCGTTCACAGCACGTAATGGTGCCAGGAACAGTAAAGGTCAGGAAGCGCTTGTGAGGTTGAATGTAGAAGCTATGGTTAGATAAAGATCACACGAGAGGCTGCCTATATGTTAAAAAGCCCTTAAAGTGATGTTACAAATAGCCCTGATTTCTCTCTTTACCCTGCAAGCGGGCTGACACGTGCTGTAGTCCCCTTGTAGGGGAATAAATTTAGCAAGGATAAAAGGATGGTTTAAAGGGATGTGTTTTCCTGGCACCCTGCCCACCCCCTTGCTAGGCATCAGCAGCACTGCAGTAGCCAGCCCCGGGGGACTGGGGGTTCAGGACATCACTGTGACAGCTCCTAGAGGAACAAAGAGTCTGTGGGGCTCCTCTGAGCTCCCTCAGTCAGAAAATCAGGTAGAAATGCCTCGTTTGGCCATGACGCTTGGATTTACATCTAACCTTTCTCAGGCTTGGAAGTAAATGAGTTTCTGAGGGGTATGCCTGGAGCAGAGTTATTCAGTTATAGAAGCAATGCAATAATAAATGTCATTTTACTCAAGTCATCAGTCCTCCCTCCTCGGTGTATATGAACAATGTCTTGCTCTTCTTGGATTCCCTCAATATCCACAGTTTTGTGGCTGACATAGTGGCAGCAATTCCCTTTTATCTCCATATTTTGAACAGGCAGCAGAGGAAACAGAGGCACAGGTAAGCAGGGCAAGCTAGCAGTGGGGAGAAGAGACTGGGGGAATTCATGCCCATCCCAACCTATTTTTTTCCATTGCTTTTAAAAGATGTAGTTTTTTATGTTATGTGTTGACTTCAGTTGTTGACAGACTGCATGAAAAGAGCCAATGTGTTACTCTGGGCATTTTTGGCAGATATGTAGGAAAGCTATCCAGTTAAGATCAGCAGCTAACCCACAACAAAGCTTAATCTCCAGCCAAAAGCTTAATCCAACAGAAACCAAACATCTGCCTTCCTTGGGCACTCTGGGATGGAGACGGAGGTCTTGGCTTCTGGGGTGGCTCCAGAATTGTTCTTCTTCGACTCCTCCCTGACGGCAAAGCAGGGCATGTGCACTCGCTCTGTGGTTTAGGTAAGAGACTGTGGCGCGGGGTGGCAGATGCCAGGCTCTCAGAATTACAGCTGCAAAACCTCAGGCTGAACCATACGCAGATCTAGTACAAATAACAGTATCCCTCCCATGCCCTGTAAAACCTTCTGCTATTTCTGGCCTTTCTCTCCCAGTGTCTCTTTTCATACACAGCAGATTGAGGCCATTATCCCTGGAAAAAGAGCGTGCACACTGCTTTTTTTTTTTTTCCCCACTGTATCTCACTCATGACCTCTGCTGCTTTTTTACTATTCTAGTCCTGCTTTATAATAGGAAATTGAAAGCCCCAAGATTTTCTTCACATCTGACATTCATTCATCCTCCCAACTTCTTCTTTTTCTCCCTGTCAGATTAAAGGCAGAGAGAAACAGTTAAAACTGTGTCTATGGTCCATATTTTTAATACCCAAAAAACCATGATTCTGTTCTTAGTCTTGCTTTGTGTAACTTTACTCATTTCACTGACCTTATTCTGAACCCTCACCAATGTAAGAAGGAAGTTGGGTGATATATTTAAAGAGTATTTGTTTTAAACATAACATTGAGCTTTAAGACAAACAAGTCTCATCTGCCCATTTCCCAGCCCTGATGGCTTGTCTACATTCCTGATCAAGCACAGATATTTGAAAAGTGACCACAGATTAGAGTGACTGAAGTTTTACCAGTTTGAGACATCTCTGTCCTGATTTTCTTCAGATGGCTTCAGTTAAAAGCATGGCAGCTGTGCATCCCCGGGACTGAAAGTATTTCAATCTGGAAGCCCTAAAATCAAGCCAGCTCAAATCAGAGGCTTTTAGAAATCATTTGACCTTCACATGTGAGTTGGTGAGTCCTCACTGAGAGGTGATGAAAACAGGCAGCTCCCAGTGGAAGCTGAAGGAGAGCCAGCTGAATGAAACGCTTGGTACCATACGGCTGTTGAGTCACACAGCCCAGGGTACACCTGTCCCCGTGGATGCCGTGACAGCACAGCTACTGGGAAAGGCAGTGATGAATGCAGGAGGGCTCCAGCTCCCGTCAGCTCAGAGGCACCTGTCCTAACACCTAACACTTCATTTTGCAAAGCTGGGAGTGTTCCCATTTCATGCCCTTTCCCTCTCGGGTGTGAAAGCGCCCGAGGTTTGGGAAAATTATGCCTGTGGTAACTGGAATGGATTGAATTGGACTGTGGTGCTTCCTGCAGATTTGTAAGCCTATACCCTAAAGATCACTGATACAAAAGTTCAGTTAATCAGACAATTAATAGGACCTTGGTTCAACAAACCAGCTAATTGTGCGTTCAGCTTCTTGCCGTAAAAATGTTCTATTTCACTTCAATTAAGTATAGGCTTAATTTGCCACGCAGTTCATTTAATATAATATGCTGCACTGATTTAAAAAATAGCTATGAATCTGTAAAATCAATTTGTCAGGGGTAGTCAGTGTAGGGTGAGGATAACGTGATCATAGCTATGGCATCATGCCCAAACAGTGAATGGCACACATGCCTGCCTGGGTGCTCTTATAGTAATTGAGTTTGCAGTAGCGGAGTCCTGGGGTGATATCTGAATATATCATTGCTGTCTGCTCATCCCAGGAAAATGGGTAAGAAGCATCATGCTTCAAGGTAAAAAATAATCACCGCAGAATTAATTTGATGTCTCCTTTCCTCTGTGGGTGAATTCTTCTGTAATTATCCACTAAGAGATCTCCAGCATCTTTTTGCTAACACTGCTAAGGCACAGGACACTGGGTCTCTGGCTTGAACTTGTTTGAGACTGCCAAGTTCTTTGTAGGTGTGAGTAACATTCAATTGCAGGGCATGAAGATGTCTCATCCTTTCAGGGCCAGGCAGAAAACTGCACGGCACAAACACCGTGGGAGTGGAGACCTTCCTCTGCTTTCTCTGCCCAGGTTTGGTGGTTTCTTCTCTCTTCATGCCACTCAGCCACCTTTGGAAACACTGCAGCAACGTCTTCTGGGAAGGATGATGAGAACATCTGGAACAGTTTCCTTTGTAGTCTCAGCCGTAGGGATCTCATTCATCAGTTTAAAAAGAAGTAGAATGAAAAGCATGCAAGAGCCAAAAGCCCTGGACTGAAATGATTCACGGAGTGAGATGTTCCAGGCTTTGTTTGCTTCTGGTTTCTGTGTTTGTTGTTTGAAATAAGAGCTGCTGGGCTCAGTTCAGCTGCTGGGTTATCAGAGCAATTAATCTGTAGCATCACAAAGTAAAGACTTCTTTTCCAAACACTAAGGCACTTTCAGTGCCATTACAGCTTTGTAACATGTTCCTCAGGTGGTGAGCTGAACTAAAATAGTCACATCGGGATTTTTTTTTTTGACATTGCGTGTGAATGAGTCTGTCTTTTTTTCAGGGACATCCCCACTTCTGGCAACTGCACAGAGATGAGTGTTTGGGACCTAGCCTTCTCTGCTGGTGTTTTCCAAGCAAAAAAGCTCATGTCTCGAAAAAGGTCCACCGGCTCCCTGTGTCTCATTTCTCCACTGAATTACTCTGCTGTACCCAAAAGCAGCAGATGTCCTACCATAACTGCTAAAAGCAGGCACCATCATCACTAGTGTCATGGTGTCTGACTCTATGTGTGGTGACACGGGGGACGCAATATACTTTCTCTGCTGGTCACTGCGAGGTGCTTGGATTTTTCCAGTCCAACCTCAGGTTCTTAGCAGAGGCTGGCTTCTGTGAGGGATCACAGGGTGACATGCTGGATGTGCACGTCCCCAGAGAACCAGGCTGATCAAAGAGGAGCCACTGAACTAATGAGTTTGCTTCCATAGCTGGTCACAGTGAAAGAGATCTTCACAGGACAAAAAATCTAAATATAGCTCAAGTTTCTGAGTAATAGGGTCTTCTCATCTACCAGAACCTTACAGAAATATAAAAAGCACAAAGACTTGAATGACTCCTGCTGTCCCTTTAACCAGAAAAAGCTAAATGAAGTAGGAAGATGATCTTGGAAGGCAATCTGCTTAGATGAGTAGAGGCTAAAAGTGGAATAATCCCTGAGGTCTCTCATTTTGTTTGCTGTCATTTGGTCAGAAAGCAAATGCAGCTGAATCTTTCAAAGCTGTGATGTGCAGGTGGGTCTGTCCTTCTGCCCGCAATAGCAGCAAAGGTGGCTAGTCTGCTTTTCTGTGAAAAGGGTAGGAGGTACAGATGCTCTCTTTCAAAAATCTCTACATTGCTGCTGAATATTTCTGAAATGCTTTTGGGGATGATGGATAATTCTGAATCCCCAGAAGCATGTGTGAAGAGGTAGAAAACAGAGAAATGCCTTCTGCCTGTCCTGAGAGAAAAGCTGCTTTTTCCTGGGTGTAAATGTGTGTGGTCAGACAGGTCCTCACTAATACCTGAGGAGGATTCATTATAATTGGTTTTAATCCTTCCTGAGCAGGATAAAAAGATTAATTGCCTGGGGAGAAGCATTTATCTCACCCACAGACTGTTCAGAGGACTGAGGGATGAGGAGAATCACTCAAATGGGAAGATGGGCTATTTTTTCACAGGTCTGTTGTTTTTCCTCAGTTTATTACAGCCAACGATAACAGTAAGGTTGTGCTGAGCAGCTTGTAGAAACAATACAGAGATGGCTTCCTTTCCCTCTGCCCTGTCCCTGGAGCAGATGCAGCTGGGAGTGTCTCAAGTGAAGTGGCTTTCCTAAAGCTGTGCTGGTATGTACGGCATGGAAAATAAAGCGTTTTTTAACCAGGGTGTAGGCCTCCTTGTGAGATCCTTTAAATCCCCTTTTTGAGATGGGGGAACCTCAAAGGATTGGAAGTAAATCTTCATCTCCTTTGGGGAGAGAGCAACCCAGAAAATACTTCATTGGAGGTTCCTTTGTGTACTGTTATTGAGCAACATCTTGGGATCTTAATCCCAGGAAAGCACGGTCTATAATCGCTTTCCAGTCTCAGGAGCACATGGGTGGTTTTCTTTTTTTAAAGCACGTGGTAGGCATCAAGTAGATAACCCAAGAAATATGAATATATGAGACTAATTAGGTGCTAGTCAGCAAGCATAAGGTGGGGGAATTGCACTGAATATCTGCATTACCCTTGTGAGTCAGAGTTGTTGCTGTATTCTTACAGAGTTAACTCTTTTGGGGAGACACTTTCACAGAGGCAGGTGAACACTGCTAATTTTAAGGCAAGAATCGAAGCTGGAAAACAGTAATAAACCTGAGGATTGTAGTAAGTATCAGTGAGCTGATGCTGTTTTAGTAATTTAGTGAATTATCTGAAATGTTCCAGAATGTAAAGCTCTTATCTGAAGATGCTCACAAAAGGCTGTCTTGGGTTTGAGGCAGAAACTTTTCTGTGCCATTAGCTTTTCAGTTCTGGAGGCTTGCAGAATTATTTAACTCCTGAGTATTTACTTGAATAAGAACTGAGAAGTATTTAATCTTGTGCCCTTCAAATCAGACTCTGGCCTTTTTGGCTTGCCCCTTCCCCAGCTAATCACCATTCCCTTTTTTATTGTAATTGGTGTGTTTGATGTTGGAGCACTCCGCTTCTATGAGATTTCATTTGTTGTTGCTGTTATGCTTTGCCTTTCTGCTCCAGTGTTGATAGTTTAAAGGACCTTCTTAAATTAATGTGGTGAAGCTCAGCTCTTACAAAGTAATCATCTCTTAGCTTTATTAATCCCTTCTCATTATGAGTTCCAGGGGCAGCTCAAGGCTTAGAGTACAGCAGCTCTCTGCTGTGTCATACCAGACACATAAGTCTATTGGGCCAGCACTACTTACTCTGTTTACAGTCTAAATAGGTAAAACCAAAACCAAGAAGGAAAACAGATACCCTGTCATTCAAGGGACTTGACCGAGGTCACAGAGCAGAGCTGGCTGCAGAGTGCCCCGATTCCCTAGTGACTACTCTCCTACGGAAGCTGTGGAGCTGCCTGCTGTGTTGCTGCTCGAGAAGGTAACTTTCTCGAGTTACACGAAGATGATGATGCACAACCATTTGCCTGTTTCACTCTGTCTATGACAGAGTTATACTACGATCATGCCCTCCTGTTTCCACAGAAACTAAACTGCAGCAATAGACATCCTTTCCCTTCCCTCAGACAGCTTTTCTCAATTGTGATTTACACTGAATTCTCAAGTCAACTTTTAAAGGCAAACTACACTAGGAGGAGCTCTTCCTCCATTCCATTTCTTCTCTCCCTGCTCAGGAAACTATTCTTCTGTATGGGCTGCTTACTCCCTGTTCTTAAATCCTCTGGACTATTTTGGACATGCAAGCTCCCCTCAGGGTATGAATGAAGCACTAAGTCCAGGGACCCCTTTTGATACTACGGTCGTTGGGCATTTCATGACAGTCAGCTTATTGCAATGTTTCTCCTGGTTGCTGGTTTGGCTGAAGCATCCTGTATGTTGCAGCTTCACTGTACTATTTCTTTTCAGTCCAGAAAAAAACCCAGCCATGCAGTTCCTAATGCACAGGCCTTCAGTAAACATCCTAGGTAACATTGGGAAATTTTTCCTCAGTTAGGTGAATTTCTAGAACTGAAAAGATTATGCAGACAACACATATAAAATACTAAATTCAGTACTTTCTTGTGTAAGCTAGAGTGACTTGGAAAACCCACCCTACAGACATTAGTAAAGTCACATTGAGTGAGTGCAGAAGGCAACAAAGCTGGTGAAGGACCTGGAGAACAAATTGTACGAAGAGTGATTGAAGGAACTGGGACTCTTCAGTTTGAGGAAGAGGAGGCTGAGGGGAGACCTCATCACTCTCTGTAACCACTTGAAAGGACACTGTAGAGAGGTTGGTGCTGGTCTCCTCTCACAGCTAATTAGTGACAGAACAAGAGGGAATGGCTTCAAGCTACAACAGGGTAGGTTTAAACAGAAAATTAGGAAAGAGTTTTTCACAGAAATAGTAAGTAGCCAGGCATTGGAACAGGCTTCCCAAGGAGGTGGTTGAGTCACCATCCTTGGATGTGTTTAGGGAGCCATTTAGATGTGGTGTTGGGGGATATGGTGTAGGGGAGAACTTTGTAGAGTAGGATAGATGGTTGTAATCGATGATCACAGGGATCTTTTCCAACCAAAATCATTCTGTAATTCTATATTCAGTGACTGATTCTCCCTGTTACGTTCACATTACAGGGTAATAGCTTCTTCGGCTAAAAAGCATTTCTCCCAGAGCTGGCAGCAGACAAGAAGGGCTTGTAAACCCTCAATCTGAAGACTAGAGTCAGCATTCCAATGCTCAACAGATGAACGGATGCAGAGAACCCTCCACGCTGAAGGACTTTCAAGTTTTGTGGATGCTTTACGTACAAAGGGCAGTAGGAATTTCTAGTGATGGAAGCTCTGTGAAAGGCAAACCCCGAGGCCGCCCGCAGCGAGGCTTCCCTGCCTGGAGCTCACTGACATTCTCCCCCTCCACAGCCGGGCTCAGCGGCCCCACCTCCGGGGCGGCTCTCGCGTTCACAAGCAGGGATGAATAACCCCTCGCCCCCTCCTTACTTCTAAAGCTGGAAGGGGGCTACGCCGGGGGGCACACCGGAGTCGGAAGCAACCACAGGGCCCTCGTTAGGCTACAGCGCCGGGGCGCGCCCCAGCCGCCATCACCGCCTTCCCACCCGCCCCCAGGAACCACCTCTCCCATCACGCCCTGCGCGCCACCGACCTTCATAGGCGCAGAGGATTGGTGGGAGCGAAGCCAATCACGAGCGTAGGCCTTACTCGGCGGCCCCGCCCCCTCGGGCCCGGCGCGGGCAGGCTTTGAAAAAGTTCTCAGGTGCGCGGGGGACTGTTTGCCCCCATCCTCCTCGGGCGGGTGGGTTCGGTTCGGTTTAGCGGGAGATCCCCGCAGCCGCGGGAGGGAGGCTGGTTTGAGGCGGAAGAAGAGGTTTCGGATGCCGGTGTCGGGTCCCGGGCTAGGGTTCCGGCTGCGGGTGCAGCCTCGGGTCTCGGAGCGACGGTGCGGGCGGGCGCCTGAGTCCCCTGGGCGCCGCCGCGCAGCCCCCGCTGTCCCCTCAGGTGCTGAGCGGCGGGGACGGAGCGCGCCGGTAGCGTGAGAGCTGGTGCTCGGTGGGGCTGGTGGCGTAGGAGGACCCCGAGCTCCTCACACGGCTGATTTGCCCCCTCCTGCCTTAAAGAGGGTTTTGGAGAGGGGTCAGCAAAGTTTCCGCCTTGTGAAGGTGCGGAAGCTGTAGAAATTTCACATTATTTAAAACCATTGTTATTTTGCCTAAACTTCCGGGTAAATAAACAGTGGGAATATTGCCTAATAATATGCGTGAAATTGCTGTGTGCTTGAACGTAGGTGTAGATTAGGAAAATGGGTGTGCTTTAGGTTATGCCCAGCTGAATAACCATCGATCAGTAGAATGGAACAATGAGAAAAAAGGAGGGGGGATAAATGCAACTACCCGAGGGCTAAGGGGAGAAGGATTCATCGTGGTAGTATAGTTTTACCTCTCACGTAAAATATTCTTAATCCCTATCTGAAATAATCACATACTCTTCAAGCAGGAGTCTCTGTAAATACAACTTGCTTAAGTGACTGAATGAGCTACGATTGTTGCTGCTTTGGTCCAATGGTATTTTTGTTTGCTTTTAGAACAAAATAAATATTTACATTGTAGTTTTCATATGCTTAGCTTCAGCCACCGGTTTCTTTTTCCCATGGCTAAATTGAAGAGCTCTTTAGTAACTGGTTTCATAAATTGTTACAAAGAACATAACGAGATGAGTTTGACCACCTCGAGTCTTGCATGGTAAATGGTGTTTCCAGCCCTTCAGTCTTCCTGGGGCCTTCCTACACTTTCAACATCTGTCACAGATCCTGGGTCACCAGAAAGGAGTGTTGCATTCTAGGAACTATATTCTTCTGTACACTATATGTTCTGGTGCTATATACTTACTGTGATTACTGTTTGCATTTAGGCATCTAAAGATAAATATTTATTTCTAAGTTTGGTAGAGCATGAGGAATTCTTGTTCAATTCACCACTGAGTAACTTCCAGCTTATGTCCCAGGAACCTCTGTCTTATAAGCATTGCTGACTCTTCTCTTCTTACTGGCAATATCTCATATATGGTCAAATATGAGGAGATATAGTTTTACATAACTGCTTTCAGAGCGGTAGTGTAATTTAATGTGACATAGACTTACATGGGAAGTCTGTATCACATAATTATATATATATATATACACACACTTTCCTGCTCTTTAGTAAGGAGTGAGTGTAATTGTCTGCATAATCATGTCCTAAGCATCTTTCAAAACAATTTTGTTTGCCTTGTAGCCTGGGGATCATGGCTGCTAAGAAACTGAGAAGAGCAAGGTTGTCTCAGGAGCTGTGTGAAAGGCTGAGTCGCCATCAGATCACCACCTGTCAGGTGAAAGGGCTGTTATATGTGTATGTGGGGTGGGTAGTTTGGGTTTTTTTGTGTGTGTGTTTTTTAATGCATGTACTGTGGGGTTTTTTTTTTGTAGTTTAATTTACAGGGAGCTTTACTTTATATGAAGTTGAGGGCATTTCAGGCTCTGTCTGGCCTGCTGCCTTCTAAAAAAAAAAATCTAGCTTTAAAGCGATTGATACCTACCTAAAACATTTAAATTTGTATGTACTTACTAGCTTCCATTCTAAAGAACCTTAAGATGATGTATTTTAGCAGGGGTATATGGAGTAAGGCATCCATTTCATAAAAGCACACTTATACTGCATAATCTAGTGTGTGAACATGCTGTGATGGTGTGCTGTCAGTTACGGGTTGATTGAGCAGAATGTTCTGAAGTTGTTCTTATGGATGCTCACCTGAAGAGAACTCAGAGGCCCTGTATATTTCAGTAGTATACATGTATATTTCAGTAGTATACATGTATATTTCAGTAGTATACATGTCAAATACAGGCACTAGCCCTAGGACTGCAATCTACAAGACATGATGTAATTTGAATGTTTTCTAGGTAGGTGGAGACTTTTGTGGGCAAAAAGGTGTTATCTTGTTGCAATTCCATTACACAGTTCTTGAATAGCTGATGCTTTGACTCCATGTCCTTCAAAATATGAGTACAATTTTCTTTAGTATACTGATATCAGAGCAAGGTAGGAGAGAAATAGCATAATAGTGTGGCACAGTTGGTGAACCTATGGAATCTGTGTTAGTTGTGTATAAATTGCATCAGTTCAGTCCACAATCTTGATTTTTAGCTTGAGCTCTCTGAACTGTTCTGTCATTTTTCAGGACTTTTTATGTCTTTCCCTCTTGGAGCTAATGAAAGTGACGGGGCAGAGCTACTATGACGTGCAGAAGCTTCTTTGTAAAGTCAGTCGGGCTTGTGCTCCTAAAATGCAGACAGTAAGTATGCTTGTGTTGATTCTACTTCACATACAATGTCTGGGAAAAAGCTAAACGGTGTCACTCATGTTCTTACCTGGGAGCTTTGTGATGTCTCAGTTTAATTGCACAATCAAATAATGCTTTTATTTTTTAAACTTAAATCTTTGAGGCACTTTAGTTTGATGGGACTTAGTTTGTCAGGCATTGTAGCTTTAAGAGATTGTTCAGATCTGCAGAATCAGTTCTGAGTGCAATAGAGAAATACATCATTTTGTCCAGCAATCCAGTACTTAAAAATTGCTTCTAGTTTTGACCCTGCAACTAAAAGGGAAAAAAAAGTGGGGTTAGTTCAAGCAAATAATAAGAATTTAAATATAAATTGGTTTTAGATGTAAAATTGGTGCAAAGAATGAGGTGATCCTGAAAATAACTTGAGGTTTCTTTCCATCCATGTAAATGAGCTGTAGTGTGGTTTTGGCTACAGATAACCTGTCTGGGGAGAGTGCCAGAAGGAAACAGATGTAAACTGCAATACAGTGGCTAGATATTGTTTTGGTTTGTTATTTTTTTAATTCAGGTGAAAAGATGTCAAAAATGGTGTCTTGTTTAGAACAAAGAGGACATGGACAGTTCTGACCTCTGTCAATGCAGTCTGGTATTTTTTCCTGAAAAAAATAAGCCATGTCAAAGTTTATTATGTGTAATATGCATAGTAGGGTTAGCAGTAACTGTGAAACTTTAAGTTCACAAACATAGTGTGTTAAAGTTAGTGATATGCAGAATTAATATGGCTTATACAAATGGATTAAAAGCTAGCTAATTCCTAGTTTTCCATCAGTAGCTGTTAATAACCATCAATAAATTGAATATAGATGGACATTTTAAGTACAGTTCTAGAATTTACTTTTGTCTGTCATCCACACATCACTATTCAATCACGTTTCTGGAATAAAATAAGTCTTTGCCAAGAAGCTTGGCAGATAGTGAAGATTGTCAGACAGCCATCAAGGACTGTTAATACAGAGCCAGATGTTAGATGACCAAATACATAAATGAGTGAGATAAAGAGCTGTACTTCCAGAAGCAGATTATGTTGGCTACTTTGAAGGGTTGTGGATTGAATCTTTGTAGACACGGGATTTCAAATGGACTTGAGGTCAGAGTGACTGATAAAATGTCATGACTGATGTAGCAAGAAAGTTTGACAATATCTTTGAGTAAATAGAAAATAAAAAAATTAGATAGTAGGAGTTATAAATAAGGGGAAAATACTGTCCAGATACATCATTGGAAGCACTGGCAGCAAAACTTAAGAGCATTCCAAGATATGCAGTAAAACTCTTTTAATTTCTGGAAAACCTGTCTCACAGTGTGAAGTACAGAGTGAAGTCTACCAAGGTAATCAGAGAGGAAGTTTTAAGGGGCAACTGGATCACATTACACACTGAGTAGAAAAAGATAATTATGTTAGAGGTTTCTAGAGTGTGACTGAACAAGATCCAGTGTCTGGAAGGTAAATTAAAAAATAAATCCCTGAAACTAGAAGCTTCATAAACTAACCAAAGTCACCATTGTAAAAGACTAATTCTCTTGAACTCTGATTTAACAATTCAGAATTAGGAAGTCCAACATGTGCTTCCATAGTACACCATACTCCCATCAGACTGTCTTGACTGGGATAAATCTGATGCCTGTATTTCTCTCAGGCATAGAGAAAATCAGATTTTTCTGGAGTGGTCAATCATCACAAGTTACGGTGGTACGCTGTGACAGGGCTTTGAGAATATCTGTGGTTGGGAGAGCAACAACCATTAGATTTTTGACTGTTCCCTTTAAAATCGAACTTCTGATGTTCAGAATGCTCAGAGGTTGAGCCATGTGCCAGTTTTAGCAGGTGTCCACAAGGTGCAAGCAAGACCCGTTACGGTGTTTCCTGATCAGCATTTCTATTTGCTGTTTCTTCTTTGTCTGGTTTGAATTGATTCCCCAAATGAAAATAGTTCTTATGAAATAGAATTCTGATCTTGGGACAGTTCCTCTAGTCAGTGGAGGAGCTAGGATTTCAACTATTTTCAGTTCTGTATCTATCCTGTTTTCTTGACTAGTCTTCTTCACAAAAGTGGAAAATTATAAATGGCTGCGGGATCAGCCCAGACTTCTTCAAAGACTTGGAAATCTTTATCAAGCCTTTCACTGAAACCAGGTAATTGCAAATTGGTAACGAACGTCGGCCAGGAAGTTCTTGGGTTTAGGTTTCATGTGAGTTTTCTGATTTGGTCACTAACCATATTAGAGTTTTTCCTTATTTAAAAGTTGGATTTTTACAGGTTGAAAGCAAGCCTTGCTGAATAGGAGCAGAGAAAACCTTCAAAACATTATTTAAGGCTTATTATCATTAAATACTGTGGTGAGTCAGGTAGAAAAAACTTTTAAGCTTATTCTGTGAGCTATAAAAGAGACATAAATGCAAGGAAGGGTGATGAGCTAAGAAAGGACTATAGCTGAAGGTAAGAATACTTTGCTCATCAGCATATTTTATGTCATTCCAGATTTATGAAAGCAAATGCAAGAAGTTTGATATTTCCATTAACCAATAAAAAGGTGTTTTCTGATTTGTGTGTTTTGTTTTTTCTCCTTCTTTTGTAGGCTTATGAAATGAAACTGAGGAAGTCTGTCAATCCCTCTTCAGCCTTTTTATCCACCACGCTGCATAGTTTGGATGAAGTCTTGCACGGTGGAGTACCCTGTGGATCCCTCACAGAGGTAACTTATTTAATATATTTTACTGCAGTTGGACACCTAGAAGTCAAAACAGTATTGTCTGACAAATACAGTCAAAACTGTATTGTGTCAGGTCCTTTAAATGCAAAATATACAAAAAAATTGGATCAGAAGTGTGGATTTTTCATTGGTAGGGGCTGTGCATTTTTTGGGTGGTGGTTTTTTTTTTTCCTTCCTCCACCATGTCAGGTAAGTAAGAAAATAACGCAATTAAAAAATGTGGTGACCCCATTTTCCTTTAAAAAAATGAAAGTTTTCCCAGGAAATTTTGGAGAAGTATTGGCTGGATTTTATAGTGGGAAAGTTGCAGTGTGGTTTTGTGGTCAGAGCACACGGTGCTGAATCAGGAGCCTATCCTTTTAATCCTGCCTCACTCTGACTTTACCAAGTCATTGGTTTTTATGAGGGTACAATAAGCAATTAGGACAAAAGTGTGAAGCGTATAGTCATGAGAATAACTTTACAGACCTTTTATATAT
The DNA here is from genome assembly GCA_004320125.1 of Scolopax mira. Taxonomy (NCBI): domain Eukaryota; kingdom Metazoa; phylum Chordata; class Aves; order Charadriiformes; family Scolopacidae; genus Scolopax; species Scolopax mira. The sequence continues at coordinate 103,570 of BJBW01000061.1, read as the reverse complement.
AAAGGTAACTAATTTATGCAATAAATATGAAATGCATTTACATACACTGCAACACTACAACTTGCATATCTGTCTGTAACTCTGTCACGCTCTGGCTTTTGGATGTGGTGCTACTTTTTGCTTAGATTTTTCTTTTAAGAACAAGGGACCGCTTAATCTTCTAGTACCTGTATTTCTCTATGGCCTTGCAGAAAGTGATAACTGCTTGTTCAGTTTCTGTAATCTGGAAAGACAGGATTTGTGTGGATGCTCATAGGAGTCACTGAGCATTACAAAAATACACAGATACGATCTCTGGCTTAGGAACTTGCTGAGCTACAAATGGAAATGAATAAATGTGTATATTGGAGGGAGTATCAATATATGTGTGCCCTGTTCTTATGTCATTGTCCGAGCCATCTGTTGTTGTCCATTGTTAGAGACAAAATCCAGGACTAGATGGAACTTGTTTTTATTCAGTGTGACTGTTCTTGCCACCTTAAAGTTTTGGGTTCAGCTGTGCACTTAAAATGAAAATGAAAAATATATAATGTTCCTCGTGCTCTGAATTTAGACAGGTTAGAACCATTTTTTTTTTCTTTAAATGCTTTAACAGTCCTTAACAAGTGCTTTTCTTCGTCTGCTGTGGCAACTTGCCACAGCAGAGGAGTAGAAGTGAGAAGTCAGGAAAAACCTTACTATGAGGAAAATAGATATTTTTTTTTCACACTTTATAATCAAACCAGATTGGTTTTGATTTCAGATAGAAATCACTTATGAAATCCGATAGTGACTTAAAACATATTGGTGTTTAAGCAACACGGAGTTTAGACTATAAAAATTTCTGCTCTAATAAACTCTTACATGATGAGGAGATACTTTTTGAAGATTCTGAGTATTTCTTTATATATGTGATTTATAGGAATCTACACCATTCAGGTCTCTGTAAAACTGTTTAAGAATGCTTCCATGAATTTAAGTTGATCTGTCAGAATTAATTTCTTCATATTTAGTCCTAGCTTTGTTACCAATTTACTATAAAAAAAATTAATTGGAAGAACTTAACCTTCAGATTAGTACTGCTAGTCTTTGAATTCTGGGAGAAAAGACTTGTTAAATTCTGCTTCATTGAAGGAGAAAGAAAAAGAAGCAGTGGGATATGCAGAGTTCTGAGGTTGTAACTATTCTGCTGTTGAAGAGTCTTTGGTTTCTAAAAGTATTGTTCTCACCAAAGCACTGGCTGCACTAGGTGTAGTTTGACCCCTTTTCTTTTAGATACTGTTTATAGAGTCAAGTGGTGAAATAACACAGTCTGTGTTTGAAAGGAAATGATGTTTGCTTGTGGCTAGGATCTGGCTCTCCAGTATTTGCAACTTCTCCTCAGTGGAGATGGAGAATGGCTATTTGTATACTGCTTAAACTTCTGAATTGTGTTTCTTTAGTTGAAATGTAGAGCCACTGCTGCACAGGTAGGAGAAAAGCAGAGGAGGAATGTGATATGCTGACTTTAACGTGTCCTTGAGCCTGTGACTGGCTCATGAATGGTGCCCAAAACAAAGGATATCACCCTTCTATAGCTCAATGCAGATAACCAAGTCTGTTTTGCACCCTCCGTCCTGTGGCTTGCTGGTCTTAAGTAAAAGATGGCTGGAGTGTGAAAGTTTACATTAGGGATCCTGGAGTATTTTTTTCCTAATTAAAAAAAAAGAAAAAAGAGGATGTGATCCTTTGGTTTGGAACAGCCACACAGTTAATTTACAAGGCCTGCTGATAACAATGTTGTGAATGTTTGTCTTTTTTCTTAATCCTAAGCATAGCTATAATTCAGGTCTCCGTGCAGTCTATTTTATGGGTTCTTCCCTGGTGACCAGATAGAATGTCTCTGGAGCACCGATAGTCTTTAAACTGCTGATTATCATGTTCTTGGGTTGACTCCAGAGGGAGATGTGGGGAAAAGCAGTGGTTGACACGTAGGGAGTTTTACTGCAGTTTAACTGATCTTTGACTTCTGCATTTTGTGGGGTTTTATATTTCTATTATTTGAAAGGAAGTTCTGAAAGCAGTTGATATCAAAACATGGAGGATGACAAATATAAGTTTCCTGAGATAGCATAAAATAATGCTCTTTGGGAAATAAATGCAAATGCTTACTTTTCCAGACCTATCTATTTCATAATCTTTTTCAGTTTGTTTGATTATCACAATACTCAATTTTTATTTTTTATGCTTCCTTAAAACATTTATTTCTTTAGATATAAGAAAATCTGGGAAAGTGTTGCTAAAATCTAGTGGTCTTACTGCACATGTATCAACATATTTAAAGGTATTTTGGGGAAAAGAATATATTCAGTGATAGGCTAAACTTTTATCTGTATCTGTAAATGAAAAGCAATATGCCCTGAAAGGTGTTGAAATTTAAGTTTTCTTCTGAAAAACCCTTTCGAATGTTAAGGGGTTTTTATTTAAATGTATTTTGGTTAAAAATACAGGACCTGCGTAATGCAGTTACCTTCAATAGGTGATCTCAGGAAGTGCCTGAGATTTTGAGGTCTGTACAAGACATCTAGTGGGTGACACTAGAACTACAAACACTACATCCTTCCACGGGTTGCGTGGTCTTGGTTGTACCCCCATTCCAGATTGGCAAGACTCATGCATAATAACTATTTAATCAGAAATATTGTAGAGAGAACTAAGTAGACTCCAGAAATTGGATGAATAACTGAAGAGATCTGAGGTGTCTAAAAAAAAGTGTATTGCTTTTTATTTGCCTTTCAGGTCCTAACTGGGTAAAGTGGCATATATTAGGGGTTTTTTGGCAAATGGAAACACAGAGAACAACTAACTATGCAGAAACTGAGTTTCTCATTTAAAGCCTGTTTCTGGAGGCTTTTAAAAGCATTTTTGCAAGAGTCATGAGATCTAAAGTAGTTTCAGAGGCTGGCAGCATATAAGTGTTCTTCAGCGTGGCTGCTAGATGAAATTTTAGTAGAAAGCTATCAAGTGTCTGCTGCTGCTTTGATGCTGTACTGCAGCTTGCGAACACCGTCAGGTCGCATTCTTTTTGGATTCAAGTGATTTTTGGAACTTAATAATTTCAATTTGCTCTTTTGCAACTTACTGGAGCATAGCTGAGCAGCAGATTGCCCTTTGGTATTTTTGTTATTAGGCAAATATTCTGAGAGAAGATCTCCTCAGAAGTATGCTGTCTGCACAGCATTTACTGCCTGACTGGTGTGGCTAAATCCTTGTCTTCCTGTTGCCTTCCAACCCAGGGTTGTTGGAAACTTGGAATTTGAGTACATGAGCCACAGGGTTAAGACTTGTGGTGGTATCTTCTGCAGCCAAAGCAGCTTGCTTTTGGAGTGCAAGAGGGATTTGATTTGTGTTACACTGTCTTGGACCATTTTTTCCAAAACCACAATTAGGTTTTAAGTTGGAAATTAAATCGTAGCTGAAATTTTGTGGTCAGATGTCAGAGCTTTTGGCTAACTCCTCTGAGGAAAAATTAAAGTAACGACTTTGTGAATATTGAAGAGTTTAATCCCCTGGTAGCTGAAGAAGAATTAGCTCCTTGTGACTTCATCCAAACCCTACATGTGCCAGAGAAAATAATACATAGCTTATTGAAAAATAAAAGTATGTTTTATTAGGGAGAGATAAATTCAAAATTGTTGTAGTCTTCACATTTCTATCTGGATGGACTTGATTATTTTTTTTTCAGAGAAAATTTAGAGTAAAACCAATCAAACTTTTTTTCAGACATTTGATTTAAATTATTTTAGAGGAATTTTAGTTTTGTTTTGTGATTTTTTTTTTAAATTTTTTTTTTTTTAAACTAAGATTGTATTGTTTAAAACATTTGAACTCCAGTGGTAATTACAATAAAATGTAGTAGTTCTTAAATGTTTACTGTCTGTTATTTAAAATCCCATTTTAATTCCCTTTTGAAGGAATCCTGACAAAAGATGAAGTATTGTTGTCTTTGGGAATAGAAATTCTGTGTTCCTCCATTAGCTAGGCTGTACTGCAAGATTCTCTGTCTGTCTCTGATATGATTCTCATCTCCTCAGACATCTCTGTGGAATTAGCTCCTGCATCAGCCACTGAAATGCTGCTTCCAATGCACCTCCCAGGCAAGGCTGGAACAACAAATGTTCTTGGGGTCTCCTTCATAGTTGCCCAAACATTTTAATTTAACAACTGGATTGATGCCCTCCCCTCATTTATTTCAAGTCATCTTTTTAATATGCAACAGCTGGTGAGGCTCCTTGGCTATCACAGTCTAAGGAATGTGTATTGCCTCTGCAATTTTTATATATGCTTTGGGTTCATATTAAAATCTGGCAGCTATTGCTGGTATGATATTTAGTAATTTAAGTACAGTGGATGGAGGAAAACTAATTGCGTAAATGTGGCTGATTCTTGGTCTGTAATTCACTAAACGCAGCATGTGGTTCTAAACCAAAAATCATCTAATGCTTCTCTTGCATTAAAGCTTGAAGTAGATTGTCTGATTTGGCTTGGTTTGCAGGCCTTGTTTGTTCACTTAAAGACAAAAGTGACTATAGGGATATTAACCAACAGGTAACATCAGCTGACTGTAGCTGTAGCTGATGCAGTCCCTCAGCGGTTCCCTGCAAATATTCTGTGCTTCAGGTCATGCTACTGCTGCTTAAAACAAAACTATAGCAATACTCTAGTATCTTGTGGTGAAAAGGTATTTGTACTTAAAACCAAACTATTGTGCATTTAGGCTCAAAAATCAGTTTGATTTTGCGTGTTTGTCTGTTGTAAGGTTTCTTTTTTAATTTAAAACAACAGCTCTGTATTTAAGCCTTTGGTTTGGTAATACTAGGTGTTTGGAGGAAGTATGGTTCATTTTGCAGTTTAATGTTGGTGGAGAGGCTTACTTTTATCTTACATTATTATTTGGACACTGCTAGCATCAGAGTAAACCCATCTCTGTTTTTAGTGGCTAAAGTCACTTCAATTTTGAATTTGCTGTTTTTCTGCCCTCTTAGTATTTAAAATGTCATCATGTCCCTTCGCAGAGGCAGCAAATGTGATACTGTATTTAAAGATCCCCCTGTAGTAGTAAAGAACATATGATTATCTGAACACAGATCCCAGCATTCGTCTGCAATCTCTGCACGATCTGCAGTGGATAAAGAACAGCATGCTCCCATCTCTAGTAGAAAATCTTGCTCTCAGGAACTGGGGATCTTATCAAACAGTGTGTGCTTTTGATCCTTGTGGTTTTTCCCTTGGATCAAAATCATACCGGAACCATTTTACACAAGTTGGATGTGCTTTTTTTTGAATGCTGCTTAACTGCAGTAGGCTTTCCATAAGCACAGGTGAAAGTTTAAAATTGGCAAGCTTGTCTGGACCATTAAGTGGTGGTCATGGTGAGATATGGTACTAGGGAGTTAACATGAATGGCAAAGCACAGGCTATGTGGCAGAATGTAGACTCTGGGGCAGATAAAATCTGTCTTATTTATGTGTGTGATTCATACTGAAGATTCAGTCTTTACAGAATATAAGCTATTATCCATGTGACTTCCAGGTGAGACCTGGTTGTAACCAAGGTAATCATTGTTCCTAAGCATTTACACCTGTGAACTCATTAGCTCTGGACTTTGTTTTCAGCTCTGAAAGCTGTTGATCTCATATGGATGTCAGCTGTGAATCGTCTAATTCTGCTCTATTTTAAAGGTAGCAGAGAGGAGGAGATAAAAGAGAACTAGAGGTGGCTCTAGGAAAGATCTTGTAAGAGGAAGGGGAGAGTAGAGGACCTCAAATATGAGAGGTTACAAAGGATGTCAAAGGAATGAAGGACAAGCATAATGCTGTGTCTGAAGAATTGTTTATTCTTCAGTGGATGAGTTGACTGCAAGGCACGGATGGAAGGGTAACTGCAAGTTGTGTTTTGTGGGCTGCGTTCTTGCTTTTTGTGGCTGTCTTGGGTAACTGGAAGAGCAGAATTTGAGGAGTTCTGTCTGATGGGTCTTAGCTAAAAGTAGAATTAGGGTGATATGAATGTGACATCTCTTGTTTATATTACTAATCTTTCTTTTTTTCCAGCTAACTAGCCCACCAGGTTGTGGCAAAACTCAGTTTTGTATTATGATGAGTGTTTTGGCTACACTGCCTGTAAGCATGGGAGGACTTGATGGGGCTGTTATATACATTGATACAGAGTCTGCATTCAGTGCTGAAAGGTAAGAAAGATGCAAAATTCTAAAATACACACTTTTAACTTCTTTAGCACCTTTTATCTTTGAGCCTTCAATTATTTTCTGAGCAATAATTAAGCATTTATGAAATAAATACCTATGGTAGTTATTAAGCATTCATCTGATATATGCAGTTTTTCTGTAAATGATGAAATGAATTTCAATAGAATGGTTTGCTCTCCTTCCTAATTTGCATGGTGCTGCAGAGTCTAATTGTGGTATGACAAGCTGGCTGGTGCATTCTCTAATTTATAAATGGTTTTAACAGTCCTGTACCTGAAATCTTTCTTTGCAGCTTAGTTTGCGGTGTTTGCAGGAAGGTTTTGAGGATGTAAAGGCTCAGCATTTTGAGTACAAAGGAAATGGAGGTTTTTCTGTGAACAGTAGGACTGACACAGCCAGTTTTCCTTCAGATTTCTGTTCTGGTTTTGCTGAGTGAGGCCCCCCCAGCCCTTCTTCTGCAGTAACCTTGCATCTTTCCCATAGCCTTCGTGGCCATGCAGTACGATGTTCCCTTACCTCTGTAATGTCTCTGGTTCTTCTAATATCTCCTGCTTTTCCCATGTGACCAAAACTGTTCAGCAATGCACTTAAATTAACTGCTGAATGGACGGGAGACACTACATGCTGGTTGAGAGTTACAGATATATGCACGTGTTGGTTTCCAGTCTTCCCATGTCAACTGATTAACTGTTGAAATGATTTTTCAATATTTCATTAAAGGTAGTTCTAACTTACTTTACTTAGCTACCAACTTTTCTAAAGCATGAGGAATTTGATATTTTTGAGATGTCTGTTCCTTTGTCACTGTTGTTTGGAATTTGTGAGTTCAAAAGTTATTAAGAGTCTGGGGAGGACAAGAAATACAGTAGTCTCATCCTTGTTTATGTAGAAAAAAAGGCAGAAAAAGGTTAATTGAAATAATTTATACATTTCAGAAGACATATCCATGGTGTGAATCTGGAGTATCAAAGCAAATATATTTGCGTTGTTTAATTGTTTGAAGCAACCATGGATGTGGTTTCTAACCCTGTTTTTGTCAAGTTAATTTCACAAAAGTTTGATTTACTTTAAACTGGAACTGTAGTACATCAAAAAATTTCCCTGTCAATATAGACGGGGGGATGAAAGGATTGAGACCAGCCCTGCCCAGAAGTGACTTGAGGTGTACTGCTGGATGAAAAGCTCAACATGATCTGGTAATGTGTGCTCACTGCCCAGAAAGCCAGCTGTATCCTGAGCCGCATCAAAAGAAGTGTGGCCAGCAAGTTGAGGGAGGTGATTCTGCCCTTCTGCTCCACTGTGGTGAGACCCCACCTGGAGTACTGTGTCTGGCTTTGGAGATCTCAGCACAGGAAAGACATGGACCTATTTGAGTGAGTCTAGAGGAGGTCCACAAAAACAATCAGAGGGTTAGAGCACCTTTCTTATGAAGACGGGCTGAGAGTTGGGGTTGTTCAGCCTGGAGAAGGCAAGACTCTGGAGAGCCTTTCAGTACTTAGAGGAGGCCTACAGGAAAGATGGGACAAACTTTTTACCATGGCCTCTTGCGATAGGACAAGAGATAATGGCTTTAAAGTGAAAGAGGATTTAGACTAGATAGAAGGAAGAAATTTTTTGCAATGTTGGTGGTGAAACACTGGAATGGGTTGACCTGAGAGGTGGTAGATGCCCAAACCTGTGAATGTTCAAGGTCGGGTTGTATGGGGCTCTGAGCAACCTGATATACTTGAAGATGTCTCTGCTCGTTGCATGGGGGGTTGATGACCTTTAATGATCCCTGCCAACCTCACTCTATGATTCTGTAATTTTAATAAAAGCTTCAAGTAATGTCTCTGTAAAGTATGGTGCTCCCCTCTTACATCACACTTAATTTTTATTTCAGGTCACTGAAGTGTAGGTAGTAGGAAAGGCTAGGCAAGTTAAGACTTGTTGCTTAAAAGTGAATGCTAAAGAAAAGGAAAACAGGTGAATGTGAAAATTAAACTGCTGAAAATAGAGTAGGATGTAGAAAGGAAATGTGGTAGAAATGTCATTACTAAGAATGAGAATGTTAATGTATTAAATCATATTTAGTATTTCTCAGTTGAAAATGTTAGCTAAGCACAATTTCAGAAGATAAACTATATCTTGCACTTTCTGTGTTGCAACCTCTAAGAAGCAGAACCATCAGAGTGAGGGAAGTGATTATCCACTTGGTACCTGTTAGAGTATGTGTAGATCCTGTGTCCTATTTTGGGGTCTTGGTTTGTGAAAGACATGACAAACTACAGGGACTTCAGCTGGGGATGGTTGGGGGCTGGAGCACCTGCCCTTTGTGCAGAGACTGAAGGCTTGTTCCATCTAGAAGAGAGAAGGCTTTAAGGGTATCTAACAGCAGCTCTTACCATTGAGGAGGCCAGTTCAGAAGATGGCACAATGGTGGTGATGGGGAGACAGCAGGCATACATTGAAATCCATTTCTATATTGATATATGGAGAAGCTTTTTCAGCATAAGGGCATTCAGGAATTGGGAAAGGTTGTGCAGAGGTTGTGCTGCCTCCATTCTTTGGAGGCTTTACAAATATGTCTAGATAAACCTTGAGTAACTTGGTATCCATCATTCATCTTTGCCAGAACATGGACACTAGGACTGGTGAATGGAATAGCCATAGTAAATCTGGAAATGAAAATTGTTGCCAGATTCGTAGTGATTCAATTTGACTCTAGACAGCTATTAACTGAAAACTTAGACTTAATTAGAAAATCTGAAAATAGTTTGTTTGGCTTGCTTTTCTCTGCTTGTGAAAAGCACTGGATACAAATTTCTGTGAACCAAAGCTGAGACCAAACATGGATTTTTCCACCCCATAGGCCTCTACACTGATGCAGAGAACACGTTCTGTGCAGCTTTTGGTCTCATCATGACAAACAGGATTTAGATCTTAAAAAACTTAGAACCTGCATGGGGCTCTGTGTATAGTACTGCAATTTCAGCAAGATTTTGGTGTGTCACTTTAAGTCAGTCTGTGTAATGATGTTCTTTGTGATCTGCATGCCCATTAGGAAGCTTACTGACATCTCATTTCATGCAGACCATTGAATGACAGATCAAATGGTTGTTGTCCAAATGGTCTGCATGAATAATTATGCAAATACAAAGACAAGATTTTGTTGCTATAAATTCTGCAGGAGAACTTTAAATGTAACAAGTGATATCTCATGAATGAGATTCAGACTATTGTAAAGAAATTACTTGTTCAGAATAGGTATATTAACATTTAAACTTAGTGTATTTATTTTTAATCCAAATAAAAATTATTTAAAACAATATTTCTAAAATAGCTTTAATGTTTTGGGCTTTAATGAAAAGGGCCTAAATAAAAAGCATGAGCAGTAAGTTGTGCCCCCAGGTATGATCCACTAGATGCCACTCTTCTCAAGCTGTAAGCAGCGGGATATGTCTGCTTAAAATATAATTAAATATTTTCTGCTATTAAAACCCAAAATTTTCATTGTGTAAAAAAGGTTACAGTTCTCGGACTGTAACTCTGGGTTTCTAAATTGAATTCTTGGATCATTTACTTAAGAACCTAGGTAAAATTGCCTTGTGTTCAGAAGGGGGGAACTTCATTCCACTGACTTCTGAAGAGTCCTCAATGATTTTTATGTTTAAAATGTCATTTAACTGAAAATGTTGGTCTCTCATCAGCAAATTGTTTAGTTTTACATCTGTGTGATAGGCTTTTTCAAAGCATTTTGCATTGAATTCAAAGCGCTTTCTGCATATCAAAGTATTTTGACAACAAATAATAAATATTCAACTTCCTCTGACTTCTTTTGGTGTTATCACCAGTTATCTGATATGCTTCCTTAGTCTGCTCCCATAATAAACAGTGGTATGCTTAACAATTGTAATTCGAAGTTTTGAAGGGTCATGAATTTGCTAATAAGGTAATGGAGAACATTTAATCATGGAATCCCACATTCAGTTCCGTCAGTGCAGCAGCCACTTAAGCTGTTTAGTCATTTCATTATTTCAAGCTGTGCCAGTTGTACCTGTGCTGTCGCAACGGATGGCTCTTCAGTTGTAGCCGTGTGGCAGCTGGAGCCTCAGTCACTTTGTGACACAGTGCTGATTTTATTTTAATTTTTATTTTACATTCTAAAAATTTATATTTTCTTAAGATTTTATAAACCCTTCTTAAAAGGGGTAACTGGCACAATGGAAATGCTTTCAGTTGAAGAAGTCCCTCATCCAAGTGACAGTGTTTTTGTTTCATAGGAGAGATTATCTGTGAAAAGATTCTTGCTTTGGAAAGCAAACTTTCCATACACGTACTCCTTTTGTAAATTCTTGCAGTTGAACTGTGCTCTGTTCTTGGCAGTCCCGCTTCCATGTTGGCTGGATCTTGTAATGGATTTCTGTTTGTTACCAGATTGTTAGATTTTTGTGGTGACACAAGGTCTCCTTTATAATTTCACTGCACATTAAAGGTGGAAGGGAAGATGAGTTGAGTTGGAGAGTACATTTGTTTATATGAAAATAATATTTGGGTATAATAACTAAAATAAGGGAATGGTTGGCTGTTGAGTGGAAGCTCTTGTACAAAACTCAAAGAACTTTGCATTCAGCAAGTATAAACTTTACTGTTTCCTTCTACAGGATATGTGCTGTTTCTTTGTGTACGGACACATTATGTTGTTCCCCAGTGCTCCAGTGACTCCAGCATCACTGGGAAAAGACTCTGACTGCTAAAATGTGTGTCTCCTTTGAAAAAGACTTCTAGTATTACTTGATATCTGCTTATCATTCAGGGGTTTGCGTTGTGAATACTTGATACCTTATTACCCCACATTATTCCTTTTTCATTGTTATGCCTTCTGGTTTTTTGACAGGTTGATAGAGGTAGCAGGAAACAGATTCCCTGCTTATTTTGACTCAGACGAAAAGCTGTTCTGCATGACCCGTAGCATTCACCTGTATCGAGAGCTGACCTGTGGCAGTGTACTGAAGAGGTATTCTTTTCCAGAGTGGTTTTTTTTATTTTTTAAAAAAGATAATTTTGACTGGATTTTCTATAACAATATGTGGTTTTTATCAAAGTTTTATGAAGGCTAATTCATTTACTTGAGGCCTTTTCATGATGATAACAGCATGGTCTCCAATAAAGTAAAATTGTTACAGAAAGACTGGCATTGCTCTTTTTCTTTTCTAGCATGTGACTAATCCACACCCATTTGATGTTTTCTAATTCCTAATAGACAATTTCTATATGATCTGATCCCTGTGAGTGTTTAAAGGGCTTCATGTGACAGGTCTTATCTTGTCTTAGATTGTGGAGAGACCATAGTATAAGAGTTAGGTTTTCCATGGAACAGGAGTTTGCTCCTCCAAAATTCAGTTTACTTCCAGGAAGACTGGGACTCCTCCAGCAGTGGGAAGGAGGAATTGTTTCACGTTCATCAGCCTTAATGCTGCTGTTCACAGTGTTGTGTTGTCATGTTGTTAATTTGTGAACACATTTTGCAATGAAAATGAATTAAGTTATATTTAACATAATCTAGTGTATTTTATGTTAGTGGGAGAATTATTCTAAGAATAGTTTCTTCTAGTGCACCTTTATCAAAGAACATCTAGTAGTGTATTATCAATGGTTTAGGTTTGGCCTACTGTCTTTGGAGGTATGTCTTTGGGGGGTTGGACTAGAGGATCTCCAGAGGTCCCTTCAACCCCATATCCCCCATATCATTCTGTGATTCTGTATGTGTAAATGGATTTTGACCTTCTGTATGTGTAGACACCAAGGATTCTGGGGTTGGCAATGGGGCACTGCTACTGTGAGCAAAAAGGCACAGGTTCAATGTCCACTAAACTTCCTGTCTGCTATGCAGAGCTTGGACAACACAGTGTTGCTAATGAGAGGTTCTTCCAAACCTCTCTTTTGGAGAGGTTCTGCCTTGGGTTATGTGGTCTGCTGGAGCCTGAGATTCCTTTCCAAATTTCTTCAACACATGTAGTTGTTAGTGGAGAGGATGTGTGTGGAGGAAAACAGAGAGGGTAACTTTCAGCTTATTGAAGTAAACCTTTTATTTTAAACAATTCAATTAAATAATGTTATCAATGACTGGGTTTTTTTATTGTTTTGGATTTTTTTTAGGATTATGTCTTTGGAAGAAGAAATTATTTCAAAAAAAGTTAAACTCATAATAATTGACTCCGTTGCTTCAGTCGTCAGAAAGGAGTTTGACACAAAACTTCAAGGCAACCTGGCAGAGAGAAGTAACTTTTTGGCTAGAGGAGCATCAGTGTTGAAGTATTTGGCAGAGGAGTTCTCGATACCGGTAAGTTCTTCCTCCTTTTGTAAGTTTTTGCCTTAGAGTATCAAGCAATAAAATCTGAGAAGAATGAATATGACAAGAAGATGAAAACCAGAAAAAGCTTCTAGCAATAACCTTCAAGCAGGTACCAGTTCAAAAATAGATGGGAAATGGGGGAATAGTAAGTGTACTGCTTGTTGTATTTTGTTGGTTTTAAAATTTCTTTTTATTTTGTACTTCAAATAGGGGTTTACAATATTCTCCAGCTGTGTTTTATTTATTTTTCTTAAATCTCATATTTTATTTTGCTGCCCCTAAATATTGCTCATGCTGATGGTTCCCTTCTATTGCAACGCTTGCTCTAACTAGTGCGTACTCTGGCTCGGTGAAGATCTTTTTATGCCTGTCCCTTCTACTTAAGGTTATAGAATCTCAAAAGGTCTTGTGCTCCTGTGATGGATAATGTATGCTAGTTAATTCAGAAAGCAAGGTAGCAGCTCAGCAAATCCTTGTCTACAAAATACAAAGGAAGACACTGACAAACAGTGTGGGGACTGGGTGGAACTGATTGAAAAATGCTTTAGAAGATGTAAGCTGCATAAATGTGTGTGCGTGTGTGTTCTTTATTATATGATCCACCAAGGATCATATCAGCTCAGAAGGTGTCATTGAGGCTCAACTCTTGGAATTATTTCTGAGTATGGGTAGCCTACTCATCGCTCTGGTGTAAGAGACAAAACTGTGGCAAGAACTTGAGTAATAGTGGTGAGGCCTTTTCTCTCTGATGCTGCTGAGGTCACAGCCACTATCATATCAGAAACGTACACATCAGAGATCTGGAACTGGCTGACTTAAGAGGAATGGATTTCCTTCAGCTGTGTAACTTCTAAAGGCTTTTGATGGAGAAGATTAAACCCTGTCTAAGTGCCTTTAAAGTTCAGGTACAAAAGATAGCATCCTAATTCATCCTACCTAAGAAGAAAATAAAGCTCAAAGGTTAAAAGGTTGCCATGATGTTAATGCTTTGGGGCATTTGCGATACCTGGTGTGCTGGTGCTGTCCTGGTTTCTCACTGTGAACACTTTGGTAAGGAGTTCTGGAATTTTGGGCAGGAACTTCTGCTCTGGTCACAGCTCTGTCTTTTTGAAGTGGTCCGTCTTACCTTTAAAATAAAATCTTTAAAGACTTGTGTAATTACATGTAAATACACAGATCGAAAGGTTGTATATTTTTAAAGCACCTATTCGTTAGGTTTATCAATTTACTAAATGGAAATTTAAATATATTTTCATTTGTCGTTACCTTTAACGCACGTTCCTTGTGTGTTGATTCTAGAGTATTTTAAAGATTGGTTAAATTTTATGTTACAAAATAAACTGCAGTAATTCCTATTCGCTAAGAATTTTGAGAGGGCCTTGGCTAGAGATTTGGGTTCTTGCAAACAGATCCGTAGGCAGGGCTGTGTATGAATAACAGCAGAGTGTGTTAACGCATCTCTGAGTGTTGGTGCATGCTAGATACAAGTCTCCTGTGGCATACCTTAGAAACTCAGATACTCTGTAACCTCATTATAAATAACTCTGAAATTATTCCAGATGGTTTTACTTACCTAGAAAATAATAAATATAAATTTGGGACTAAAAGAGCATTACTAAGGATGCAAATTGATTTAGATCACTAATAAATTGGACACGTGAAACAAACGTAACACATTTCATGGCAGAATCCGTGCAACTAAATATTGAGTTGGGCAACGAGTAGGAGGACTCAGTCTGAGACTCTGAAAAAGATTTGAGTTGATGACTGATAGGAGTTGAACTTGAAGTCAATCCTTTTGGCTGTGACTAAAAGGTCTTGTGAAAGATGTTGAGTAGTTGAGCAAGGGAATTGGAAATAAGGATGCTGTGTATTAACTGCTTAGCTGTAACTGTTACGGGAGCAGTAGTTCTGGTGTTAACAGGCAGGGGAGGATGGTGAAAAGTCAACTTCCAGAGAATAGCCTTGTAAATGACAGGGGGAAGGAGAGATCAGTCTTAGTAATTAAGATGTAAGGTGCTCACTTTGTGTAGCTTGGCTAAGGATATGTTAAGGTTCTCTTCATTAGTCAATATGTACTTCTTTGAGGAAGAGGTATTTGATAAAAGCAACCTTCTCTTCAGCTGACAAAGGTATTCCACAGCTCTGCAGTTGGAAGCTGAATTAAGCAAGTTCAGACTTCAAATAAGGAGTGTGTTCTTACTGGACTAATTAATCATTGGAATGCATTACTAAATGTAAATAGCTTCTTGTCACTGGGATTTTTTAAAATGGTCTTTTTTTTTTTTTCTTTCCATTTCCTAAAAAGGAAATGGGTTCAAATAGGATTAAATTTGGGGAAACCCTATACTACCATGTTATGCCAGAGTTCAAATGAGTTTAACACCCTTCCTTCTGTTGGTGTTATGAACTTTCTGGCTGTTTATAATTATGTGTCCATGGTGTCAGGATATTGGGTTTGGTGAGCAGAAGTGATGAACACTCATAGCTTTTGCCAAACTCAAAGGGAGCTGTTTCAAACCCAGGTAGTTCTATGTGGAATGAAGTACTCGGAGGCTGGGGCTGGGGGGAAGCTGACCTTATCTGCCTCAAAACCATGGTCATTGCCCAGTAACCTCTTTGCACTTCTATTTTCTGCTTGTAAAATGGGAATAACAGAGAGTTAATTGTGAGGACTCAGTGTGAAATCTAAATAATATGTAGTAAATGAAACCTTAATCTTTTGAGATGAGAAAAAAAATTTAAACATATTCATTGAATGGTACCATCTTAGTTGCTGCATGAAGCAAGTGAAAGTGTGTGACTGTAAATTTTTGCTTGCCTTAATGTTTTTGATTTTTTTTCTTTGTGAAGTACAAAGAAACAAAAAGCTTTTTTTTTTTTAATATATGGATGTTAGTAAAACACAAGATGTTTCTTGAGGAGTGAAACAGAAACATGATGCCTAATTTCCTTTTTTGATCCCTTCTACCTATCTTAGCAGTAAGCCGGGTTCCATCCTAGGCTCTTTGAATGGTGCCAGGGCAAGCAGCAGCCCAAGGTTTGGATTGCTCCTGGTCTAATGACAGCCACTAAACAGTCACTGAAGCATGTTCCTCTGTGGGGCATTAGGTAGTAGTGTCCCTTTTTCCCCTTCCCTACACATAGCTGTTACTAAAACCTACTTTTTTTCTGCCAGTTTTTTTTTTTTTTAAACCAGCCAGGCAGATCAAAAGAGACTGCTAGAAACTGAAAAGGACAGATGACTAAAACAAACAGAAAGCCCTTTGTTGTTGAAATCCAGTGAATATGTAAAGCTATATGAAAAGTTTACATTACACTTATCTGTTTTAGAGCATGCTGTACATCTGGATCTAAATGTTCTTTCTTATAGTGTGTGTTGATGCTCTCTATCAGATTACATCTTTAAGCAGCAGCAATCAGTCGTATGTTTCCTGTCTAGTTCTGCACTTCCTTATCTTTCTTAAAAAGAATAGAAAACAAAATCACTTTGTATTTTCTTTCTTCTCTTCTTGCATATTCATAGGATACTATTTATTATTCGTAAGTGGTATTCAGTATAAGTAGGTTAGTGTTCATGCTGGTTGGGAGAAACGATGTCTCCGTTTCAATGAAGAGCTAAAACTAAACCATACTATGACTAGAATTCTTCTTGAGATTTAACTGTTTAGCTTATAAAAATTGTTATTTATAGAACCTGGTCCACTAGTTCTTAGTACTTAAGAAAATGTGTGAAGCTGGCTAGACATCCTTGTGGAAAAGCCCTCTAAAAGTGGCAGTTACAAACCCAAACTGCTTTAAGCATTCTTTTAAATATCAAATTGAGACTGAAGATGAAACTTGCTTTGTAAATCCCTAAGGCTAATCGAATTACAACACTGCCTGCCCTTTATACTTGTGTCTGGGTTGTATTCTTAGATCTGCAAAGTTAACCTTTGTTATTTATGATAAGCATGTTAGTTATCATTACTATCAGCAAATGTATAATAATATCTTCCATTCTTTTTTTTTTTATTAAATTGTTCCTTCTGAGAATATGAAATAGTTTAGGAAGACAGACTTTCATCTCTCACTTGTGAGTTATAGTGGAAATGAAAGACAAACCTTACATAACTATTCTCTAATGCTTTTATTTGATATGATAATTAAGTTAACAGTAGTCAAGAAGCCCAACATTTCCACAGATAATATTTTTTCCCCCTTTAGATGCAACATGTTCCATTAAAAACCTAAAAATTCACTTTATCAATACTGATAATGTGGCAGTAATTAAAGCTGTCATAGTCAATTTTTTTTTCACACTCAGGTCTCACTTTTTTTGTTTCCATGCTTAACACTCATGCATTCTGCTCTCTAAACTTTATACCCAGGATATTAATTTGCTTTGGAAAGCCAACTGTTTAGCTAATATATATATATTTGGTTTTATGTTGTGTAAGTTTTTTCTTCTAAAAATCAATGTACATGCACAAAGTACTTGATATCTGCAGTGCCTTTTCTGCACTTTCTGTCTTTGGTTAAGTGTGTTTCATTATATCATCTCAGCTTCCTGCAGTACAGTGTATCAAGACTGAAATGCTTCTGTTGGCAAAGAGAAAATGTTCAAACTGTTAATTTTTCTCTTTCTTTATAAGCAAGTATTTCCATTTGGATTCATCCTTGGTTCTGTTTTATTCTGTTTCCACGTAGTTGGTTGCTTGTCAGCTCTTCTGCACTTTTGCTATTATTGTTCTAATATTTGAAAATATTGACTTATGGAGAGCTAAACAAATTCCAAAATGGAAGATTTTGGAAGAAAGGTTGTTTAAATGCCACTTCATTTTGAATTGGTAATAAATATATAGAAAGTTTTTGGAAAAAATGGACAGTTGAATTGTTGTTAAAATATGTAACAACACTATATTCTGACTTTCCCAAAACTATGGAGATACATTAGACTTATAGGTGTATTTTGTATTCTGGACTGAAAGCTGCTGAAATGCAAACATCATTTTTATACTTTGCTAATAAAAAGTATTTTTAATACTGGTGTTACAGAAACAGTAGTTGAATTATCTTTGCAAGTTGTTTAAACCTAGAATAAGAAAAACTTTTCTCCACTTCTAAAACTTGGAGAACTGGTTCCATTTTGAAACTTTCTAAAACGAGAAATACCTTATATGTTATACCACATCAAAACACATGTTTCTTTAATGAGGAGCTACCCTTATCAGAAGAAAACAGTTTGGAATTGAGTTACCAGAATTTTACTAGCCATATTTAGGCCAGATGTGGATCAAACAGTTTCTAGTGGTGAGAATTCTGGTGGTGGAAAGTGTGGGTCCTTTTCTGTTGAGCTGCTGATATTTATGTAAAGTATCTTGTTGCTCAAATTTCAAGTGTATTTTGTGTTTGGGTATGTATGTGAGTTTGAATGCTGTTCCAACTCTTAAGGATCTGTGTATTTCTGCATAATCCCACTGAACTCCTGGCTATCTGCTTGCTGCCAAAGGTTGAGGCTTCCCAACTTTTGGCAGCAAATCAGCTCTCCCTTCAGTCTGGGGCTGCTACTTGCTTTGTTTCTCCACGTCCCCCCCTTTCCTCCCCCAACTTCCACATGAGTAGCTTGCTTTGGTGCTGCTTTTTCGTGGAGTCTGTGTATTTCTCTAGAGAGCAGCATGAAAGTTAAAATAAATTTGTGAGTGTTTGCTCAGAAGACACAGAATACTGCTGCTGAACCTGCAGAAACTTAAGATAATTCACCAACGTCTTGGAGAAACTTAGTCGTCCTTCTGTGAAGTCGATGCGATCAAAAGATACTCGTGTCTTATGCTAATCATATTGTGAATGCTATCCACAGAAGCATAAATATTTAGAATAATGTAGGTATTGTAAAATTTCTATTATTCTATATGAATTAAAGAAACATTAAATAGCACTAACTTTGTTTTGAGCTGTTCAAGTTGGTGTTCATGTTCTCATTAAATGGTGAACTGAGCAGTATTAGAATATCATGTTTGTGTTAGCTGTGTCAGACCTTTTGGTTTTAAACATACTTTTTTTTTGTGCAAAGAGGGATGCCTAACCTTGTTCAGTGTGCCTTATTGGTTTACATTACAAATAGTTTGTGAAACAAACAAAACATTTTATGCCTGGAATGGAGTCTATAGCTTTGCTTTGTTGGTTTTTTTTTTTTTAATTAAACATTCTAGTGTTACCCTCTATTTTCTTACAAAAACCTGCATAAAAAAACAAGTGTCAGAATTTCCCATATATGTGAACACTGCTGTTTGTAAAGTGTAGTTTGGAATAAATTTTAAGTTGTGTTATTGTTTAATTAGGGAAACAAACTGGTTGATGGGGACTTACAGAGCAGTTTGTTCTTTGCCCTCGCTAAAACTTCATGAACCCAGTTTTCATTGGCAGACTGTTGATGTTTCAATTATCCCTTCACTCTACAGTACTGAGCAAAAAATAGTCTTGATAAAAGGGAGTTAATCCAATTGCTAAGTGTCATTATAGGGGCAAAGTTAGATTGTTTTTTCTTCTCGTGTGGCTGTTAAAAATTATTCTCAGATGGCACAACTTTGTTCTAGTTTAAAATGATTGGTTAAAATGAAATTATAACTATCTTCAGTAGTGCTGCCATCTGTGTACTTTTTTTTTATATGTGTCTGGAGAATATACATTTCTGCAGTTTATGGCCCAACGCAGTGTTCCTTTTGGACTGTCTATGCTCATAAACTGTTTAATACTGCTGAGGAAAAGAAATGAGAAATAATAGAGCAGTTTCCTGTTTTCATGTGGTGGTGAAGTATAGAAAAGAAGGTAATTTAAAGTTATGTGATACTGGAATTCAGTTTTCTTTTTCTTTTAAAGTATTCCCTCCGTTGCTTTTTCCATTTTACAGTGCAAGTGACTTTGCCAAAAGCTATCATTCTGCACAATTGCACACATGAAATTATGTAGAAGGAAGGCACCAGCATTAACATATAGGAGAGGGCGTTGAGAGAAACGAGATTTTATTACCAGGTTTGGTTTTGATCTGCTATACAATCATGGGCAAGGCTTGCTATAAAAGAGGGCAGACACTTTCCTTCATATTTGCCTTGACTTCAATTTCTGAAATACTTTATCCAGAATAAACTAGCAGTTTCTTGTCTTCTAACCATCCTTCTCATTTCAGTTCTCTGGGTTCCCTTCAGCTGATTTACATTATCTTGAAACTGAGGTGCCCAAAACTGAGACAGCATTTCCAGATGCATCTCTACCAAAGTTCTGGTGTGGAGAAGGATTTCTTCTCATGCCTTGCAGGATGTTCTCTTGTTTATGCATCATAGCACACTGTTTGCTTTCTTTGCAACAGCCTGATGTAATTTACTTACTGTTCATTATAAGCCTGGATCTGATTCTGCTGACTTTTTTGCTTCTCCTTCTAATGTGTTATTTTTTCTTGACTTGTCAAGATGGTTTTGTATTCTAATCTTGTGTTCTAGTGTACTTGCAGTCTCCTCCCTGCTCTCCTGTTTTTGCAAGGAAAATGATCATTCTGTCTATTATAGATTCTTTGTGTAACTATTGGATAGAATCAAACTTTGAGCAGACTGTACCATTTTGTTCAGTAAGATCTTTAAACACTGGTAATCTCTATGTGTCATTTTCCAATAAATTTTGCATCTACCCTGTAATAGATTCATCTAGGTTATACTTCTCTGGTTTAAGTAGCATACCTATATAAGATGTTCTACTGCTAAATAAAACCACAGTATTTGGTGGTTGTTTTTTTCTACCTTATGTTGTTACTTTGTATGTGCTATGGAAAACAACTGTAATTGTACTAGGTCTTTATGTCTTTTATTGGGAATTTAGGGTTTGGCATTATGTACTGTTTTGACTGTGTGAGCCTTTAGGCCAATAATCTATTTGTGACTCTGCAGCGAAGTACGTACGTTTTGACTATTTCTTTCTTTTCACATGTTTTCTTGTGCCTCCTTTTTGTCCTTTTGTTCTTTGATATTGTTTGAACTGTAGGTTCTGCATTTGCTCTATTTGAGGCTCTATACAGGATAGCACTGCAAAGAACAGTTGACCAGATTACAAGTTGGAAAAATCTTACCTGTGTGAGCTCAGTATAGACTAATCAGTTCTTTGATTTACAGGTTCTCTAGATTTTGTTTGCTTTATGGTTACTCAGCCCCAGGGCTTCTGGGAATAAAGAGGACCTGCTCTGCAGTTATTACTCCTAAATAATATTGTACCAGCCCCCTGAGGTGTAAAGGGATGGGGATAAGAGGAAATTAAAATTGGGCAATGCATGTGTCTGTAACAACACAAATGTGCCCAGAAATCAAAAGTAAAATCTTATTTGCTTGGAAACAAGTAGAAGTAGAGATGATTCTATCACTTCCCTCTTTGTATCCACAGGACTGCTTTGTGAGAATATTGTACTTGTGTAGAACCAGGTGTGCTGCTGGGGCTGCTTTTTCATGAAGTATGATCTGGAAGCTTCATGTGCTTGCTGCTGTTAACTAGAGAACCTGCTGCTTTTCTGCAGAATTTCCTTTCTTTGCACACAAGGTTGGATGGTAATAACAGACAACCAGACCAAATTATTACAGCCAGATGGTTGATGATCATGTGCTGCCTTGAAAATAGGAGTAACTAGATTTACAGGACACGCTTTTCAATCTGCCCTTTTTCTTCTACTGTTGAGGCTCTTGTTAGAACAATTGTGGAGCTTGCTCTGGTTTCTCTCCTCTGTTTTGCTTGGAATTGAAATGAGCTATAACATAGGTCTCCTGAGCAACTTCATTCTGATATTTCTACAAGATGACTCCATCTTCTTTATTGAGAACACGTATGCTTTGTATCACTGGTCATTGAAGTTGCAGCTATCTATGTTGATTTATTTACCCCAATTTTCTATTTCAAGAAGGAAACCTATCATTTTAACAGCAAGCATTGTTATTCATTTGGCAGAAGTTCAGTATAATCAAACTGAGGGAGCCTCATTCCAAATATGAATTCCAATGAGAATCTACATGATTTTGGTAACCTCATCAAAACTGTAATGTTGCCTCTTGATAAAATGCATAGCTGTGTCTCATTTGAGAATATAGTACTGCTGTTGCAATATTCTAGGTAAACAAAATTAGATTTAGAGGTTTTTAGAGGTTTTTATTAAATTGGACTAAGCGGTCATCTGCAGAATTCTAATCAGACAGGAATGAATGAGATACTGGTTTTTGTTGATGAGACTATATCTAAATTTCAGTAAGACAGCATCTTCCCTTCCCCCTTCCTCCTCCCCAGTACTCTGTTAATAGTTTTGATATTCTGATTTGGATGAGCTGTATTGCCCACCCCAGAATACAAATCAGTTTCTTTGTCTTTAGATTCCAGTGTTTTCCTTGCTTCACTTTTATATTTTGTATTTACCTCATACTTTTGACCTAGGGCAGAGTACGCTCCACTCTTCAGCGATATGAGGTTTTAACTGGATTCTTGGCACACTGTGGTATTATATTTTTTCATTATGTGCTTGTTAGCAAAATCACCTCTAATACGTGAACTAAACACTACTTCTTCCTGCAACTGAAACCTTCAGCTCTTGTTGAGGAAAATTGCTTTAAAAGTGCTTACTGCTTAGATGTTTTTTGTAACTTCTTAAAGGTCCCCCCTAGGGAAAAGGAGGGCTTGCTCAAGGCTGGAGGCACACACTGGTACTCTGGGTACATTACTTCTTAAAAACATTAGTTCAAGCAAACCAACTTGAGATGTTGGCAGTCTTTGAAATACCAAAGTGAGGTTATTTCTCTGCAAAACCAATGAACAGTACTAGCGAGCTACAACTGGGCAATTGGAAACTTGGTGTAGGCCTATGTGTTTGTATCCCTATCAGTCTTAAATTTGTGCATCGCCAAGTATATGTTAAGTCCTTTTTTTCTTCCAGTAGTTGTGAGAGAAGATGCAATGAAAGGTACGTTAGGTATGAAATACTAAGATATTTTTTTCTTTAAATTCAGACCCTTGCCTTCTGATATCTTCTGTGACTTCCTTAAATGGTGTCTTATTCTAACAAATCTCTCATTTGCCCAGAGAGTTTTGGGACATCTAAGAACTGTTCTGTTACGTCTTTAGCAAATTCTCTCAATTCTCCAGAAACAGTTCAGGAGCTTGCTCTTCACCTTTGTAGTGATATGTCCTTTTCCATATAATTTTCTAGCTAGATAGTGAAGAGCTTGTTTGGAGGAGGAATTGACGGATAAAACATTTAAGGTTCACTTGTGCCCAAAATTGTTTGTGGGGAAAATTCTTAGCTCAAAAAAATTTTCCAAATATGCACTGTCATAGGATTTTTTGCGGGGGTATATACAACTAACCACTTTTGGCTGACGTGCTGGGTTTGGATAGCTTTTCTCTGGCTGCATGGAAGAGCTTCGTGTCATGGCCCTTCCTGGCATCGTAATGGAAACAGTCACACCGGGGAACTGAGCACAAGGTTTCTGAGGGGGCCTGGGTGCCGAGTGTAAATGCAGAACTAGTACACTCTGTATTGGGACAGACAGGCTCTATGCTGCTTCTGCAACGCCCCTAAAATGGAGCTATTACAAGCAGAAAGGTGCTGCTAAAACA
Source organism: Scolopax mira (assembly GCA_004320125.1). NCBI lineage: Eukaryota > Metazoa > Chordata > Aves > Charadriiformes > Scolopacidae > Scolopax > Scolopax mira. The sequence goes on along the minus strand of BJBW01000061.1, from coordinate 80,399 downwards.
ATTTGTGAAGCCTGCTCCTGCTTGTCAGATTTTCAAGGAGCAGATTGTTATTGGCTGGAGATACTGTTTTGGGGTTGGCAGGAATGTTCACTGCTGTGCCTCCTTTTTCAGTTGGCTTAAGGAACCACTCAAGAGAGGAACTACCAAAGTGGTGAAGCTGCTGCCTGGAAATCCACTGACCTGCAGCCCACTGTTGTTGTTAGGAAAGAAGTCTACCAGATACAAGCTGCAAGCAGAGTAAATTAGCTGTGCAAATCATAAGTGGCACATGGGTAGCAGGTTAATTGAGCCGGCATGATAGAAGGTTTGAGCAGTCCAAAATCAAGCTGTGGTCAACTGATGTCAGAGATTAAACAGCAGCAAGACAACAATACATACTTTTTTTCCTTCCTGCCTGCCTTATAATTCATTTCAATATAGAGTTTGCAGCTGGCTCATACTTGCTGATGAGCCTGAACAGGGGTGTAAACCATCTGAAAAGCAACCCAGGAAATAAAAGGTAGCAGGCAGTTGTGCAGGCACTAATGTAGGCAGAAAGGAGGGGCAGGAATGTGTGGTTTCTGGCATCACACAGATTTTTTGAATGTAAAACTGCATCTTCAGTAAAAAGAGTAAATATGAGTAAAAGTGCTAACCAGGTTATTATTCAGAATGGGCAAAGAAGAAGAGTGTTAGGTGCTTGGAACATCCTTTAAACTTCTGATGGCTTCAGGAAAGATTTTGTTACATGGCATTATTGCAGTGCTTTGTACTTTAAAGGTGAGCCAATGCCTGGCTGCATACAGCCTAGCCTTACATTGCTTAGGGCTTTTGTGCATCATTAGGTCAGTGTCCTGGTTTTAGTCTGCACATTCTGGTTTTAAAATGCATCATAATATGCTGTATTTGGAGTTGTAATATATCCGTGCATAATGAATTATAGCTGAGGTCAGAAACTATGCTGAATAGTAGATTTTCAAACCACAGTATTTCTTCCTATGCTAGAATTCAGATTGAAATGTATAACAATCCATAAAATAGCTGGTACAGTTCATAACATGCTTGCATTCCTTCATTATTAATAGCTTCATATCCATCTGTCAGCATGCTATGGCTAAACCATTAGCCAAGTTTTTGCAGCTGCTCCTTTACAAGTTTGCAGAATGTAGTTATCTCCAGCTCCTGTTCTTTGTCTACTAGTAAGAGGAAATTTTACAGAGAACTTACTAAATTGTCTGAGACTGTACGTTCAGTTCTAGGTGAAAGTCTATGATCTTAATTTAACTTACTGGGTCTCTGGAACTTTTCCTGCTATTTCTTTTGCTTGAACAACATTAGTCACAGCATTTGTTTCAAGTAATAGTGGTTTGTTTAATGAAAAGTTCCACACTGTTGTAGTCCTGTATTTTTGTAGTTGTATTTTTAAGTTGTATTTTGTATGTTGTAGTTGTATTTTTAAGACCATATTGTGCAAATTATAGTTGCTGATTTGATCTGAAGATAGAGCCCCTAGGGAGGTCTGGTTTGAGATTAATGGGTCTAAGGGTAGTGAGAGTGTGGTGTTATTTGTTTTGACTCCTTCCATTAGAACACGGATGAAGGTGAATATTGTTTGCAGCAAAGACAGCTGTCCATGGAGAAAGTAGTATGTATGTGGTCTGCCAAACTACTTTGTGGATGGTACTGAGCAGCTACTGGAGAATAACAGTTAAGATTATTGCTAAATCAAAATAGTTTCACGCTAGTTACTTGGAAATGCAAAGTTTCTAGGAGTATTTGTGTGGTCCAGCATCTCTGTGTGTTTTAAATTCCAATACTGTCAAATTTGAAAGGCCACAGTTTGTAAATCACGATAGATACCTGCTCCTAGTTTTGGTGCCAGACAATATCTGTTAACATAAATACGACATTTCTAAATGATAAAATAATATTTGTATATATTTAAAAGGTTCTGTCTTTGAAAATAACATTATTTATACCGATAGGATGTAATGAAATCTTTGCAATCTTATAAAATCCAGTGCTAGGGAATAAATGCCATTTTGCATACTTAACTCTCACCTGCATTCAGTCCAGTTGTTTGCCTCTGACTGGACCACCAATATGTCAAAGCTCTCACCCGTTTAATACAGTGGCTGTTGAAATTCATACTAACAGATTGTTTCCTTTCATTTCCAAAGCTTTAAACTTGTTATTTCCATGCCAAGAGCAAACTATTACCAGACATTATTATAGAGTGGTAGGAGACCAGTCTATTAATAGGCTTGTATTTCAGTTGCCTTAATGTCTTGTTTGCTTGTTTTCTTTCTGATGTTGGAGTGTTCCTCAATGGGGTTAGCTTGAAAGTATATCCAGATTTCATGTCATCGGCAAACTTGCTGAGGTTGCACTCTACCTCGCTGTCCATGTCTCCAACAATGATATTGAACAGCACTGGTTCCAGTATAGACCCCTGAGGAACACCAGTTGTCACTGGCCACCAACTGGACATGAAGACATTGATCACAACCCTTGAATGTGGCCACCCAGCCAGTTCC
>BJBW01000061.1:0-77854 GCA_004320125.1 Scolopax mira | reverse complement strand
GTGTGGGACAGTGTCAAACTGTCCAAAGAGATTGCACCAAGTACAGGTAGATGACATCTATTGCTCTGCCCTTGTCCACCAACTGTGTGATACTATCATAAAAGGCCACCAGATTTGTCTGGCATGATTTGCCCTTGATGAAGCCTGTTTGCTGTCTCCAATCACCTCCTTATTTTCCATGTGTCTTAGCAGAGATTCCAGGAGGATCTTCTCCATAATCTTGCTAGGCACAGAGGTGAGACTGACTATCCTATGGTTCCCTGGGTCTTTTTTGACTATAAGGGTTATGTTCCCCTTTTTCCAGTCTGTGGGAGCTTCTTCGTGGTCGCTGCAATTGAGTCCTTTGTCTGGATGCTGGAGGTGAGGTTTGCGTACTGATCAATGTGTCATGAATTGCTGGTACAATAACTGAGCTGCTGCTTTTTTTCATAGGGCCTCCCAAATGTAAGGAGGTACTACACAGAGGAGATGTGCAAATAGCCAGGAAACAACTTGCATAGCAATGCCTGGTACACAACTGGATTTGCTCTTACTGGAGTACAGTAAACTACTGGATATCTGTAAATTTCAGACTTGTTTGGAATTAAGGAAGCAGCATGAATACTGTTAGGTGCTGCTTAAAAACGTGAACCTGGCCCTAGTACGCTTGTAGAGCCTTCTGGAGTTTAAGCAGAAAACACTGGAACTTGTAGCCAGGCCCAAAGCATATGCATGTCATGCAGTCTAATCAATTCTGTTGAACGTAACTTCAATATTTATGTAAGTTTATGGTTTTGTAGCTATAATGTTCCTCAGATAATGAGAATCTCCAAAGAAATGCTAGGTAATTAAGAACACTCAGTCATGTTAACATTGGTTCATATGAAGGTTAGACAACATTGACTCTTTGGCATAGCAAACTGCCTTCTTTCCAACAGTTTAATACACTCAAGATTCTGTTCTTTAAGAAATCATATAAGTCATTGGCATTTTTTAGGCAAAATATGATTTTGATTTGGTCCATAAATTTTTCTATATGTGAAAAGAAAAGCTCAAGGAAAATAAAACTTCTGTGGCAGCAGGGAAAGACGCTGTGATATCAGTGATAAGTCATATGGTTGTATTCCTGAGCTCTAAAAATAGATACAAACTTAATTACTGTCAAGTACTTCTGTCAGAAACTGTAGATGGAATTACAATGTTATGTTTTTTTTAGCAATGCGGAAGTTTTTTAGTAATCCATATACTGACACAGTCTACAACTTCAGAGTATTTTGATTACTACAGCTTTTTTTCCCAGCTTCAGTAAATCTGCTTCCTAGTTCAGAGTTGTAGCTGATGAGGTAAGGATAAATTGAAGAAAGATTCCTAGGGAGTGGTGTGAAAGTTTTTTTATTAGCTCAATTGATACAGTCAGGAAAAGGGAGAGCTTTTCACTAGAAACCTGAAGAGGTGCTTGGGAAAACCTACTTGTCAGTTGGCCTAGTAAAGGAGAGTATTTCTGCCTGTAAATTTTCCCTCATCTAGTTTAGAGTTTATAGAGTTGCTGATAAGCTTTCCTGGTTTTTCTGTGAGTGTCATTTAACCTGAAAATATCTTTTATGTTTAAATTGTAAGATGCCAAATGCTTGTGGCTGTTTGCATCCCTTTGTATGTAAGCGATCTAGTACGGATGCAGTACTGATATGCCTGATCATTTGGTGTTAATTAATTTTTTGGGGGATCCACTCTTCTAGCATAGGCATGTGGAAATTCTAACAGAAGAGTAGAGACAGCAGATTTTTTTTTTTTGCTGTTATAAAGAAATTCTTGTAAGACCTTTTGTAGAACAGGCAGCTTTAGTTAGTTTTGATAGTACTGAAATGGAAGTATAAAACTGACGCTCCTCCCTCTTCCTGCACCAAATTTTAAAACAATTGGAAGTTAAAACTGACACTGTTTGAACCTCTCTTGAATTTTTGATATGGTTGATATGTATCTGATGTTTCAGCTATTGTATGTAGCAGCTGAGAACATCTGTCTTGCTCCTAAAGGTTTTCTTTTTCCTTTGCTTCAGCCTGTGCCTCATACTTGAGCTATCTCCAAATGGAGTCTTTGTTTGCAGGTGATTATCTTTCACTGGTTTGTTTCTTTCCCTTATCCTCTCTAAGGATAAGGTGATAAGAATCCAGTTTAAAGACACCTGAAGATCTACCATCTTGTTATACCAGTCACTATATTAAATCTGATTTCAATATCAGGAGTTAGTTTTCCTTGGAAATGGTGAAGAAAGGGGCAGGAATTAGTCACACCCCTTTGTGTTAATTTCTTGCTAGTCATCTTATTTTCCACTCCCCTCTTGTGTATTCTTCACTTTATCTATTCAAGGCTAAAGAGATCTTGTCCACGTTATTTACAACAGCAGTCAACTTACAGTACTAATTTAGTCACTGTTGAATTTCTTGGGTTTTATGTTTTCTGAAACAAACACAACCATGGTATCTTGGTCAGTTGGGATGAAAATGTGTGTGGCTAACAAATTCAGGCACTTAAATTCATTAATATTTTTATATTTATTGTTGAAGGTGAAATTTCACTAGTAACTTTTTGAAAATGCTGTGAGATTTTAATGTGTATATATATATAGTATTTATACATCCATAAATACACACCTATGTTACCTTTTTTTGTTGTTACAAAAGCATATGTGTAGCCATATAATGAATTGGAGTAGGGAACTGATCCAGCTTAAAAGTGGTCTTTTGGGTTTTTTTCCTGAATAACTTTTCACCTGAACACAATATCCCTGTATCCTGACTTGTTCACTTGTATTCCACTATAATCCCTGCATCCTTTTTTAAAGAATACTTGTGTTTCTAATTATTGTTTTTTTTAAACTTGGTTATCCTTGTACCTAGCAGCTTATGTTTTCTTGTTTTCTTGAATTGCATCTCCCCCCCCCTTTTTTTTTTCTTTATTTCTCCAGTCTTGTGATACCTTCTTGAAGGCTAATCCAGTCTTGTCATAGTCAGTTCCTTCTGTGTATGGTGCTGATGCATAAGTATTTTTTTGGAATGATGCAGGGGACTTCAGTGTTGCTACTGAAGATAATGGTGTGGTTTATTTGTTCCTCTCACTAGAATGTAGTAATTGGACAACAGTTGTGTTTTTTCATCTGTATGGGTTAAGACTAAACTTAAATGTACTAATTCTTCTCAGGTTTATTTTCTGTATTAATATAATAAACTGTAGGGATGGCAAGTGATTTGTAAGCAAATAATATCATTCAGGGTCCCTAATTATACTGAAACTCCAGGCACTGACTTTTCAGTCATCAGAACTTGAAGATAAATTAACTCCCTCTGCTGCAAGTTGTTGTATTCTTTCTCAATAATTTTAGATATTGAAATATTATCATTTACATAAAAATGCTAACTATGAAAGCATTTGCAAGAACTGCCAGCAGATTTTATAATCTTGTGGGGTTTTTGGTTGCTCATTTTGTGTAAAATACATAAACGCTCTGGCAATGTTGGTGGAATACGGAGATGATAGAGGAAGGAATCTGCTGGCTTTTAAAAGAGGAATCACAGGCATTTTCTGCTTTCCATACTTTCCAAATACTGATTATATAGATATTCTGAAATGTATTTTATTATTCATTCTGTATTCCATCATCTCATTGTCATTAATTTTGCATTCCATCAAGTAACTTTTCAGAATGTGTTTATGGTCCCTTGACAGGAGAATATATTTTCTAGTAGCCAGACATTGATGTAGAAGTTGTTTGGATTATGTTCTTAGCTGTGTTGTCTGGTATCTCCCCTGGCCCAAGTTTTAATATGTGAAGGAAAAAGAAGCTTTAATGAGAAGGCCTGTGGATGAAGGATTCTATTTGTGGCAAATATTGTTTACTTACTCTCTGAAGTAAGTACAGTATTCCTATTCTAACTTCCGACGCTTTTCTGTAGCAATTTTGGGTATTTTATTTCCCAGGTAATAGGTGTGTATTTTGCACAGTGTCTGATTAAATTTGCTTTTGACTGAGTACTGACTGCTATTTGGTTATTGCTTATGGAAAAATGATCTAATTTCTATGTAGAAAATCAGTTATGTTAATTTAGATCTTTGCAATAAGTGTCTAATTGGTGTTTTCTGGAGAGATAATGAATATAGGTACAATAGTGGAGAAATGTTACAAGTTAATTTCTGCCCTTGTTAAGATTTTGCACAGTAGGTTTAACTTAAGAATTTAAGTATTCACTTTGAGATTAAATATAATAAAGCCTTAATTACCTGCTTTAGTTAGGCAGAATGCTTTGTTAGCTGAAACATGCTCTGAAACATATCATTTAGTAACAATTTTTTTATTATACAAACCTTTGATGCTCCCATTGACAAAACTGGGAATTAGCTGCATTGGAATTTTTTCTGCCAGTTGGGAAAGCCTTTTTCTGAGCAACATCCACAAGGTGGTGCCTTTTCATCACCTGAAAGGGGAAGGAACTTTTGCTTTACAAAGTCCATGTTGGCTTTTGGCCTGTTGCTTAGCAGAAATGGAAAGCTCAGGTACTGGGGTGACTATATTCAGGGAGAAAAGGATAGAGTGAATGCTATCATTCTCTGTTCTTTCCAGCCTTCATGGTTAAAAACTGACCGTGATGCTCCGAAGTTCAGACCTAGAAGAGAGAGAAAGTGGCTTGGCAATCATAACTGAGCCGTGTTGGCAGGATCATGAAAAGATAAGGCCTGGAATACTGATGTTGTGCAGGCCAGGGAGGCTGTGTACTGCCAGAGCATCCTGTGAAATCAGACCTAGAGCTGCCATAACTTTCACATGTCAGGCTCGGTCACCGTGGTGGAATGATACAGGAGCCTGAAGGTGGAAAAATGAGGAGTGCTTTGGGCAAGTGCTTGTGCAGTCTGGGGCTGGCTGACAGCAGACTGGCATGGCATTGACAACTCTCTTTTAGTTACATTATAGTTTAAGGGGAATTCTGTTGAAGATGAGGCAGTTGGAAAATGTTCTGAAGTATTACCCTCTATTGCAGAATAAGACCTGAGAACAGTAGTATTAAAAGAAAGAGTTTTTTCACATGACTTATATGTAATTCCCAGCTGTGAACCCTCTGGCAAGGAGCATGAAATCCAAAACACAGCTGATAGGGGAAATGGCTGTTGTAAGCTCAGACTGAACACTTGAGTATTCATAGCATGGTGTTTTTACAAACAGACATTGGAGTGCATCAGAATAATTTGGTCTTGAGATCTGTGCAGGCACCTCCTCCTGGCTGTGTGCATTTTCAGATACAGTGGCAATCAGTGCTGAAGGAGAACCAGGTGTGCACCACATTGTACTGGTTTCCCTCCAGAATAGCAAGACTCGACCCCCCCCTCCCTTATACCTCTCTCTAACAAATTTCCTGCTGCAAATTGGTCTTGTGTTTGCCTTTGTGTACCCTGTGACCCCTTCAGAATATTTGTGGTATTTTGAACCTTGCATTGTGTGCATGACACAGTGTTTAGTTTGGAAACGAAGTTTAATTTAATCACACATGCTGATTGTGGTGTTTATTTTGGAACCAATAAGTAGGAGGCAACCTTTTATGTTTTATTAGTCTAGATGAATTCTCCATGTTACTTGATAACCATGTATAAGTTCCAACTAAAAAAAAAAATCTATATTCAAAGGAATGCTGAAGAATGGATGGCACTTGAATACGGCCTGTCATCTGTTCCAGGCTTGGATTCTCTTGGACACCTAAACTCTTTGGGTGTTTGTGGTTCACTGTGGTGATAGTTTTTTTTAGAGTGGCTATTTTGTTTTTAAAGGATTGTATATCGTTCTTCTTTATGTCCCAGCGGAGCTGGAGGGGGAGCTGTTTTGGAAAGAGCAACATTCACATTAAAGAAGCAGCTTTTTCTGTTTGTTTGTTCCCTTAATTACAAAGGAAGGGAACCATTTTTTCAGGGAGAGGTTATAGCTCTGTGGCCCTGGCCTTGTTTCATTTGCTTCCCACATGTCTGTGTTTACAGCAGAATGAGCAAGTATTAGAAGCTGATTTGCTACTCCCTGCAAACTGCTCCCTACCCCTAACATCCCAGCAAAACTGCTCATGTGGTCTGCAGTTAATAATACATGTGGTGTTAATTCTGGCTCCAAATCTTACCTTTCTCTGAGTGCTGACTCAGAAAGGGGGAGAAAAAAGGAGCGAGTTTCTATGAGCCCTCTTTAAGAACGTGATGGAAAAGGATGTAACAGAAAGCTGAAAGAAACCCACCAGCAAAATTTAATGCAGCATTACAGGAACACCTGCCTTCAGTATTTTAACTGCTGAAGTGAAGCAATTTTGATGAAAAGTTCTTTATGTCATGAAATAATAGCAGATATTGTATGAGATATTAATGAAGTATACAGCTTTAACTCTTACCTGTATTTTTCCTGTTATATTCTACTTGTGTTGCTTGTTCTTCTAAAAGAAACTTTCCTCCAAGAGAAGTGTTGGAATTCTCCCCTAACAAAGCAATGCACTTAGAAGATGAGATTTGATAATCCAGTGATGTTTGAGATTCCATGTCTTCTCTATTCCACATTCCTGTGTAGCAAGATGTGGTGTTATTTCCATGGCAGTTATATGGTGGCTCTTGGAAAATGCTGTTTTTCTCGTGTTTGCTGTAAGGTTTTTTCCCATATCTGATTTCCTTGATCTTGTGAAAGAAAATAGGATGTTATGATAAGAGCATAATCAAGATGAGAGGAGAAACAGGCTAATTCTTTGTTGTGGTTGGGATTTTTTTGGGGTGTGGTTGGGTTTTTTTTTTTGTTTTAATTTAATTGAAAATTTCAAAGTGTGCTTTAGATCATTATATTAATTTGTATTCCACACCTCAAAGGTGATTGTCTAGTCTGAGCGTAGCATGTGTGTTAGTCTGCATGGAGGACAATACTAGAAGGCATGGTATCAAACTGGGCAGAAAAACAATGAATTATTTCTGAAAGATGTTTTGGGCCCTAACTTCCATTTGTTGTCTGTAGGAATACTGCACTTGAGTGCAGACACAGTAGATGGCACTTGAGTCATTAATTTTATGATGTAGGAATGAAAGCCAAATTCAGTTACAGAGCTGGCTGTTTGTAGGAATAGGCACATCTTATTGAAGGAGCAGCCTCAAAGCTTTTGCTTTCAGTTACATAGTCCTAGAAGAGAGTAAAACATGCACAAATTCTTTTTCAGTATAAGCAGGTCCTCTGCAAGTCCTTGAGTTTGATGAATTTTTAAGAAGACAAGTGGGCAGGCCGTGATCAACCTGAACCACAAACACGCAGTGCCAGATTCCCTTTAAACATGTTGTCAGTGTTTGGGTTTGTAATCTGTTGTTTACCACGTTCTCTAATACAGTTTCTTCATTTATTTTTTTCTAGTCTTGCTCACTTCATCGGACCATTTGTGATGTGACCTCTGATAGCAGGTGAAGGATATAAATCTGCTAGCAAAGTAGATTTCAAACCATATCATTTTATTATGAGAACAGTTTGATACTACATTCCTTACTGTGGCTACGTCCGATTACTGGTATATTCTTAGCCTTGGTTGTTTTGCTAATCAAAATGTAAATATATGATTTAGGGTGTTCCAGAGTGGTTACCTCATGCTGTGTTTGGTGCTGTACCCTTTGACAGTACTGTCTGGTCACTTGTTTATTCTCAACATTTTCAATACTGGCATTAGATGGTGAGTTGATGGTCCTGAGAGCTAAACGACAGTACAGATTTCCCCAGTAATATCCTGTCACTATGACTTGGCACTAACACTTATTGCTGAGTTGAGATGGCGTAGGCAGACTCAGTTCATGATGCATTCTTTGGCCTTGCTGTTGATGCTCTTATAAAACTTATTTTAATGAGGATGCTATTGACTTGAACCCAGGAACAAACTTAATTTATGTTCTTCTTCCCGTGTTGTTTTATCACAGTTTGTTTTGACAGTTTCAGGATTTAGAGCTCATTAATATGTTTGAAGGCCAAAAAATTATGTTTATTTACTAGATGAGAGTTCTAGCTGTATCCTTCATTTTGCCTAACCAAATTTTGTAAAATAAGTAGAAATATTTGTGTATGCTTTACTAGTGTTACTTGGAAAAAACTGCTGCATGTTAAACAGGTGTTTACCTGCCACTGAGGTTGACCGGTGTGACTTAGCAGGGAGTTTACCCCTTGGTTTCTTTTGCTTTGAGTATTTGCTGGTGAGTTTAATCTCTCAGTACAGCTCTTTCTGATTGGTTATACGGATGTGTACTGGACAGAAATGTAAAAGCTAAGAGAAAAGTGTAGGGAACTTTATTTGAGGGTGTAAATGATTGTAGCTGCCCACTAGCGTGGTCTCCTCATCTCATGATGAGGACAAGTCCTCTGATGATTTAGCTGCATCTGCCTGTAATTCAAGATGCTCCATTCAGGTTAGAGAGTAATTAAATCCTTTTAGCAGCTAGTCAGTTTTGTGAATGTTTTTCCCTTCCAAAAAGCCAGCTTTTTCCTCTTTGACTGAGACTCCCCAGCAGGAGGTACCTTTTTGCTTTGCCAGTTGGAGAAAGCCCACATCCACTTACAAAGGCTATCCTGGAACTCACAGGCATTTCATTTTAATTCCAGGCAACCATCCCTTTGCTGCTGCCTTTGGAACAGCTCAGCTGTGGAAGAAGTGAGCTAATCTGGAAATTTGAAAGTGAAGTACTTAGTGAAGCCCTGGGGTTTACAGTTGGAGTAATTAAGGAGGGGAATTGCACACCCCGTACTTGATTTTTGTTTTAATTAGTCTTCCTTTGATCTAGTCTCTCAATTTTAAATTTTGATATTTGAATCAACAACCTGCCACAGTATATTGCTTAACTCTTTTCCTTCTCAGCCTGTAGAGGAGATGTAGAATATTGTTTATGCTTTCTGTTTTCTATTTTGTTAGGGAAGGTTTTGGCTGTCACTCCTGTTTCCTATTTTCTACTGGGATTCTTTCCATCTCTCCTATCCCGTCTTTTCTCCCATTCTCGCCTCCCAGTCTACTCTCTTCATCAAACATCTTTACCAATTTTCCATTCACTTTAGGATGTAGTTGAGAATTGTTTAACTTTTAGAAACATGCCTCAGGCATCATTGTTAGGTTGTCTCTTTCATTATGAATCAGTCCCACTCCTTCCATGTGACTTCTCATTTATTGGAAGAGCTATCTTTGTCGCCGTTGCCAACTGGAATAGACTCCCTGCACTTCTCCACTTTGCTGGATGAACCAGCTAATTTTAGCTCTTATTTGAAAATCCTTTTTTTTTGTTTCTACCTTGGCATCTGAATTCCCCTTTCTGAGGCAGAATTAATATATTCTGCCTCAGTTTGTCACCGTGTTGCTTTTGTGATGCAGCACAAGGGTGTTTTCACATACACTGTATTTGCAAGTTGGATGTTTAAGCATGCTAAAGTCTACTGTGGTTATATTAATGATGAATATTCTTTGCTTTTCTGGCAGGTTCTGATATTTTATCCCCTTGTTATCACAACAACAGTCTATAGTTGTTGTGCAGGTCCTCTTTGATAGAAAGAAACGACCAGCTTTAGAAAGAGAATAGCGATTTAAGTCAGAAGCATCAGGCCAACCATGATTTCTTGAAGAAAAGTTATGAAAACACTAATATTGACATAAAACAAATAAGACTTTAGTTTTTGAAGTCTTATCCAAAAGAAATTTCTGCCAAAATCTGCTGGGCAAATATGGTAAATAGCATAGGAACCTGGTCTATCTACTTTGGAAAAACAAAACTTTATATTCACATTACCAAGATTTGAACTTTGCTTCTAGGAGTTGGATATTTTAGAATTCATCTAAGCTATGTTACTATTAAACTCCTGTTATCTCTGAGTGGCCATATGCCCTGTTATATTTTATAAATAAGCAGAAAGTGTTTGGAGCTTCTGATACAGTTCAGTGCACAAAAATGCTTATGGATACATACTGTAGTTATGATTTCTTTTTGACAGCCAGTCTTTTTTTTTATTATTTCTTCAAGTGAAGGAGACTCTGCTACTGATTTCTCCATGAAAATTTGCCCAATCAATGATACTGCTACCTATTTCTTTTTTCTTCCTACTGCAATGTATATATTCCTGTTAGCTTTTCAATGCTCCTCTGTTTCCTGTTTGTTAGTCCCTGAGAATCAACAACACAGCTGCCCTTTGGCCAGTGGAACTGCTACTAGGTGAATGGAGGGAGACCTTGATGGGTGTTTTGCCTTACCTGTGATTTTTAGCTGGTTGCTATTTACTTTAGGAGCAGTGTTACAAGGTTAAAATTAGGTTTGTGGGTTTCTTTAAAGGAGTTTGGTTATTTAGTTCTATCTTGCGTTTTGAATTAACAAAATAGGAAGGAGTTGTGTAGGAATTCTTCTCAAATGTAGTTGAATTTAACTTTCATAACTGATGTTTACTCTCAGGTATTACACATCTCAGCTTTGATAATTACAATGAAAAGTCTAATCAGTTCTAGTCTTATGTGATTTCATGGTATAGTGGGATATTAAGTGTAAATATAGCAAGTATATTTTTCTCCTTCAAACAATGAAATTTCACATTTTTATAGCCCTTAAGCAAGCAGCCAAAACCTAATGAAAATTTATCTCAAAAGCAAGTAGGGAGAACCAAGTATCCAGTATTTTAAAAACAAGTATATGCCATAAATAGTGTAAGTATAACCTTTTTGTGTTCTTTGTCTTTGATTTAAGGTTGGTTATGGTTTTGATTTATTTTTTTTTAAATATTTTTTCCTTGTCCTAGTTAGGGCAGAGTTTCCAGTGGTAAAACAGATCTTTCTTGAGATTCTGAAGAGCAGTGATGAAATTGGTGATAATTACCAAGAATACTGGCTTGGTATTTTTAGAATTCTTACCCATGTTGTATTTTTCACAAGTGTTAGGCCATATCAGATTTTCCATTAAACTGTTGTTTGTGATGTCTGATAAACAAAACTTATGTATTTATTTCAACAGTTCTGATGATTACTCTTAACTGCTTAAGCTGTGATTTGTCATTGACATAGAAGCTATTCGATGGTGGTGGCTCCCAAGAGGTGACATTGAGATAAAATTTTTGAATGTGGTTCCAAATCAAATAAAATCATATTGGAAAAGCTCTAACATAAGCATAAAATTACATCTTTCAACATCTTGCATATGTAAATGACTGTTGGTTTATCATGGAGTATTTCAGACTCCAATTCAGATTGCAGCTGTTTCAGGTCTGAGGAGGTTGTGAAGTACTGCATTGTGAATTGCATGTCAGTATCTTGAGTACTTGATTTATTTTTTGTAAAACACATGCAGGATAGCATTTTTCTGTTTCAAATAAAAGTTCATAGTTGCAACATTAAGTGAGTTGGTTTCATTCTAGGTTTCGAAAAAGCAAGGATTGAGGAACAGTTACATTAATATTTTGTTTTGTCTTGTAAAGAAATCACTTTAATGTGACACAAAAGTCTGAACTGAACTCTGAGTGATAATGGAGATTTATCAGAAATGCCAGGAATTGAGATTTTTCCAAAATAAAGAGAAATTTCACATTGTTTGGATAAAGTAATCAATCTATCTCATTCATGGTATATATACATTTCTGTGTTCTTTCTGTTGGATCCACTGTGGAATAAGTTAGAAGGAAATAAAAAAATGTAAACTAATTATTTAAGGAATAAGCTGTTTCCCCAGTAATTTGTTTATCTCTGTCTACTCTTGGAGAGCCATTAGCTTGTTTCATGAATATGCTGCAGTATAGGATTTCATGGGCAAGAATTTTGAAGACTGTATAGGCAGAAAATTTTTGTTAAAAAAAACAAATTGAAGACTTTTTTTCTGACTGGTGTAGAACAATATCCATATGTTACTTTTCATATGACATAATAGCTTTTAGAACATTCTGCTTTGAAACTAATGACTAAGTGTAGATTTCAAAGCTTTTCTTAGCTCCATGCAAATAAAGCACATTGTTTAATTAATGGAGGACACAGCAATGTATTTGTTGGGATGGGGAGAGGAAATAATTCAAAACTGACAGAAGCAAAATCTTAAGTAGGGCTTTTGACTCACATAAGATGAATAATTTTAAGATTGAGGGGTTGGAAATGAGAGCCTCCTTAGCAGAAATTATGGCATAGTTGATGTAAAGAAGCAGGAATTGTTCAGTGGTTCTATTTTCATGGCAGCAAAACCATGGTGTGTTGTGTGTGAGTGTTTTTGTTGAGTGTTTTGTTTGGCGGTTGTTTGTTTTTTTGTGGGGTTTTTTTTGTTTGTTTGTTTGGGGTTTTTTTTTGCCATGGGCTTTTTCTGAGTCCTGGTTCTGTTCTCTTAGTACGCCTTCCCATTCTCTGCTTTTGCTGGATCTGGCGACTCTGGAATGAATCCTGTGCTTTTCAGCTAAATTTATTAGCTTAGGTTCTGTAATACATGCACCATTTGAAGGTGGTGTGTATCACTATCATAGTTGTTTTGGTGGGGAACAAGTTGTCTATGTGAGTTTTTAGAAGCTTAATATTTATGGAAAGGGAATCCTTTTTTATTTTCCTGTCTAATAAGTGCACAGTGTCTTTGAATAGATTTGCGTTATGGGATATATATGTCAAATAGATCACATTTATTTCTGTCATGATGGCTTTATCAAGCCTCGCATGAGTACCTCAGTAACTGTCATTAAAGGAGGAACTGTTCTACTAATGAAAGATGCTATTGAGTAAGTACTTGTCTTCACTAGGTTGTGAATGTCATTAACTTGTTGAAGTTAATTGACAAAGATAGGTGTATTTTGTCCACCCATTTGATCTTAGATACAAATACATGGGTCAGCTCATACAGATACTGTACAGTTACAGTAATGGAATCATATCTTTAAGATAAGACAGCAGTCAAATAGCGTGCACAAAAATATGACCAATGATTTGACCACCTCTGTTGGTTTCATTAGATTGGATTGTTGTCTAGTTGGTAGAGGAAACTTAAATTTTTAAAGTCTCATCTGAAAGATCTTCAGATGATAAATTGAATTAAACTCCACTTGTTTTCCTTTGCATCCTGCTGTAGATTGAAGCTGCGGTTCCAGAAAGTCTAAGTATTTGAAACCTGAGGCAGAGAGATGCAGTTCATTCCCTCTAGTGTTTAATGGAATGACAACACTTGGCTTGTAAATCTAGTTAGGTATCAGCTAGTAAATGGAGAAGGAATGAAAGAGAATGGAAATGCAGTTTTCATTTTGAAGTATCATATACTCTTCTTGTTTTGAAATGCAAATATTGATGGGAGATTTAAGAACAATCACAAAAAGGCACTATATTTTCCCCCTATGCTTTTTGCACTACAAAGGAGATCTTTTCCTATTTTGTCATGTATCCTGAGCCTTTAATATTTAAGCCATAAAGACTGGCTGGAAAGTCTGTGAAGGATAGGTAAGGGGGTGGGAGACAAAGGGTGTATGTGTATTTACTTGTCAAAGATGTGGAATTTACAGATATTAAAGCAGAATTTGCCAAGGATTAAAACCTAAAGGAATGTACAAAAAGTTGTGCTGCTTTGGGTAGATGCTATTTTCCCTGTAGGCATTTGAATCTGAGTGAGGTTTGGTTTTGTATAACCAAAGATGATTTATGACTTCAATATGCTCAGTGGGCTGAACCCTGAAAATGCTTCATAACAAAGATAACCAAAATAAATGGTGTATGGATTCTGTATTCATTAGAAGGTGTACCTCAAAGTAAACATCATTGGTTTACTGAATGTTTTAAGTGGTACTTTGCTATGTTTGACTAATGGGTGTTGCGAGTTTGAGAATTTCAAATAGTAGGATGGATTTCATAGAGAATAACATGGAGTGAAACAGTCATCTGTTAAACACTATTTCTTTTAACATAACTTTATCTTGGCTATCTAAGTTACAAAAAGGTTGTAAGTGCTCATCATGCTAGAAAATCAAGTCTCTAATATTTAAAATGTGAGTTTAGAAGCTTCACATCAATGTTTAATCTCTTAAAACTACTGTTCTGTTTAAGAGAGAGCCAACACAGGTGGTTGTTGTTTCTTGTTTTAAATACAAAATAATTTGAAGATTATAGGAATGGGGGGGGAAGTAAACATGAAACAAATGTGTGGCCTTTAGTTTATGTAAAGGTAGATATTCAGAAACAAAATGATTATTGAATGGAGTTTGGAATGGGGGGCAGCCTAAATATTGTGACCTGCCCTGAAGTTACAGGGCAATATAATTTCGCTTCAAATCTGAGTACAATTTGCATCTTTTAGTAGCAAACCAAAAGAGGAAGAATATTAAGGTTTTGTTGTAAGTGGTGCCAGATCCTTTAACTTATCATTTGCTTGTTGAAAATGATGTCTCTTCCTTTGCTAGAATACCATCACCTGAAAACTTGGCCCTAAAGCTTAAGTTATAGTGATTGTACTTTACATTGAAATACTTGTTTGATCGTAATCCATTTGAGGCTTTTATTTATTGCAGCAAGATATATTTAACTGCCATAGGTATATTTTATGTATGCTAAAGTAAAGGAAGGCTATTTTTAAACTCATAAATCTAATGTGGGTAGTCTGGTTACAAGGTACATGTCAGTTTTGAGGTGATAAAGATAACAAATGTCTTGTTGACCCCTCAGCACTTCAGAGTCAAGTCCTGACAGTATTGCTAGTGAGCTCCAAATGTTACTACTTCTGATCCATCTGTGAAAGTGTTGTAATTATGGCTGTGAATCTTTTTTTAAAAATGTTTTTCTTACCTTTTTAAAAAAAAAAATGGTTAGCCTGTCAGCTAGAACAGCAGTATCCTAGACAACCCTCTGATTATGATAGGGTTTTGGTTGATCAGGGTTGTCCTGAGTTTTGCCAGTCCAGATACCATTCATGGAATCACACAATTGTCAGAATTGGAAGGGACCTCTGGAGATCATGTACTCCAACTCCCCTGCTGAAGCAGGGATGCCCAGAGCACATCACTCAGGACTGCACCCAGGCAGGTCTTGAAGATCTCCAGAGAAGGGGACTCCACAAGGCAGCCTGTTCCAGGGCTCTGTCACCCTCACCCTAAAGGAGTTTTTCCTCATATTTGAATGGAACTTCCTATGTTCCAGCTTGAGCCTGTTGCCCCTTGTCCTGTCACTGGGAACCACTGAAAAGAGTCTGGCTCCATCCTCCTTCAACCAACCCTTTAGATATTAATAAGCATTAATAAGGTCTCCCCTCAGACCTTCTCCAGGGTAAAGAGTCTCAGCTTTTCCTCGTAAGGGAGGTGCTCCAATCCCTTAATCATCTTTGTTTACACACCATGAGCAGTATCTTTCTGGACAGTTACCCTTTGTCTGTAAGACCGACACAGACCTCTTGTTGAAAGAGGTTGAGGGGGAATGTCTGTAGTGTGGATGGAGTTGAAATGGGCAGGATGCCATTGGCAGCCTGTCATGGTAAATATAACAACAGTGTGTCTGCAGTTCTAAAGTATAAATCCTAAACTTTAAAGAAACTTCTTGTCGGAAATCAATTTGTAGTCAGCTGAATGATGTGCATGGGAAAAGAATGCTTGCTTTTCACAAGTAATATACTCAAAAAAGAGCTGCATCTTCACCTGCTGCTGCACTGTGATTCAGCCTGTTCTGAATGTGATGTTAAACGTATTTGGGTGCTTATTTTTCTTTCAATTACCAGCCTCGTGTCTATCAAGAGAGAGATATTTCTAAACACTCTTTTGGCAGAGAAGCTCCCTGCCTTAATTTTCTGTTTTCTGGAAAACTTCTTGTGTTTTGTTGTTTTCATAGATCACAGGCATGTTGAAGTCTCTGTTTTTATTAAACAAGTACATATAACTGGATATCTGTAACAAAACAGATTTCCAGCTTTTTTGGTAAGAAATGTAATAAAATATGTTTCTATTTATCTCAGCTGGTGCAGGAACTTAAATACATTTGGGTTTTGGCCCTGGTTATTGTAAGTACATCAAACTAATTGTTCAGAAATTGCCATTGTTTTTTATTGCTATAAAACCTCATATAGGCTAGAACTGCATCTTTTGTAGTTACCCATATATCTGGTTGAGTAAGTAGATGATAGTGACCTGGTAAAAGGAAAATGTTATACACCAGTAGATAAAGCATTTAAAATCATCTTTTACCTTCAGGTAAATAAAGTATATGTAATACTAGACTCTTACAGATGTGCACTTTCTTCATGATCACAAATAAGTATGAACTTAGTATGAACAGTGGGAGCTGTATTTTATTGTCTCAATGAGTAGTAATGCCATATGAAATGATCTATTCCAGAAATATTCCCTGCGGCAGGTTTGCAGGGCTGGCTCTAAGCCTGTAGCTTAGAAAGCAGAGAATGTGAGAGAGTCCCAGAGCAGTTCAGGTATTAAATAATGAGCAGTTCATGTGGTGTGATCCCTACACTGCTGCAGGGTTATGCTTGTAGCCACTTTGGCAAAAGTAGAAGGATATGGAATATATGTCTATAGTTTAGTTAGATGAGGAGTTTCACAGGCCTCTTATCTTTGTGTCGTTCAACATCTTAGTATGTGTTAATGAAAAAGTATTTTAATTAACTGTCATTTTAGAAATGAGGATAGGGAAATACATTCCAATTTAGGGTTTTCATAGTTTCTCACAATTTTGACTAACTTTTAAGTTATGTAATTTTGTATTTTTGAACTGCATATGATACTAAACAGTTTGGGTTTTTTTCTGGGAAACATATATGCAAACACACACATGCATATATGGCCACGTTATGATTTCTGCTGTATTAATAACATGAGGCTTTTTGGGCACTTTGATAATGAGCAGTAGTGTTTTCTCTCCTTAAAGTGGTTACTTTATTGGTGAATACAAGGCACCTTTCAGTTGTTCAGAGGTTCTACTAGATGATGCATGTAAAATCACAAATTTTGTCGTATTTTCTTAGGTAGGTCATCTTTTTAACTTCTGAGAAAAATAAGGACAGCTGTCAAAATCTTCGGTGGGGGAGCAAAAATAAAAGATACCTTGTGTTTCTTGCCTGGATTATTTGGTGTACTTAAAACCTTAACTGTTGAGTGGACAAACGTCTGGCTTTAATGGCCCATATGTGCTTTAGTTGTCACTTTCCAAAACCTGCACTATTATTGTATTAAGTAAAAATTTAAAATATATTATGTTGCTCTTCCCATCAGGAGCTCTTTTTCTGAAGCGATGCATTTTAATCACCAGGTCACCTCTTGTTAAGGGGATGCAGTCAAGATAAAAGTCCTGGTTGTTGATCTCTAGTCTGGCTGAGTTGTGGAGTAGGTTTAGGGGGTGAACCTCACCTCGTTGGAAGCATTGATTATATGCAATATGGTTTAGAATTTGTATCCATTGCAAATGGAGGGTAAGATCCCAGAACACAGCAGCAGAAAATTACATGAGATGCAATTTTGAGTAATGACTTTTTTCATGTTTAGTTTCCTTTTAAACTTGGAGAATGATTAATGAGTCAATGAACATATTTTGTACTAATTCACAATTCTTATCAGTGGGTTTTTTTAAATCAAAACCAAAAGCCTGTACCAACAAAGAGTAATTCACTTACCATTTGAATGGAACTTAAGTGGCAAAAAATTCAGAAACGATGATGCAGGAGTTTAAAATAGATGGGTCATTTTAAATGACCCATACATCTTTGTCAGACCAGCTTAGCATTATCTGATCATGTTTTGAAGACACGGTGTTATTTGTTATGCTTAAGTGTGCTGGTTATTTACTTGAGATTTACGTTGTTTTGAAATTCTTCTGGTGATGTTGTCACAATGGATGCATTAACCGAAGTGCAATGCCTAATTAATAACAGAAAACACAATTATTTTTTTTATCAAAAGCCATGCAAACTTTTTGGTCTTCCTGATTAGTAGGAATGTTGGTAAATCTATTGGGTTTTGGAGCTAGGATAGCCTTGATTGTCATATCTTTTTATAATATCAGGTATTTCAGAAATGAGGGATTCTTTTCAAAAAGTATTTTGATCTCATCAGCTATATTATATTTAAATATAAATCACAAAGATTACCAAAAAGATGCAGAACTTGACATGTGCCTACAGTTTCAGAAAAATTCTTGTTACTTACAATAGAGAATTGAGAGAAAACTCCTGTTCTAGATGTTACTAAAAAGAAAAGCTATCTGTCAGATAGTGATGTGCTTTGTTTAGAGGATATAGAAACATCTCTGAAAGAATTTCACTTTTTAGAGACCAGGGGAGGGTCTGTTGGGCATGGAAATGATGACTAGCTTTAACAAACAGATTAATAAATACCTCCTTGTTGTAGATGTTCCTTTACTCAACTATCTTGAGCAAAGTATAGTTATTTTAATCTGAATCCCAGGTTAAACATTCTACCAGTTTCATTTATTTAAACCTAAATAAAAAACAATAGTTAAATATATTAAATATATTTGTTCTACTTTCCTAGAAAAAATTATTTGATTATCTGGCAAAAATGCAGCGTGATTGAGCTGTAAGAAAGTAAACTTTAATACTGCTATCACTTTGGGTTTTCAGGCAGCCCAGAAACTTTTTTGATGCGTTTATCTTTTAGGTAATTTAGGAGCATTTCTTGGCTTGGACTTGGTGCCATGTTGTGATCCACTTGGGTTATGGATAGAACACGCTTTGGGTCTGTTGAGGGCACAGCCTTGTCATCTGCCTGCAAAAAGTCATATAGACATAGATTGTTTCGGTCCAATACAGCTTGCTCATTCTGTTTCATGCTAGCAACCTGCATGAAAGATTTTCTTTGTCCTAAAATAGTATTTCAAGTTCACTGGGATTCAAGTATTACCTCACAAGTGCTGAGACTGTTTCAGGAAATGATGAAACTCTTGGATCCCCTGCCACATTGGATAACCTGACATCCAAGGAAGACGTTTGCAAGTCCTTAATCCGTGAAATGTGTAAAGAACCCTGCTTAACGTGTCCCCTAACTTCCCAAAAGAAGAAGGTGAGCTCATTCAGATCTTTAGTGCCAACAAAATCATGGAATAAAATGCTGTTCACAGTAAAAACCAGGAGACAGTTTAGGGGAAAGGCTTTCCTTTAAGGATGTCCTCTGCAACGTTTACTTTGTCTTGGTCCTCTGATCTTTATGGCTTTGAGGAATTAATCCAATTAAAATACGTTTATACTAGTATAAGATGGGATATCTGCATGGGGTCTTACTGCTTTGTAACTCATGGTTTGCTTCTTGAATCAGTGTCACTGTGTGTTGCCTTCTGTTGTCATCAGTGAGTATGGCCTTTTTCACTGTTGGCACCTCAGGTTAGGGGGGTGGGAAAGATGCCAGCTCCAATAGCACAGAGCGTTTTCCACCTTGAAGATATATCATTAATGATGAGCTTCAGGTGTCAAATACAGAAACGGCATTTCTGAGAAACGAATCTTGTCATCCTAAGGAAACCTGGGGTTTCACGTGTCCTAGCTGAAGGTGTTCTGGTTTTTTTTTTTTTTTTTTTTTTTTGTAAATGGCTGAATAATTAACATCATTATCTTAGCTTGTTGCAGGTACAGTGGGTGGAGAGAAAGCTCTGGTGATCTCTCACTGAAGGCTTTCTGAACCAGTCTGTGATGGCATGAGTGTGAATTAAGACATAGCCATGTTTTACTACTATATTGCATGTATCTGTTCCTTTTGAGGTGCTTTTTTCTTTATCCTGCTCCCTGCCCGCACACAAAGTTCAAAAGCTGGCAATATCCTGAACATCTGTAAGACATCTGTCTGGAACTCCTTGCATCCTTCCAAGGTAGCATTATTCAATTTCTGGGGCCTCCAGAAAATGCTTTCAGTGTATTCTTCTGAGACCTTTTATGTCTAGCTCTAAATGAAGTGGTGCCTCACCACCTTGGAGCTTCTCATAGGTGTGTGTGAGACAGACAATTAACTTGGAGGAGATAATGATATGTGTCTCAATTGCTGGAGCTCTTTCAGTTCCAAGTGTGATTTCTCTCTTTTCTGCCTACCTGTGTAGAGAGGGTGGTGGCTGAGCAGAAACCTGTGTCCTCTCTCCCATCATAAAGACAGGCAAGGCATGTGCACATCGTTTGGATATCTCAGTCCAAAACCCAAACCTGGCACTCCTGTGAACAAATTACCTGTTTGTGAATGACTTAGTGATGAGTTTCTTATCATTCAAAACAGCACCTGGAAGATCTTCTTAATCAACAGTAAATTTTCCTGAGAATACCTAATGTGATGAAGGGCATTGCATGGCCAGAGGCAGCATTCAGTGTGGATTGAAATGTCTGATACTGGCTTAGTTAAAACCACCTTATAACTGAGTTCTGGACTTGCTCTTTTGAATCTTAAATTGCAATTTGCTGTAATGTTCCCCTCTGTCTTTTTTGCCACTTTTTATTTTTATGGACTGTTTAGAGTTGTGTGCTTTAATGCTCTTATGTGTGGTGGGATTCTTGCTGGGGTGTTTTTTTTTTTTTTTGCTTTGTTGTTGTTTTGGGGGGGAGGTATTGGGTTTGTTTGGGGTTTTTTTTGTTGATTGGTTTGGGTTTTGTTGGGTTTTGTTGTTGTGGTTTTTTTTTTCTTAATGGATGTAAACCAAGTTGGAAAAGAAATCACTGGCATCTTCTAATTTCTGTGACTGTAAAGAACAAATTATCCTAAAAACAGTAACTTGGGGTGAAGCTGTGTTTTTAGGGCTCTGGATTTCCTAGACAGTTGTAAGTTTGTTTCAGAACCTTAACATCAATTAAATGTAGCTTGTTTGATATTGAAGTTAAATTTTTATTAAAGAAGGATGGGGGAAAGGGTATGAGAGACTTTTAAAATATTACCTTGTGCTCAGGAAATTAAATGTTTTGGCTCTTTAAATAAATATGATGTTTGGCTGTTTATGTAACAAAAAAATAGTGTCTGTTATTTGCCAGACAGTCAGAAAGGTCTCCGAAGGAAAATATTCAGTCCCCAAGAAACTGGTTGTTAATCTGTGTTTATCTCACATCTTGAATGCTTGGGCCATTGTAGTGGATCTGAAAGCTTGTGGGGACGTTGTCTGAGAAGGCTGGGTCTTGGTGTAGCATATTGTGCTGTGGATCCTATGTCTGAATTGCACCCACGTCTTCTCCCTTGGGATCCTGCCTTCTATCTACATCCCCAAGTGTTTCAGAAGAAAACCATGTGGAGTGGGTAGGGGAAGATGGCTTGGGTAGGTTGTTTCTAAGCTTGAAGAAATCCTGGAGTGACTCTTAATAGATAGAAGTAAACGACAGAGGGAAAGCAGAGTATACCAGTAGTGATCTGGGAATGTTGGAAAGTTAGCCCTTAGTCTAGAACAAAAGTCTTAATCTGTACTAGAAAAAGAAGAAAGGGCCTTTAGTCTCCAAAAGGGCAGGAAAGGAGAGATTGATGGACTCAGTGCACCTGGTAAGACAGAGGTGAGGATTTGAGTCTGTTTGTTAGGTTTGCCTACTTCAGTCTGGGAAGAAATAATATCTTGAATTCATTTGTCACTGCATTTTGTGAACTACAGAAAAATTTCAGTGTAAAAGTAATTCTGATACACAAAAAGCAAAGTGTTATGATAGGCTTTTTTATTGCAAAGTTGTCTGCTTTATTAAGAAGAACAGTTGTGAAATGGGATGTTTTGCAAAGAGCATCCAGAATAACTAAATATAACTAAATATTATATAATTATATAACTAAATATTTAGCATTAACAAGACTGTAGAAATCCTGTAGGAGAAAAAAGTGATTTTTATTTCTTTTTGGTGGTTGTTCATAGTTCCTTTGAAATCTCTCCAGAAGTTCAGGCATGATGTTTTTGCATAACAGACTGTATCTCCAGATCCTTTAACTTGCCTTCTTTAACCCAGTAATTTCAGTACTTTTCCAGGCAGGTTGCTTTTGACTTCCTGTTCTCTGTTAGTTCTCTGTGTGTTGGCTAGTTGTCAGTGTCCATTTCAAATACTGATGCATTTAAGTGCTGTTTATCAAATTATTGGTATTCTTACTAGAGCAATAATAAATAATAAAAATAAAGCACTTATTTTTATTAATTTGAGAATTTTCAGGCCACAGATAGGTAGCAGTGCCTGATCTTGTCTGGGAATAGATTAAATACTTTTAAAACAGGGAGTTAGAGTAACTGTGCAAATTTAGTTTACATTTACAGACCAAAAATATTTTTTTATCCAAAAAGTAGGTTTTTGAAGGGTGATAGTTACATTAAGAGAAACTGAGACATATTTTTTGTTGTTCACCTGCTTATTTATGGGCGGTGTACCAAGTTTTTCTTGTATCAGTGCCAGCAGAATCAGACAAATAGTTTCTTTGCTAATACTTCAGAGCTACTGTCAGTCAATCCTTAACCCAAAAATTCTGTCTGTAGCAGTTTCAGACTCTGGAACTTCTATTTCTATTTACTTCTATTTGCTATTTTTTTCCTTGTGAACACATGTTCATACCTGTTCAAAACAACTATCAGCAAATCATTTGATTCCTTCTTGGATTCTCTGAAAGCTTTAGTTTTTGAGCAGCATCTATAAGCCTGTGATTGGTTTTAGACTTCCTTTGCATAAAACCTGTGTGTCTGTAGTAGCTTAAAAACAGAATAAAATGTCAAACTTGAATGACACTTGATTACTTGATTACAATGAAACTAGCATTTTACAGTATTTTCCAGTGACTGTGGGGGCAGATGTGTCCACTCAAGAAGTTAAAGGATTGTATTTTTTTTCTTCGAAATAGTGCTGTAGACTCTCAAAAGACAACTAAGTGTCATTTCCTCTCACCTTGCTGGTATCAGTCTGCCTCCAGAAGGGATCAGGGATTCACAGGCCGCTGTGCCATCTAGAAGGTTGTGCCTGCCCCTTTCCCAGGACCAACTGACTGCAACGGCAGTGTTTAAGAGAATACCTTTGTAACAGGATGATTTTCAGGCACAAATTTATTGTTTTACTAAAAATAAGTGGTGCAAACCAGGATTTTTCTTACCTTGAACAGTTACAAAAATGAATAGCTTTTAAACTGCTATATCAGAAAATATTTAACCCTTGAAATAACCCTATTAGGAGAGTCCCATTGGACGTCTGTATTGTTCAGAATTTACATTTCTGCTTTGGCTGTTTACTGGGAAAGCAGGAAAATTGTTATAAATTTTTTTTCTTAGAAAATGTGAGCAAGTTGAGTACTTCTGCTCTGTGAACTCCAGGTTCTAGTGGACCTGGTGTATAATTTGTTGATACTTCCAGGTAGGTGAGCCAGCTTTGGGTCATGCTTAGAAGCAATGCAGCGAGGGCAGCATTGTCTTTGTATGTGAGTAACTATTCAGTGTCTTCAAAATTGTCAAGAAGACTTTTTTTTTTTAATCTTGTAAGGTCAGTTGAAGGCGAAATGTGGTTATTTCTCAGACACTGATGTACCAGTAAAATGTCTTCTGTGCCTTTTCCTCATGCTGTTTTGTGGTGGGTTGACCCAGCCCAGCAGCTAAGCACCCACCAACTGCTTGCTACCTTTCCCTCTGGGGTGGGGGAGAGAACTGGAAAACTGGAATAGCAAAACTGCTGCCCACCCAGCATTCAAGCAACAGCCAGACCAAGTACACATATGGAAGCTCTGATTAACCTTACTGGGATGTTAGGATGGACACCTCACTTCCCTGATAGTAGCATGTATAAAAAATGAGATCCTAGATCAGTCAGACTGAGATGTGGTGTTTGAGGCCATTTGATGTTTTCATAGTATTACTCTACCATCAAACTTTAATTTTTATCTGTGTGGAACTTCTGAGGAAGAGTATTGGGATAGGCTTCTACTGCCAAAGTCGAAAAGGTGAAATGGAGAGGCATTGATTTGTAGGCTGTTAATTTAAAAACAGATGTGATAGGTAGAAAGATGAATGTGTTTTGCTATTGGAGTGTTGAGTCATTATGGTATTTTTTGGTAAGTTACAGACTAGTTTCTTTGTGGTTAGTATTCACACCACAGAGAAATTTCTCAGCTTACATTAAAAGGAAAATTTGCTGATTTGCTGAAGCAAAGTTGGCTTCCTTTGGGCATTTTAGGTTTCAATTGAGGTTTCATTTGAGGTATATTAGTGGGACATCTTTCTGAATTACTTGCTTTCCTTCTGCAAAACGTTTCTTTGGGAGTCTTCAATTTTGCCACTTTAAAACTGGCATTTTCAAATCTAAATATATAAGATCAAATGTTGAATTAAGAGACTGAGTTAGTGCTTGACTTGAAGTTTGTGTGTTCTCTACTCAGAAAATCAAGGTGCTGATATTCATGTATCCATTCCTGGTTTTTTTGTAACTCAACTTTTAACATGAAGGTATGAAAATACTAGTCATTTTTCACAGCCTACTCACAACAGAGTAGGGTGCTGTATTTTTATTAAACTGTTGTTTTGCTCCATAAAGTATTTTGCAAAGTAAAGTAACACCCTAATAATAATTTCTGTTTTGCTAAAATATTTCATCTTGGGATCTCAAAATGTTTTACAAATGTTGATGAATAAAATCTCCTTTCAGTTCTGTGAAGCACATGGTGGTATTCCCATTTAATGTATGGAATGGAACCCAGATGTATTAACTTACAGTCCTGGGCTGTAAGCAGCAAATCATCTCCTCCCCTCTGTTTTTACATGGATTGTCTCTGCTTTCCAACTCTTCACTTTATGAGACTTTTAAGTGCACAGTGCAGTGATTTACTGTTGATCACTTTTCTAGCATTTTATTCTAAATGAAACAGCCCTGCAGGTTATGAGTTGCCAAATGACAGAAAACAGGAGCTCCCCCAAGTTCAAGCTGTTTTAAAGTCTAAAGATTTACAATAAAGAAAATAATTAAGTGAATGGTGTCAGAGAGACCTGGGTTTTACTGTTAAGCTGTCGCCAATTCAGCTGTTAACATCTTTGTATTGACAAGCTTGTGGTTGTCTGCTTTTTTGTAAAAAAAAAACCCTGTACTCCATCATTGCTGAGCCTGCAGCTATCAAGAAGGCCTGTCCTTTTTGATTTTAATATCCTTTTTTTTTTTTCAGTTGCAATACCTAGTGATGTGGCCATTTTGTGTCTGATAGTTGTAGTGTTGCTTCAGAACTGCTGACCCCATAGGTCTGAATAAACTCAGCACATCTGTGATGACCTTTAAAGCTATAAGAGACAAATATCTGTTGCTGCAACTGTTGTACTTATTGTGTCCTAAAGACACAAATGTGTCAGAGATTGAGGTAACCAGTGTACTCCAGAGGTTCCTGTGGAAAGGTCTTTTGCTGGTGACATTGTGCTGAGCGCCTGCTTGTCTTGAGTTTGGAGAGATGAAGCTGTTTTAGGAGATTCATCCTTCATTTACAGAAATCACAGATGTACATGGATATAACTTAACGAGTTGATATCTGTATAGCACCTCACTTATCTAATGAAATTGGGTAGCATATGCAGGTTTTGTGTAATTCTAAAACAGTATTTTGGAAGCCCTTAGCACTGAGGTATTGGAAGATGTTGTAGATGCATCATCAAGCACAAACTGTTTTACATCCTGTTAGTGTACTCTCAGGGTACCTCGGCTGCCTTAAACTGATACCAAAAGGAGCCTAAGAGCTCTCTTTCTCAAGTATGTAGACTTGTTTCTTTTTTCAAGGAATGGATTTAAAAATGAATCTTTTTGTTAAATGAGCACATGCAAGGACAGAGGCCACCACAGGGAATTACTACTGCAAAGTATTTATTAAATGTAATATTGCTATAAAAGGGCCTTCCCTCCTCCCCAGCACTATGAAGCAACTGATTTTTCCAGAATACAGAATCAGGAAAAATAAGGAAGACACACCCACTTCTTTTTCCTTTTTTTTTCTAAACACTCTATCTCCATGTAAATAAATGACTGCAAGCGTTGGTCATGGGGTTTTTGTACATAAAGGATAAGAGGAGAAAAGCCAAAAGAGAGGGAAGGGAGTGAAAAGCAAAACTTTTCTATAAAGACAGCACTTGAGAAGAAAAGGGTACTTTTTATGAATTTGCTCTGCAAACCAGTCTGATAACGGCTTTGAACAACCATCTCTCTATCGCCGAAGTTATCTTAAAAGTTTCCAAACTTTGTTGCTTTTACAACAGCAGCTCCATGGTACTAAAATTAGTGCCTTGTCAGGAGTTTTGTGCACCAAGAAGTCTCACTGGTCTGAGTAGAAGCCCTGAAGATTAAGATGCTTACCTGAATGCTCATGTCAGAATTCTGAGCTTTACATTTTCATGGTGGTGTTCCTACGACTGCAATCAAACATTGCTATGTGTGTGCCAGTAAAACAGGATCATTTTGAAATAAGGGGGAAGGAGGGAGCATTTGGCTAGTAACTCACAATTTTTAGCAGAAAAGCCTCTACAATTTTTATTTCTTGAGAAGAGTTGGAAGAGGAGAAATTATATATCTGAGAAATTGGTAGTTTTCTGATCAAAGCTATTTTAACTTTATCTGCACAGTTGATAGATCATCCTGTCAGTTTCCTGACAGTTCTTTAAAAAATGTTTAAAGACAAGTGATGCCAGCAATGTTGCACTAACAATTTAAATGGATTCCTCTAGATTTTTGCTGGTACCTTTTCTGAAAAAAAATGTGTCCAAGTGACTGACTTGGTGATGAAAATACTCTATAAACATTGTCTGTATTTAAAGGAAGACATTATGCATTTTAAGTAGGCTTTCTAATTACTTCTGCTTTGTAACTTCCTGTGGTGATAACAGCATTGAGGCTTTTTTGTAAATTAAATTATATAGCTGGTTGTGTGTATAGATTGTGTGGTTCTGAGTAGACCTGTCCATCAACAGTTAAAGCTTTGAGGCTTTTGTTACCCAGGCAGTGTTCATGTTCCTTATCTCATTTGATTTTCATGGGTGACCTAAGGGCAGGTGATTCTTCACACTCCCCAGCTCATCTCAACTTCTTTAATTCAGGATTCAAATTTTCATGAGAGAGTTTGTGTAGTCTGCTC
Source organism: Scolopax mira (assembly GCA_004320125.1). Classification (NCBI taxonomy): domain Eukaryota; kingdom Metazoa; phylum Chordata; class Aves; order Charadriiformes; family Scolopacidae; genus Scolopax; species Scolopax mira. Next base: position 50,877 of record BJBW01000061.1, on the reverse strand, counting down.
TAGTTTGTTTGGTTAACAATCGCTGGTAATCTAAAACCTGTTGCTGTTTTACCTCCTTGTTTTTTAAACTCTACAGTTGCTTCTTATTCAAATGTCCTTCTCTTCTTGAGGGTAACTCTTGGTTGTGTCATGCAAAGACTTGAGATTTCCTTGTCTTGGGCTACATGATTCCTCAAGCAACCGAGGCTTAATTTTCCCTGTGCTTTAGTCAGGCCTTTGTCACTGGGTGTCGAGGTTTGTCCCTGCTGTTAAGAGCTGTGCCAATCCAGCATGGGCAAAGCATATGAAGCTACTACTCCTACTCAAGTTGTGTTGCTAGACCATGGCTTTACCGCTTTTCGCTTTTTCTTTTATCATAGTGGGCACAAGACATACTACAAAATCTGAACTAGAGAGTACTAGACTATTGCAACTCTGATAACAGCCAAGCTTGGACTGCAGGTTTGGGCTTAGCTCCAAGGAAAATGCATGTCCTTACAGAAACAAAAAGTTACGGAATTGTCAGTAAGCTTGAATAACATAAATCCTGGCCCAGGAACAGGTATGGCCAATGTGCAAAATCATTAGTGGTAAGACATGTGAAATCTGAATATGTTTGATGTGAGTTGCTCACTCACTTTTGCTTTAAAATAAACACAGTGGACAGTAGATTTAACTGTTGTGGTCAACAGCATTTGCTCAGGGTATGCAAGTAATGTGAAAATTTTAAAATGAGGTAATTTTAATTAACATATAATTAACATATTTGTGTATTATTGTATTTTATAAAGAGAGGATAGAAATTTATGAGATGGAAGAATAAGAAACACTAGCTGCTTCTGAAACAGACTTCTGTAATTTTTTTTTAAATTTAAGGAGAAAGCTAGGTGAAATTTTAGGACAGTCCATGTTGATGGACTGTCACATTAGTCTTGTGTGTATGCGAGAGCGTTGTGTGCATAGAAGGGGAAAACACTAACAGGAGTGAAAATGATCAAGAAGGTATTAAATTTCAGCAGCTAAACTATCCAGTTTGAATGGACAATTTAATGGGCCATCCATTCTGAGAAAACTGTTCATTATAAATAATGATGGCCACTCCAAAACACAGTAACTGTTATAGAAGTATCTTAATTCCTGGTCACAGACTTGTAAAAGGGAATGATCCATGGGTGAATAGTTACATAGCACTTCCTATTTACTGTAGATGAGTTGGTAAATTAGGCTTCCTTTTTCTTGGAGTTGTTTGTCTTTATATTCCTTTGCACTTGCGTATTTAAATATAAATTGAATACTTATTTCTAGGCCTCACTTCTTATGTGCTCTTTCACTTTATTTCCTCCCCCTTGGAAGCAGGATCTAGCCCATGCAAATTCTCTCCCTGCTTGCAGAAAATTAGTGGTTATTTATAGTGGCCTCGTACCTGCCAGCTGATGATCTGAAGTTAAACTGCAATTGGTTGGAGTTAGAGGAAATGTGTTTGAAGTAATGATTGTTTTGCAGTTTGACTGTAGATAAGCCAGTCTATGGTCTGGCCATGTTTTCAGTCTTGTTTATCCTTATAGTTCATTCAAAATAAATAGAAGGGGAAATTACTATTTTTGTTAAATCCAAGATTAGCTTATAAAGACCAGATACTGATAACAGTTTTATCATAGGTAGGGTGATTCTAGATTCAGGGTTTGGATGCATGCCAAAACTGTTAACCTAAAGAGGACCTCAGGAGACTGCTCCAGATTTTCCTCTTCAAGTCGTACCAGATGTTTATTATTTCACTCAACACAATTGCCTTATTCCAGTGTCAGTGATGGATGCTTTAGGAGCATTGCATATATTCTGTCACTAAAAATCTTTGACCCTATCTCCAGCTTTGGAGCAGAAATCAGTGACAGAGTTGTTTCCTTCTGGTCATTGTAGTCAAACCAAATCTGTAAACTGTCCTGTCATATATGACTGGAAGAACTCATCAGAAATGGTGTTGGGATGTGTACTTTTTCTTGTGATGTATATAAATGTGGGCTGATGTGACACTGAAGAGCTAGTATGACTTATAAGGAAAAGGCAACATGACAACTTCAAAGACAGAATGTCCTTGTAGCTGCTTAAAGCAACAGAGTTGCACATCCATTTTTTACCAAATATGAAATATTTAAGGGTTCACAAAATTGGAAGTAAAAAAGATCTTTGTTCTAAAGATCCCAGCCTCATCTTTTTTTAGACTGTGCATTCCTCGGACAGAGTCTTTAGGACACATGGCTTTTAATGACCATTATGATTATATTTCAAGGAACTTATGCCCTGCTAAGATGTTATAGTTTTTCCCTCTGTCATTCAATATATTTCCTTCATTTCTATGTGCATGATAAATACGTCGTTGTGGAAGAAACATTTGTCTCTTGGTGAAATAGAGTAGTACGAAAGAGGAATGTTTCCTCGACAGGAGCACCTTCTGCAAGGAATGGACAAGTGACTTTGGAAACACTGAGAAGAATGTAAAACAGGGAGAGCATAAAATCTAGTTCTAGATGCTAACTAGGAATCGGGAAAGCTCAGTGTGTTGGGGAGCTGTGTGCATGTGCTTTAGGGAGAACTAGGGGGAGGAAGCTAAAGATGGTATCAGAAAAGCAGGTTTGAAAAGGATGCACCATTGACAAGAGCCAAATAGTAAAAAAGGTCTAAAAGAACATACTTCATTCCTCTAATCTACATTTACAGGGAAGAATGTAAATAAACACCTTCAGAATTTTAAAAAAGTTACGTTCATTGTCCAATCAGTAATACTTATTTATTTGCTAATAATCAGTTGTTGAGAATGGCCATTAAATGGATCAGGCTGATGGCTGGGAATTGGATGACACTTGTGTTTTGCCACTTGTCTGGTGTGACCTCAGAGGTCACAGCAGAGGACCTGATAATGCAGATGTGTCATTCCACTACTTGCACCACCCTATCCCTTATCTTTTCTGTTTGATTAATTTTAGCACTGGGGTTAGTAGGAGGGTTACTGCTTTTACTTCGCCAGGCACTGATTAAGAATGTAGTAGGCCCAAGACTTTCTTCTGCTTCTGTGTAGTACTGGAATGCACATGGTTAGTTGTTTGGGTTTTTTTTTTTAAAAGGAGAATAGTTAAAACAATCTTTTTCCATAAAGATGAAGCTGCTTCTTGATAAGAATGTCCTGTGTTTACAACCTTTGAGTGTTCCTTGGGGACTGATGATGTCACAGATGAGGTCAGTTTTCAGCAATGCAGTTAGTGCCGACAGAGAGCTTGGTGATGCCACCATCAATCAGAAACCTTTTAAAGTCCCTGTTAAAAAAGTTTAAGTTCTTGCCAATTAGAGGATTCCTTTTTGTATGCGTTTATTCAGGGATTTGAAAGAAAAGCCTTGAAGGCATTTTTTCCTATAGATCATATAAACTTCCATTTTTAATCCCAGATTCTGGTAAATCCAGATGTTTCAATGTTTTTGCACCAGCTTGTTCATTATTCTAATTGATGTGAAATAATGAATGTGATGTAGAAAGCAAACAATAGTGCAAAGTACATTCCCATGCCCCCGCCCTGTATCTAATTAGTCTGAAACAACCAAGTGGAATTAACTGGACAAATGATGCAGGCCTTCAGCTAAAGTCTCTTCCTAAAAAGTTAAGAAATTCTTACAGGCAATTTTGTTCCCCTCCCTTTTTTTGAAAGATGGGGTGGAGGTTGCAGGCAATGAGTAATGCGAATAACAAAGTGAAGCCTCTGAAATAATCTGAAGCACCTTGCTGAAGTAACATCCTTTATAAAAGATGTTTTGTCTACTATGACTGCGCCGTGTATTCCAGTAAGGTTACATTAATTACCTCGAGTTTTGCAGAAAGTATCTTAAATGGGCTCCACCCACCATCACCCAAATTACTTGGCCTTAAATGTGGGGAAGTTTGTTTCTCCTGAGATCAGGAAGCCTAAACTGCAGCTCTTGTCTATGCTGTGTATGTGAGCAAAGCCAAGCAACCTCCTTGGCCCTTGTGCTTACACAGTCTTAAGTCAGAGGAAAGCAGTTTTCCTGTAACCTACGCTTGATTGTACTTCTTTTGATGGTTAACTTCATTACTTATGCTGTTTCTGTACCAAGTCCAATTAAAACAATTGGACTCTGAATCAGCTTCTGTCTTGATTAAGAAACGTATTTATATGGGGTAGCATATGGAAGCACAACCTGTTAACAGCTGCAAATTTTGTTGATTAAACTAGGTGCAGACAAATTTACAAGAGAAACTGTTCCGTGAAAAATTCCAGTTCACTGACATCCAAAGGTATCCTCACTATTTTTTTACCAGTTTCCACAGTTTCTTGCCAAGAATAATACAAGATTTCTTGCAAAGTGTTGAGACTTGGAGGTTCTAAATGCTAAATGTTTTATTAGTCATTTTGAGTTGTCTTGAATCTCAGTAAACAAATAAGCATATCTGTGTGGACACCTGGAGATACTTTTAGCCCTTGAAGACCACATTCTTTTTCAAGCAAGCTTTCAGACCCTCGTGAAGCCATGGCAAAGTTTGTTTCTATCATCTGCTAACAGGCATTACAATGTAATGTAAATTACAGAACTCTGTAACTTATTTTTGTCCTTATAGAATTCAGTGAAATTTATGGACAATAATACTTGCAGCTCGTTTGGACAGGAAGGCTGTATGGGTCCTGACCTTGTCAAGCAAGACTTGAAATGTTCTGAAATCTTTCAATATTTTATCTTAGAGTCTCAAAGCACATGGCAAGTAAACATTCCTCTAAAAATCCATTTGATATAAAATAATTCATTTTATACAGAGCAACCTGGTCTAGTGGGAGATGTCCCTGCCCAGGGCAGGGGGTTTGGAACTAGATGATCTTTAGGGTCCCTTTCAGCCCAAACCATTGTATGAAGTATGTAATGTTTAAAATGAGACCAACTTTTTCACTTGTGCATAAATGTCCATAATCATCTGTCATAATTTGTTTTTTGATTTAAAGACAAATACATAAAACTTTCTGGAACTGCTGCTGAAGCTTCATAATCTGCTTTAATGGCCTGAAGTATGTTTGCAGTGCTCTTAAGTGAGTAAATTCAACTGCTGCATTTGCTGCTTTGAACTCATAAATCACCCTGCAGGAAAAATCTCTGTTGAAATACATTGATACAAATGGAAAGAAACATTCTTTATGGATTGAAGTTTCTAATTCTCAAGGTGTGATTATAGAAGCTTAAAAAAATCCATATTCTCAGGAACTTACAGAAGTATTTGGAACTAATTAAAGCAATTATGACCATACAATAAAGTACAAAGCTACACTGGAGCCAAGGTAATAAAATTTTGAGTTAAATGTCAAACAAATGTAGTTCTTACATAAATATTCTTTATTGTGAGTTACAGATGGTATTTCTGTTATTTGGTGTGTCAGAAAGCAGTACAATCTAGTATTACAGAAGAAACTAGTGTGTTTCATGAGGAACACATTTCATTTTCAGCTTTTGATTTTGCTTGGTATCTTGCAGCAGATGTATATAGATAATTTTCTTTTTTTCTAAGACAGTAACTTCAGATAGCAAAAAGACTTTTTTTTAAGTGAGAATAATCCAACTGGTGCAAACCATATTTATTGATTGACATATTTTTAAAGGAGAAAATGTAAATATAGAGAGCACCATAGATACATTATGAAAAGAGTTCCTAGACTAAAGCAATCTCTGGTTGCTGGTTAAAGAACATTAAGTTTTTCACCTGAAAGTCAGCTGTTCATACCTAGACCGTGAGCTCAGATGAAGCTGAATAATGGATAACCTTTAGTAATCTTACCAGAACCTATGTGAAAAAAGATATAAAACTGTTTAAAAATACCAAAACATTGAGGGTAATATGATGGAGAGTTAATAAGATTGAATTTTTATATGCAACCTTAATTTTTCCCTTTTGGTATTATAATATAATCTCACTGTTGTGTATTTTACGTGGTATCTCTGCCTCAATCTGTTCAGGGAATGGGTCTGTTTGCAATGAAGGAGAATGTTTGCAAGATTCATTGCCTCATTGGCTCCAAAAATTGATTTTTCTGAAGTGAATAAGACCTAATCAAGACAGCTGAATTCTTCCCTGGAGAATCAGATATGCCTTTGGTTAGATAAACACATAGAAGTATACTTAAGGATGACTAAATCATTACAAGCAGATTTTTCAGAGGTGATCGTTAATTTTCTCACTTTCTGGATGCTTGTTTTGTGAGATTAAAAGTGAAGTGCTTGGTTCTACAGCTACATTTAGTAGAGGCTGTTCTTTTAACAAATTAAATATTAATGCATGCCATATTAAACTGAACATTCAAGTCCTTTGTGGCTCAAAACAGGTCCCCAAAACTCTTTACGTTAATCTATCTGTGAGCCTGTTCCTTATCTGTAAATGGCATGAATCCCTTTCTCAGGTCAGAGGTATTCTTAAGGCAAAGCAGCTGTTGAAGCACTTAATGTAGATTTCAGTCGCTAAAAAAGAGAGTGATTTGGTGCTCAGAGCAGAACTTCAGCAGTGAGAGAGTAATTGAGGGCTTGGATTACAAGCTTCAGAATGAAGAGAAAAAGAAATGAGTAACTTCTTCTTGAGAGCCATCCTGCACGCATATAATTGTCTTTTAATAGCCTTGTTTGAAGTCTGATCCTGGAAAATTAAAACAAAATAGGTCAAGTTCAATAATGTTCTACAGGACTGAAAATGAATTATAATGGAAATAGTTACAGAGAGTAAAGGAAGCTGAGACTCCCATCTGTAGTAATTTAGAATCATAGGGTCCTGATACACATTATCAGGGAGACAGCCTTTTCCTAAGTGGAAGCCGGTGGCATCAAGCAGTCTTGTAGTTCTGGGATCTTGCTTGAGTGACAAGAAAAGGAATTCATGTAAGCTTGTCCCTTTCTGAAAATTTGATGCATATAATGAACTTTTTTGACAGAAGATGGTTAGAACTGTTTCTGTGGTTAGCAGCCTCCTATTACATCAAGTGTAACCCAGTGATATTTTCTAATACCTCTTGTTAAGATGAGGTTTGTAGGCAGTTAGCAACTTACATTAAACCATCTACAAAGCACTGTAATGGTGGGGGCAGGAGAACATGAAAATACTGTAAATTATGCTGATGTTGCTCTGAAGTTATTACTGAATTTGTCTACAATTTACCGTTTATCCTAAGCTTGTCCTGATGTATCTTTTATTTCACATATTTGATACCTGCATTAGCCAAGGCCAAATGCAGTGGCAGCTTAACTCCTCTGCTTACTTCAGCTTTGACAAGAGGATTTTGGGGAGAAAAATTCAAGATTTTAGTTCTGAATTGTTCTGTGAACTGTTTTGCAGTGTAATGGAGGGAAACATTCCAGGTCATTCTCGGCCTTACATATAAAATTTCACCAATCTGTCAAGTTTGTAAATAAAAATACTTTAAATGAGGTGTGTGCTCGCTTCTGGCTTGCTCTTCTGGTTAACATAGTAAATCATACATACTATAGCATAAGCACATAGCAAACCTTCAAATAATGCCTTGAATAATTTCTTATTTCCAAATTATTTCCCTCTGAAACTGGAGGATCCAGGATAGAAGATATGATAGGCTATTTTGTAATGGCCTGTTATCTTGAGATGCCAGTGGCATGCAGACTGTATGTATTTGTTTTAGTATAGTAGAAGTAGATTCAGGTGTTGGTTGTTGTGGCAGTCCTGTAAGGATAGACCTGATAGATCTCATGCACTGAGTGGTAGCATCACATCATACAGGTACTTGATGACTGGAAATTTCCTGTGTTTGGAGATGCCATCTATCGTGGAGCTGCCCAAACAGTTTGCTCTCATTTTATTTTATTTTCATGTCAGGTTGGTACAAATAAGACAAGAGCCATACAAAAGTACCTTTGTCGTGCTGTCTGTAATCCAGCTACTCCCAGCTGCTGCAAGTCAGAGACTAACTGGTCTTCTGTTGGCAGGTTTTATGTAATAAAGTGGTCTAAAAAGGAAACCATTGCTTTTGTTCGATCTTCCTGTACTTGTTTCACAAGCTTTCATGTATCATTTGTTAATCAAGACCACAGATAAGTGCTAAGAGAAAGGAAGTAGTCCAGCTGCTATTGCAGTAATCAAAGTACACTAGGAATTCATAATCATCTATATAAATAGACTTCCCAATAAAACTAATTGGTGTAGTGTCACAGGAAGTGGAAATACTATCTGTATTCTTGTTCTTCTTTCCTTGTGAGCCCATAGGGTGGAGTTAGGTTTTTAAATCTATTTGAGCATCTTTGCATCACAGAAGTGTGAGCTACATGGAGGGAAGTCCACCTGAAATTGCAGGTCCTGGGATGGGCCGCCTTTGTTTAATGAACTGCTGAAACAGTTCATTTTGATCCTGTTGATCTAACTCAGTCTGTTTTGCAGAATACTTATCAATTCATATATTCTTTTCTCCTTCCCCATTCTGCTTTAACTCATCAGGAGGTCACATGTACTCAAAGGCTTTTTGTGTGCTCTCTAGCAAGTTGCACTCCTTGTAGCCCTCCATGTTGTCTTGTTCCATAGGAGAAATGTCAAGCAGTGGAAAATCATGTTTTGCTCTAAAAAAAAACACCTTAATGTTCTGTATCACAGCAGAGGCAAAAGTTGCACACTTTTCCTCTGTGTACACCTATGTTCTGCCTCTGTTGTCCATCTTAACTGATTCTGAAGTTACCAAGCCACCAAAGGGAACTGTAATTACTTTATTACATTATAATTACTATGTTTACTATCTATTAAGATCCTCAGGGTAATAGAATGGGTGATCTTATTGTTGTGTTAGACAGTCAGGGCATTAAAAGATTCAACTTGCCCAACTTTCCAAACTGGAAGAGACTGAAACTTGTGTTAGTCCTCTGATAGAAGCCTCTCTACTTGTGACTGACATTAACATAATTGAGGTGTAAAGGTTCGTGCTAGCTAGGAAAACATTAACTTGGTGGCAATACTTAAACTTTTATGTCAAGATGGGTTTTTTTTTTTTTTTCTCTAACTGCTTATTTCTATCCTTAGACAATTTCTGAGATAACCTTCATCAGATACTGCAGCTAATTACTAAATTGCATTTCCCTTCAGTAATCAGGAATATGTATGAGGTGCCATATTTGCTCTGCAGTGGACTCTTTACCAAAGTTCACAGCTTTTATTTTTTTTCTTTTTTAAACTAAACTATGTCCTTACTGACAGTGAGTAATTTTGAATGCCATTCATGAGTTCTTTTCTGCTATTACTTTTCATCTTGATCTTAATCCCGCTGGTGCTCATGGAGCTGCTATAACTTGATAATAATAGATAACAATATTATTTCTGCTAAACTGCTACTCTTTCCAAACCAACCAATGTCTTTATTAGGAATGTGAATTGTGCAGTTGTACTCTGTGTCATCCAGCTACATGATTTTGCCTTCACTAGATGTGAAGCTACTTGTTTCCTTGGTGACAGTGTTGTATCTGTGTTCTGGACATTTTTGATGGTGCTTATGATCTCTTTATGCTCTGAAGTTACACTCAGAGAGAAAGTAAAGGAAAAAAATACTTGTGTATTAAGAGCCTCGTTTACACTATTATATTTTTTACCTATGTGTTCACTTTTTTAGCCAATCTAAGAGCTCTTCTAAGAAATATTTTGGATTGCAACTCAGTCTCATAACTTTGTATCTTTGTATTGGAGAAGCTTTCAGTGCTTCATTTGAAGCCTGTATAGAAAACATAACCCTCCTAGCATAAATGTTAATACCCTTGATGGCAGTACAGGCTTAAAATCTTTCAACTTTTGTCCTCTGTACTGTCCTTCATCCTTCAGAAAGTCTGCTCTGTGGAGGGGTGTTTCACTTGCAGAGTTGCCTCTCAAGAAAAAGCAATGACTCAATTGGTACCCAGTTGTGTATCCCTGCTTGTGTCAAGGATTCTACCGTGTGTAAATTGAAGGCTACTACAGATCTTGCTTTCGTTGTAACAGAAGGTTTTATTTGTTGGGCAGTCTGTATAGCTCAGTCTCAAGATCAGTTTTCTAGAGGTTTTTGATCTCATCCTTGCCCTTCCATGCTCTGTATTTTCCTTCCGCTTGATTTTCTTTTGGTTCTGTTTTTCACTTAGAAATGTGTTGATTTTATATTTGAATGTAGACCATTCATAAATACTTAATGCTCAGTGAATGAATGGCTTAAGGGTAGCATCTTTCAGTGCATGCATGAAAAGGGTTTCTCCTTTCTTCTTTGTAAATGAAATATGTGTATCTGCATTCGTAATGTATTATTCTGCTTGTTGTAATATAAATGTAAAATACATGAGTCCTTTATGGTGCCCTGTAGCTTTGCTTGAATTCTGGATATTTTCTGTATTTATATAGATGTCACATCATGGGGCATGGGTCTTGCTGTTTGGTGGCTTTTTTTTGTCTCTGTTTTTTAAATTTTACCTCTTTATTCCTTCCATGTTTATTTTTACTTGACTATGCTGCTTTGCAGTGTTTATTCTCTTCTCTGAGGCTTTTGTTTGTGTTTGTATTTACTTAGGCCCTGCTGGTTGGCATATGAATTGCCTCTGTAATCACGTGGTGTGTGCTGCTGAGTATTTGTTCACATACCTTTTTGTGAGTGTTCAAGTTAATAGTATAATCAGATTTACTGGAATCTGGTGCCTTATCTAGAATATACTTCATCTAGGAATGTAAAAATAACCAAGTTTTTCTCTGTTAATTCAAAACTCTCATTCTCTTCTCTCCCCAGTAGCATGGGGCGCGTTGCCCTTGCGTCGGGCTGTGCACCGTCTCCCACCAGCTGCAGGGCACATCCTGTTTGCCTTGTTTTTACCTGTCCCTATTTAAAGTTTACATTGATGCTGGAACTTTTTCCAAATTGAACTGGCAGATTTATTTGTTGTAAGTGTAAAAGCCTGACATTGTGCATATTTCTTTTACTTTTTACCCTGTTTGTAGACAGGCAGTGCTTTAATGAAATATTTGTAATCTAGTAGTTGCTCTCCTGGGTTTATCTGTAACCCATGGAGCTGTCTATATTTCAGTGATTACTTAAGCTGTCCTAAAATTTCTGTCTGTACTGATGCAAAGCTATGTAAATACAGTGCCAACTCTTATAACCTATAAACTAGACCAGGCTGTGGTCTAGTTTTGATTCTCTGCAGCAGGATCTTGCCATTCTGAAAGTTCAAAGAGAAAGTATAAATCTGCTTTTAAAGTTGGATCTCTTAATGTTATGAGCTGCTTCATAGTATGTGGGTCTTTCTTAAGTTTAATACCACACACAATAATAATTTGACAGTTCTGTCAAATAAGTCCGTTACAGTCAGCAGTAATTGGCACCTTTATTGATAGCTTCTAATCAGCTAGCAGAGATCAGAAAACAAGTAAAAATATATTTCACTAAATAACCGGAACACTTTTGGTTTTTATACTCTGTAAAGATGGCTCTCTTGGGCAATATGGAGACAGGGAAGGGGCAAGGTTCAATAGCTTTAATTAAAATTGCCTCTTTTGTACTAGATCTGTACTGTACATATAAATTCGTCTGCAGGAATGTTAGTGTGTCCACAACAAGTTTACAGAGCAAAATTGTGTTACTGCAGTGGAACAGCACTTGGAAAGGGCGAGAACTTGATGTGTGTTTCTCACTACTGGATTCAGAACTACAGAAAGCCCACAGGAGCCTATTGCTATAGGCTGAAATCAGGGGAAAGTGGTTTTGTTTTCTGCTCCAGCTTACCTGTTAGGACACCATCACCCTGACATAAAATTAGAATGGGAATTTGTTCATAGTTGAACATATTTTATCTTTTCATTCTCTGTATGTTTACATATGAAAAAGAAGATTTTTGAAGTATCCATAGATATTTTTCTTAGGTTTGATTGAACATTATCATGAAAATAAGACATACCTTGGTTTTGATTACATTAGTTCTCATTTTTTCCAGAAAACAGTAGTCTATTTGGATGATGCAATTTTATATAACTGATTTTTTGTAGAAATATAGACTATGTTTCTTAAGTTTGTTTGTTATGTCTATCTCAAAGAGCATCCTGCATTTCAAATACAAAGGATCACCTGATTTTAGGTATTTCATTTTTGAGTTGCTGCTTCTGTGATGCTTAAGCAAAAAAGAACGGATTATACTGAGTATCTTCAAATGGTTTTTGCCTATCAGGTTATCTCCATGACTGCATTACTTACTGCCTAGTCTTGTTGTCCTTCCTTTCCTGGTTTTTTATTTCTTTCCTCTCTATGTTTTAAGTTTAAACATAGAGTTTTCCCACAGTAGGGATGCCTAAAAAATTTGTGGTTTAGTGGGGTAAAACAAGCATTTTTAAGAATAAAACCTTCTGCATGTCTGCCTTTGTTTCATCTTGCTTTTAATTTGGCTTGAGTAATGAGAATAAACTAACCTGTTTCTGTTTTCTGTGCAGTCCAATTCCTTTAACTTTGCTTTGTTATGCTTCTTTCTGCTGTTGTATAAAAGGTTACAAAATTAAAACCAAGCATTCAAGTTAAAAATAATAAAGGCACCCTTCTGTTCATAATGTTCACAGGAGTGATTGTGACCATATTGCACGCTATTATTAACTAGAATAAACTTGAACTTTGAAGCCCTTCTGTATTGCTCCTATTGCAAATGTATTTTTAAATGGTTTCATGTTAATCTTGTGCTAACAAACTGTGGTGTGTTATTCAGTCTCGTTTATTCATGGTTTTATAGGTAAAAAATCTCATCAGTTTAAGTAATGCTGTAGGTGATATTTTGCCATGCTTGTTTGGGTTTTTTTGTAGTTCTGGTTGTTGGAAAATCTATAATTAGAAACAAATATTTTCCAGAATTACTGGTGTTTTTGAAAAAAATACTTGATCATCTTTAATTTATGTTGGGAGTATTTTCTAATATAAATTATCATAGTACAAAATTTTGTGCCAATATCATGTAATTAATAATTGGGATAACTGCTTTAATACTTAAGATTAAAATTTGCTATATATTTATATAATTTTATTTTTTTTAATGCAAAGGTGCTGAATTCAAAGGAAATTTGTACTTCTGGGAGAGGAAGGCTGAATGCTAGGATAAATTTGGGGTAGTTTGAGGAGATGGCTAAAGTGGAGTTGGACTGGTTTCACATCCCAGTGTCACTTGTGTAAGGACATAATTCAGATTGTAAATAAAAATTATAATGTTATAAATATGTTATATTATAATTCACAAGCTTACATAATGTCAGCTATAATAACTGACAGATGTCTGTGTCCTGGGATGACGTACAGAATAGTTTTTCTCATTTTGCAAATGAGAAAACACGTACAGCTGTGCAAATTCAGTTTGTTAAAAGATTAATTTTCAGACATTGACTGGGGAAGTGACTAGATTGTTCATGATCCTTTAACTAACATTATCTTGTCTCGTGGAAACACTTTGAGCTGCTGTGAATGAGCTTTCAAAAGCACGTAATCTGTAAGTGGCAAAAGTGTGTTTTGTTTTTCAAATAGGACAGGTGAAAGCTGGGCTGACACAATCAACTTTTCTTGACACCTCCTGTAGAAAACAGCTTAGTTTGCAGAACTTACATTAATCTATGTTTGGTTGTTTCTTTTTTCAAAATAAGTAGTAGTCAGTAGTATGTAGGCACTGGAGTTTTCTCTTCCACCCCTTTTATATTACCATCTTTTATTCCTGCAGCTGAAGCAATCTGTTTTGCTGAGTATGAAAAAGTAAATTGGGTGCGGCAAGGTACAAGATACTGTAGAACTCATGCATACTGTAAGAGTCTAATACCTGATAAGTACTTCTATGCATATTTATGCAAAATTAATTACATGGAATATTCTAAGCTACCTGGACACATGCTTTGTTCATTGTCACATGAACTCATGGCCAGTGAATTATACAGAAGGGTAAAAATGCTAACAGAGTTAAATCTTAGAAGAAGAGTTGGCTTCTTTCTGTTAACACAGTCTTTTTCCTCAGCAGGTGATACTCTTTAGAGGTCAATATTCCATAAAACCTAAAGACATTTTAATCTAGTCTGTTTTGAAAGAATGACTGTCATTCAAATTCCAGTTGAATTTCTTTTATCTATAGTTGCATAAATGTGCGTCTACAATTTTCCTCTTGCTCTGACGTCTATTGTTGGAGAGAGAGCTGCTCTACTTTCTGAATTGAGTAAACATTTTAATAAGCATGACTTTGTTCTGCTCTTGGGGAAACTCAGACTTATCAGCTTGGGTCTATTGAGAAAGGTGAGCAGAGGTCCCCCAGGCGTGCCAAGTCAGCAGCCTGTGCGTGCTGGGGACAAGAAATACATTACAGAGCCTGCAAATTTAACAAGTCAGAACGTTTTCACTATTGCCATATTTATCAAACATGTCAAGGAATGTGATCACAAGGCCTTCCAGGGATTAGCTGCTCTAGTATTTTGATTGTTTTGTTTGTTTTTTTTTTTTTTTTTTTTAAACTGACAAAAGCCAAGTTCTCAGAGTGCAGCAGTGCTTTCATATCTGAGTGGGAAGCATGACTGGTCTTGGAGATCTGTTCTGAATGGCAGGCAGCATTCTCTAAATGTTTAATCACACCCTGCAACTGGTGGGGACTTATGCTTTGGGAAATGTGTTTTGGCATGTTTCCTGTGTCTAAAAGCCTGTAATGAATTTTCTGTAGTGTCTGTAAATATAATTCTGTGGATGAACCAGTCAATAATACTTAGAAACACCCGTGTCATCTGAGCAGTGAACTTAATTTCTTTAGATGTGCAAGTGTTATCAAGGTCTTTTGAATACAGTGGCTTAGCAGTGTGCACAAGATTTTGAAAACTGGAATGGACATGTTCTCTTCCTGCTAATACTGAAAGCTCACCAGAAAATGAGAATGGGAAATGAGGGAACCCAACCACATGAGAGACCTGTAGAGAGAGGTCTGTTTGCAAAATAGGTTTGATTTCATGACTGACTTGCTGATACTGAACTCTGGGGGTTATTTGATAGATTGATCTATCCCACTTCCTGGTGTTGCGTACTTTTATGGTATGAAAATTATGAAAAAGATGATGGTAAATGGACTGAAAGTCATATATCAAGTTTCTAAAGGTGAAAACCTGGAATGTGTAAGAGGGTTTTCACTGTTTTTTGATGCCTTTTTTTTTTTTCTCCCAAGAGCTACGTTCCCCAAACTTCAACTTCATAGCTTGAACTCGTGTTACTGTAATCAAAGACACAGGATCACATGTGTGTGCTCATGAGTATCTGTGCAAAACAGCCTTTGAAGTTCTGGCCAGTTTCATCCAGATCTGACAAAAGATCAAAAAAAATTTTAGAAATGTGGTGAAAGCAGATGACCAGCTTAAGAAGGTAAAGAAAAACTGTAGGTGTACCTAACCATCCGAGAAGATTCAACAGGTCCTCAGAGTTCTTAAGCTATTGCAAACAAGCAAGCAAAATACTCCAAGTATAGTACAGCCTGTTCTGCCTTTAAAACCTTAGGAAGAACGATGATGAGTTCTCTTTGAAGAATTGATTTTTATGCTCCAGGAAAAAAACCTGTGGAATAACTGGAGCCTTTCCAATTAATGTAGGAATATTGATCAAATATAGAAAGAGACCATAAAAGAGTCCTTTTGATGTTAGCCTAGAAAATTGTTGCATGTTGTTTTCATTCACAGTGGTTAAAAAATCAGTTGGGTTTTTTGCCATAGGTTTATTGTGATGAAATAGAGATTTGATACAAGCTGTTATTTGTTTTGGGTACAGTTTAAACTTGTCATCTTTTTCTTGTTATTTTGGCATTTTGAGGAGTGGGAGGTTTTTTTCACTTGCATTTATGCATTGATCTGTTCCAGCTGGTAGTTCATGGGCTAGATCCATGGAACGCTTTGTATCCTGCTGTCTTTTCCTTGAGGAAGAAGGGACCACGTGTAAAGGCTGTACTTGTAACCCACCCTGATTCCTGCAGCTGGGCAGCAGTTATAGCTGGTCACCTACATGTCAGTGTAGAAGAGTAAGGTGGAGGTAAACCTCCTGGCCATGCAGTTGGCGTTGCTCTTTAGGCTCATTGCTTCTGCTGCAACGTTGGGCAGCTTAACTGAAGAAAGAGGTGTTTTGTGCTTAAGTCATTGTCTAGAAAGCTGTATAACAACGTGTGTGAACAGTGATAAAATATTGTCTGGAAGCTTCCTGGTAAAGATCGAGGGGTTTTTCTGTAGCACTGTTGAAAGAGAACAAATTTGGTGAATGTTGATTGGCACTCTGACTATTAATGAGATCATCAAATATGATTTTATATTTATTAATGTCCAGAAGGTCCTTATGTAGCTTTCCAAGATAAGGTAGGAAAGATAACTTAGTCATGTTATAGATTGCTCTAGGTTAGTGCATCTGTTGATAGGATTGATATTTTTAAAAAAATCACAGTTCCTATATGGTGAAGTTTGTCTGCACTGAGCAAATATTTTAGCATCTCCTGAGCCCAGCCTGTAGCTCTATATTGTTCTGAGACAGGTTTCTAGTATATACGGGGCATGAGGGTGAAAGAAATATTTACTATTAAGATGTGCTACAGAAATGAAAATAATAATTCTGTTTTATGTAGCACCTCTCATCTAAAGATTTCAAAGCACTTTAATACCATTCAATTAAGCTTTAAAATGTCCCCCTGTTATAGATTGATTATATTCCTTGTTTGCAGATGGGAGAAATATAACCAAGTCCAACACAAAACATTGCAAAGGGAGCCCTTAATAAGAGCCAGGAATAAAACCCCAGGAATCTTAAGTCCCAGTCTTCTGCTTTAGGCTTAGATCCAGCAAACACTTCTGCAGGTGTTTTAATTCCTGCACTGCTCACATGCTTAAAGTTAAATTTCTGAGTAAGTACTTGTAGGACTGGGGAAGTAATATTTATGAGTCTTGCCTTTTTGAATCAGAGAAATGTAAAATGCTAAATGCATTTCAAGCTGGTCTTGGGCTTTGCACTCTGAATTATATATTAGGTAATTCTGTAGGAAATCATGCTGAAGAGGTGATGGTTTTTTCTTTTTTTAAAAATAATCAGCTTCTTACCTCCTACAAATTAAACCACAGAAATTTCAAATATATCATCAAAATGCAGTTCTATACAAGTTGGGCTTGGAGTGGCTCTCTTTTGAGAGGACACTGAAAGACCTTTGCTTGTTTACTGCAGAAAGTTAAAGATATGATGGGAGAGGAAGATAGGGGTTTTCCCTTTGCAGGAAAGGTGAAGTATAAGCTGAACTCCTCTGACAGTAAAAAAAAACAAAACCAAACGCCAGTAACTTACGCTTATTATGGAAATTAGAATTGGTTATGTCATCAGTTAGCACTGTAGTTGTAAATCTGCTCATGGTGTTGAATGGGACAAGAATTTAATCAGCTTTTAAATGGGCTTTGGCCAGTTTGAGGAAATTACTGTATTTCCTTGCAGCTCTGATAACAGGAGACTTGAATTCATGTCCTGAGCAGCCTCCTTCTTGTTCATTAATTTTATAAATGTAATATAAATGTTCTATAAATACTGAAGAAACTTTGTGAACAAAGTAATACCATAGGGCTAAGTTTTGATCGAGCATCACTGCTTTTTTAACTATTACTTCTTCAGTCTATTGAATTTCTGCCATGTGTTCACCTCACCCCAGTAGCTTTAACATAGGTTTCAGGCCAAGCACTGCCAAATCCACCGCTAAACCATGTCCCTAAGCACCACATCTACATATCTTTTAAATAGCTCCAGGGATGGTGACTCAACTACTTCCCTGGGCAGCCTGTTCTGATGCTTGACTCCCCTTTTGGTGAAGAAAGGCCATTTCCTCTTGTCTTTTGTTACTTGGGAGAAGAGACCAATATCTACCTCATTACAACCTCCTTTCAGGTAGATGCAGAGAGCTATAAGGTCTCTCCTCAGCCTCCTTTACTCCCCGCTAAACAACTCCAGCTCCCTCAGCTACTTGTTCTCCAGAGCCCTCACCAGCTTCATTGCTCTTCTGTGAACCTGTTCCAGCACCTCAATATCTTTCTTGTAGCGGGGGACCCAAAACGGAACACAGCACTTGAGGTTGGGGCCTCCCTAGTGCCAAGTTCAGGGGGATAAATGCTTCCTTAGTTCTGTTGGCCACACTGTTCCTGATAGAGGGCAAGATGCTGTTGGCCACCTGGGCGCGCTGCTGGCTCATGTTCAGCCAACAGTTGACCAACACCCTTAGGTCCTTTTCCATCGGGCAGCTTTCCAGCCACTCTTCTCTGAAGATGTAGCGCTGCATGGGGTTGTTGTGACCCAAGCACAGGACCTGACACTTGGCTTTGTTAAACCTAGGCCTATCAATCGAGCCTGTCCAGATCCCTCTGCAAAGCCTTTCTACCCTCAAGCAGGTTGACACTCCCACCCAACTTGGTGTCATCTGCAAACTTACTGATGGTGCATTCGATCCCCTCATCTAGATCATTGGTAAATATATTAAACAGAGCTGGTCCCAGTATTGAGCCCTGGGGAACACCAGTTGTGACCATCTGCCCACTGGATTTAACTCCATTCACTACCACTCTTTGGCCTTGGCCCTCCGGCCAGTTTTTGCTGCTTGTAAAGTGAAAATGTAGAAGTCTGTCTCCCTGTTATTTTGTAAGATATTAGGTAAAAAATATATATATTTTTACAAAATATTACTTTTCCTCTGCTAATAGTAACCACTTTTAAACAGTGAAATACTGTTTAATGATTTAAGACAATTTTATCTGCATTGTGCTTTCTTGTGCTCTGCTCAGTTTGGTCAGTGGAAACATGTTAGCAAATTTTAATAGGTTTTACTTTCAGACTAGTACACAGAAACAAGCATCTGTTTGGATGGCTCATGCTGCAGTGGTAAACTTACCCATACATCATGCATATCACACAGAAGCACCACCATATTCTACTTTTGCCCTTAGCCTAGGATTTCAAGTGCCTGATAAGTTGGCATCCTTGAAAATGCTCTTCTTTTTTTTGGTAGGTATTGTTAAGGTTGCAGATAGAAAAGCATCCAGATTTTTTTGTACATCTGTATTATGTGCACCTACTCCTAGTAGGGTTGTGTGGCAGGGAGGGACATGAAATGGTCTGATGGCTGCCCTGTTTCCCTGGCTACTTGTGTGGCTGAGTATCATGTTGGTGTGATAAGAGTGCTGGTCCCCACTCTGTATTCCTTCTGTATAAAACATTTCATGCAGATTCCAACATTTAATTTTAATTTTCTTTGGCTGTAACTGATTCCTGACACATCTGGGAAATTCAGAAAATAAAGTACTGTCTCCTTAATACCTGTATTTGAAAGAAACACTGATCACTCATCACTGATGAGAGTTATGCTATTTTTTTTTTTTTGTTAAAAAAGGGACAATAATAAGGACAATATCTATCTTGCCAAACCTGTGTGCTAAGCAAAATTGACTCTAAGCTATAATAGGATCAATGATTTGAATAGCAGCATCATTTTCCCTAACATGTGACTTGGTGAGAAAACATGGATGTGGTTGAAATTAGGGAATGAGAGACCATGGAGTCTAGCAGGGGAGGGAAAAATGATGTATTTCTTGCTGGTTGTATCCAACAACAAAAAAAATAATAATCTAATTTCTTTTTTTTTCCCCTGGAGTAACATGATGGGAAACATAAGCACCAGAAGTACAGACAAGTAAGTATAGGGAAGAAAGGCACGAAGACAGTCAGTTGGTTTGACCATGTCTGTAGTTTTTTGTGCAATCAAGTCAGTGACAGGTTCCCTTTCTTCACCCCCTCCTTTGTCCTGATCTTCACTTGCTGATGGTGCCAGATTTCTCTGCTACTTAGAGAGCTGGCTTTGCAGCCACCTCCCTGTTCAACTGCAGCACCTCCCTGATCCTGTGGGAGATCATCTTCCAAGAAGCTGAGAGCAGCTCTGTTTACCAGCAGCAACTGGGGACAGAGTAAATCTGAAGCAGGATTTTTTTCTTTTGTCTGAATGAGTGAATGAAGTGTTGAGATGGGCCCTCATCCAGAGGAAACTGTAAACCATATGACTTTGTCTTGCTTGTGCTGTTGTGCTGTTTTCTTATTTAAAATAGTATGTTTTGTGTTATTTAAAATGATGTGTGTGTTTGAAAATAATTTGGCTTCAAAAAAATATCACTCATGCCAAGTGGGTGACTATACCCACTTTTATATTTAAATTTCTTTACTCCAGGAGTATGTAGGCTGGTAGGATGTGACTAAGGCTGGGAGCACATTAGACTAATGTGTGTACAGTACATATGCACAAGATGAAGTGGTTTGGGACACAGAATGCTTACAGTCACAATGAATGTTGAAATTTGGGCTTGTTTTGAAATCCCAATTCAAACAGCAAAAGAAAAAATACTTGGTTAAAAATAGTTAGGATTAGAATATAGAAAACCTTAACAGATGGGTGTATGTGTTTCAGGACATGTGCTCTTAACTTTAATTTCTTTAACAAGGGATTTGCATGCTGAATTGCAGTCCATAGCTGTTTCCTGTATAATTTCTTATGTTTTTGGCTGGAACATCCTGCAGAGCCAGGACACCAGATTCAGTCAGAGAGGGTAGCTGGGTTTAGGAAAAGCCTCCCTTCTCCTGTCTATGGTCAGTTGGACTCTTTTTCCTGGGCTGGCTCCTGACTTGCAGCATTGGGGTGTGTAACCCCCAAAGCGCTTCACGCTGCCTCTGTTTGACTTCAGACCATCTCTCCCAGTCCCTGTCCCGAGGTCAAGCTTTCTGTCTGGTCTGAGGGTCTGATTAATGTTTTTCAAATATTCAGAAAGTGAATACAGGGCTTCTACATGAAGTAGTAAGACATAAATGCTAAAGTTTTCTAGAATATTTTAGCCCGTCTTAAGATTATATATTTAATTTCTTAGGCCAATTTTTATTCAGACAAACCTAAACAATGCTGGAAAGGCTTATACTGTGATAGAGATGGGAGACAGTTTAAAAATAAATCTCTTAAGTTTCCATTTGAGTGGAAAACCAACTGGGTAAAACGTTTCACTGTATGTTGAGTGATTGCAAAAAAGGCTTTTAGAATATTAGCTTTATCTATAGATGTTTCATATACCACCTCATTAACATTGTATCCCGATGAGTCTTTCTATTTGTGACTTCCAGAGCTGGAATTTCTAGGGATGAGGCAGCAGCTATCAAAAATACAATTAGATCTAATTGTTGTGAAATAAGTATTTTATTGGCACAGATGACAAGAGTTGAGAAACACGCACTATCTTTCATCTGTGCATTTCAAATCACTTTCCAGATAAGCTAATTAGGCCTTCTAGATAATTAGATGTAACTTATAAATAAATAATGGGAAGTGACTTGCAAATCACATAGCAAATCAAAAGCTGCCTAAAATGAAGCCTGAGAGACCTGGCTCCAGATTTCCTGCCATCAGCACACAGTCAGTCAGTACCTCCCAGTGCTGCACCTAAGAAAGATGTAGAAGCCCATGGAAAGTTGTGGGCTTGAATTTTCGGGTCTCTGCCACAGCTCGTACTTCACTGTACAGTGTTTCACGGGGTTGTTGCAGAAGAAGAGCAGAGCTCCTTCTCTGCTCACTGAAGTCATGCTTATTGGAAAAGGCAGGCTGTGGTGAAAGCCTGGGGAATGCCAGTATATTCCTGTAACAAGGTGGAAGCTTTGAGTTTCTTAAATTGAGTCCTGCTTTGGGAACAGTCTCTAGGTTAAATAAACAGCAGTTTGATGTTCCCCTAACACAAAGGATTGCTTTATTTGAGCACTGCGTGTGCTTAAATAGTTTTTGTTGGGTTTTGTTTGTTGCTTTGGTTTGTGGTGTGGGTTTTTTGGTTGTTTTTCAGTTATTTTGTTTTGTTTTAAACTGAAGATCACATTGAGCCTGAAATTTTAGTATTCGTTTTTCCTGCTGGTGTTGGTAATGTAATTTCTTTATCTTGGTGAAAGAATGGACTGGAATTTGGTCAGTCAGTGGTGCCCTTCTTGTTGGTCTGAATGTCCTCTTATGAACTCAAGTCTAAACTATTATTCTTGGATTATTGATGATATTGATAACTTTCTGTTTATGCTGTCTCTAGTGAAGAACGATGTGCCCCTTTGGAACTATATGCACATAATTTGTGAGCTAAGGAGGGCTCAAGTGCTTCATGCGTAACGAATTAGGGTGCCTATAGCTCTTGTCTTAGAGCTTCCAGTGTGAAAAGCTTGCTGCTGGCTGTACAGAGCTCACTGATTGTACTGGTGTGTAGTGACACTCAAAAGCAGCAGCTGTTACTGTGCCTGTCTTTGAAACGAACCTTTAAAAGGCTTAGAACCGAAGTATTTTGCCCAATTCCTTAGTCCTTTGATGCAGGTGCTTGTGGGCCCCTCTGGCTGTACCCCCATCCAGTTAGCAGGGCTAACGTGCTGTATCAAGCCCTTCTGGAAACGGGAGGTGTTTGGAATTCAGAAGGAGACTTACAGCTTGAGACATTTTATCCAGTTTGGGGGGAAGGAAAGTGAGTACAGGGAGTCTAGGTCCTGATGGAAGGACAGAATTCATGTTTTCATGTTATAGGGATCACAAAAAAAAAAAGATGGCATTTTTCATATAACAAAACGAAGAACTTCATAATGTTGATGTTTGTGAGCATAATATTTTGGCATAGCCTGATATTGTTATGCAAGCAATAACCTCACAAGTTCTCTCTCTGAATAACAATACACCTTTTTGGTATATTTTTTGTCCTTTGCCTGAAATTAAATAGTAGCATGAGAAAGACTTTGTGATCGTACTGCACCATTGATAACTTTTTTTAATTAACAGGAGTTATGTGTTTTGCATACATAAGCATAAACGTTAGCTGGGAAGAATGCTTACCTTGTTG
This sequence comes from Scolopax mira, assembly GCA_004320125.1. Taxonomy (NCBI): domain Eukaryota; kingdom Metazoa; phylum Chordata; class Aves; order Charadriiformes; family Scolopacidae; genus Scolopax; species Scolopax mira. The sequence goes on along the minus strand of BJBW01000061.1, from coordinate 27,986 downwards.
TTCTTAAGGTACAAGTTGAAAGGCAAATCAATTTCTCATGGGAAAAATTATGTTGATGAAAGTATGCAGCAAATCAGGGTATTAATTTAAATAATGTCTTGTTAACCAACTGAGTGACAGGGCAACATGAATCGTGACAAATAATGATAAATTACTTTATCCTGAAGACAAATTCATTACAATTATGTTATAGACACTGCAAGAAAAATGGTAAACTAGCTACAGATTACCCAGCAGCTCTGCCTTCTGTGCATTCTTTGTGTGGAGACACTACGATTGTACAATTCTGTGACTTAGAGAAGATTACATAGCAGTTGTATTAGGGAGAGATGATTGTTGAATCCACAGACCAGATTTTACTACCTTTCGATAAACTGATACCATGTTCTGAAAACGGTTCGATCAGCTTCACTGATGCTATTTGCAGAAAAAAGCTACTGCTTAACATGAGTAAGGATTGCAGATAGTGAATATACAACGTTATTCTTACATTGTCAGAACTGATACAGTTGCAGAAAACTAAGATATTATATGAATCTCAATCTGAGTTCTGAAATAGGATGGAATCCTTTTAGGTAAGAAAATACATTAATAAGTTAACACATTATGAAGTTATGTTTCGCTCTGTGATGTTCATGAGAAATTGAGGATCAGATCTGAAGAGACAGCCAAGCCAAATTAGCATTTCGTTGCTGCTGGGAGTAGCCCTGCTTCTTTTTCCTCCCTCGCTTGTTCTGATGTTCATCTGATCCCTTGGTAAATTGATTGAGGTTACCAACTTGCAAAAGGTTCATTCTGGATAGATTAACTTTCTGCCAGTGAATTGAGTCACTGAGGGATCATATGAATATCAGAGATGATACAAGAAAAGCATCAGGAATGTGTGGCTGGAAAGGGGAATACTAAGGAGAGGAGGGAGTACTGGACCTGGTTTTGGCAGCAGTTGATCTGTTCCATCAGCTCAGCTGAGCTCCTCTTATTGTACGTTAGCATCTGACTGCTTTAAATTGGTCTAGATTTCAAAATGCTGGTCTGTAAAATACTCAGTATGTTCAGAGAGGTGGAAATACCTGAGAAAAAGAATGACTAGAAAATAGTTCAGTCCAACCAACAATTATTTACTCTGTCAGCTGGGAATAACGAACTTTCTGCTGTTAGGGTGAATGACTGACTTTTTGAAAGAAGTCTTGTTGGTAAACAGGAGAAACCTATTACTTTCAAAGCTTGTATTTCTCATTTGCTGTTATGCCACTATTGTATGAGATTAATTCAGTTGTTTCAGTTGGCCATATTGTGGATATTGTGTTGCAGGACAAAACCAATGAATGTGCCCTGGTGCTGGTCCTTGCAGACACAGTTGTGCCCCAGTCCTTCCTGGACTAGGATAAATAGCAAAGTTCTGCCCCATGTGCTGTAACCATACCAAAGGAATATGCAATGTCTGTCTCCTTAGGCGATCCAGAATTCTTTCATCATCTGCAGGCACAGACTTTTGCTGCTTACAAAAAAATTACATATACTTAGAATCGTTTAAAATATACTATTGGGTACACTGTGTTTTTCCTAAAGCTCTTAAGCTGGAAGTAAAAAGCGCAGAGAGTCTGAGAGGCTTGCTGGCTTTAGTGCATGTGAATACCAGGTGTTCCCAGAGCTATTGATTGCCTTTTCAATATGCTGGAGGAGTACTTGAGCTCATGCTGCCAGGCTTAGCTTTTTCTTTTTATTCCAAGGCAGGATAGAAGAGGATCAAGAGAGTCTGCCTTTTACTGACCACCTAATGGTCTGTGGAAAGGCAAGAAATTGCATATTTCCCTTTTAAGGTGTAAAAATGACCTTGGCTAACTATCTTAACCCAGGATTTTAACATATTCCTCCACCTTTGTAGTTCAGGCACTGAGCCTGCATTATACTGGATTCTGGCCTTGCTGCTGTGACCCTGTCTTTTCATTATCACTTTTCATTATTTCATTTTTCTTGTACGTGCAAGTATGGAGGATTTCCATACTCCAGAGTTATATGTCTCTCAATAAGCATTTATGTGTGTCTCAATAAGCATTTACACAAATGATAACACACAATAAGTAATCTTTTGGGGTCAGTATTTAAACTTAACAGGTTTATGTACATGTTTATAAACATAAGCATATGGAATTAGCCTCTGTGTATGACTTCTATCAAAAGTTTCCTTCAAAAAGCCCAAACAAGCCACAGTTTTGTTAAAGTACCACAGAATAGGATCAAGAATAAGCCATGCAGTGTTAATTATGCATGTCAGCAGTGCAATGTTACCTCTTCCGCAGTGGCTGTCCTGTTGGTACCCTGTTAGGGATGATTCTTCCTTGGGTTTTGGAGAAACTAAAGCTAAAGCTTTTCTTTACAATAAGACTGTTTGTTTGTGTTTCCTGCCTCCATGTGCCCTGTTGAATTGATGATTTAGTATCTGCCTTGAATCTGCCTACTATCTCTTAGTTATTTGAATCCTTGATTAGATATAAATTTAAGTATCATCTCAGAACAATGATTTGAGGGGCATTCCACAGGTAATTGCTCTATTTACAGTAAGTAGAGGTAGTCTTGTGGTGACAGTCTTAAGAGGAGAAGTCACGAGGACTGAAATCTGTTCCTGGCTTTGTCCTAGACTTAGTTCTTAATATAGACAAGTCACAGCATGTCTCCCCTGTGAAATAGGGATTATACCTCCCTACTTAACGAGAGTGTAAGTTCACTGCCTTCTACAAAGAAATAAGGTTGTAAAAGAACTGAAAAATGCCATTTCAACTCTGCATTTCATTTGAACCCTGGATTTCCAGGGTGATGGAAAATGAGTATTTGTTTTTACTGTCTCAAAGTACTGCAGCTGGAAAAAGACGGGTTTTTTTCCTCACCCAAAGCTTAGTTTTTTTTTTTTCTTCCTCCTCCCATGTTTTGCAAGTGTTCTCACTTGTTGCTGCATCTGCCTCTGTTTGCACGCAGGCACTTTTGAATTTTTGTCTAATTTAAATTTTTTTGGGTTTCTGATATGCTTTAATTTCTTCAGAGCTGAGCTTTGGCTGCTCTGCACATGCAGCAGTAGAAGCCATGAGGGCAACTAAGCCCATGAATCATTTGGCTTATGGCAGCTGGCTTTCTGTTGTCCCTAATTGAAATATTAAAATGGAGAGAGAACCACATTAGTGTCACTTTTCTCTTTGTATTTCTGTGCAGTGGCGACCTTTGGCCATACAGATTGAAATGTTTTTGTCGCTTTATGCCATTTTTAGTATTAGCATAAAGATTTTGAAGCCAACAGAGTGGTGAAATAGGGTTCAGAACATGGAAGTGTTGGTTGTATGTTTGCCTGTTGGAACACGTAACACACCCTGTTATTCCCAGCTCATTTTTTATGACTCATTAGCACCTTTTTGGAGAAGGTTGCTCCCATGGGGTTGAGGGGAGGAAGGAGGTGGATCCCTCTTTGGCCTTTTCATGTGCTTCGTTTTAGTCCCCTCTATTTCTAATAGCCTGGCTTGGAGGCTGGCACCTTACTTTGGGTGCCACTACCTATTTTTACCAGGCATCCCTCCTTGTTTTGAAGACTTAAAATTTAGTAATTTGAGATTAAGAGATAAAGCAATTAATGAGGTTTCAAACAGCCTCTTGATGGAACAGATCTGTTTGGGCACCTTTACACAGTGTTAGGAAGTTGCTTTTTATGCTTCAGTTTTTCTGCTTTCTTTGGACTGTCTTGATGAGTTACCTGGTTCTGGAGTAACAGACAGATTAACAAATTACATAAATATGAAAAACACCATGTTGTTCCTTTTTTGTAGCTTGGGGTGCCTGGTAGGAGTTGAAAATAACAAACATCCATCAATGTTGTCTTCCTGGTTCAAGTGGCAACTGTTTGAAACACTTGCTGTCTAGCAGTGCGTGGATAACATACTTTATTAGAAATCACATGTCTGGAGAGTTGTATCTGAGCCAGTGTGTTTGAATTTATTATTTTATTTTTTTTTTTTACAACAAGCAATGTTGCTAATCTTTGCTCAAAAATGAGACTCTTGGCTGATGTTCCTCAACCTCAAAGCATGTAATTTGGCTGAAGGACATAGTTCATTCTTCAACATTTGTGAAGCATATAGGTATGTGAAGAGCAATGAACTCTGGCATAAGCAGCCTGTGGTGTTACTGTGGTATTTTTGAGCTAAGTTTATTGCTATTGATCTTACAAAGCTCTCCTACGTCTTGGCTGTGGCTGCCTTTAGATGTGGGGGTCAGTAGAGTTAAATTCAGATTTCAATCTGGTTTCTAACAGATCTGTTTATGCTTATTTTTTTTTCTAGCTTCTCAGTTGGTATATTAGCATAAATCACTATAACTTGCTTGAAGGAAATGGGACAATGCTGAGTAACAACTGCTAAGTTTTCAGACCTTATTTTTTTCCTAATGTGTTTGTTTTAGATGACCAAAGTTCTCATTGTGAGAGAGGTAATAATTAAGCATCTAGATTAGCATTTAAAAGAAAAAGAGTAACAACAATGCAGAAAGACTTTTTCTTCTGTGACAGCCAACCTCAACTGCAGACCCAATTAATGTTTAAAAGTTTGACGTAGCAAATGGTGAGCTGTACACTATTTATGTAGTTGCACTAATTGAACTGTTAAGGAGTGAAAAGTCTGTCTAATAAATTTTCACAAAGCTTTTAGTTGTAAATATTTGTGGTTGTGAGGAACTTTGTACATGTCAGTGGAGTAAAATGGAATAATACAGTCTATTGTTTGCCTCTTTCAGTGGTTTTGAAGAACCAGAAAAATGTATGTATTCATCGTAATTTAACAGAAGGTAATATCTCAGTTTTCCACCTACAATCAGAATGAGTTGAATTCAGAGGAGGAGGAGGAAGATTCATTGGAAGGATGGTTTTCAGATGGCTTTCTGTTCTCTAAGGCTGGGTTTTTTGGGCTTTGTTTGTTTCCCCAGTGTGTGATATTGCATCAATCTTTGGCCTCTACCCAAAAGGTGACTGTGGTGCTCAGAGATTGTCGTTCCTCTTTACTGATGATACGCTTTAATTCCCTTCGGCTTCCCCTTGAGTGTTAGAAGACAGTAACACTCTGATGGTGAAGTGTTTTGCAGACAGATAGCCATTACTTTTCTGTAGAGTGGAATCTCTACAGGTGACTGCTGGTTTGGTGAGCTTGCTGGGTAGAATTCACCCTTGCCCCTTCACTCTGTGCCTCCTTTTTCTTGTCAGCTACTTCTGCTGCTGAAAAGGAAGAGCGAGCTGCTGAAATGAATTCTGCCTCCTCCTATGGAAGAACATTCAGCCCTTGTCCTGACGTCTGTAGAGGCATTGGCATTATTAACTGTTTAATCCTAATGATACTAATTACTTAAAGATTAAATAGTAACTTACAGGACTGTTGATACAGGTTCATTTTCATGGGGTGTCAGCTCTCCATTTTTGTCTACAACATGTAACAGTTACTCCAGCACTTGGGACATTTGCCTGCCTGTTGGCCACAGAGCTCTGTGGCTGGTAGGATGGCACAGTCTGTTACATTGGGAGGCTTGTGGCATCTTTTGCTGTCAACTGTCTTTGGAGAAATACTTTAGTTTACATTGAGAACTAAGTTCATGAGACCAACAGGTGTAGTAGGCATGGCAAAAACATTTCCTTGACTTTTTCCCACGGAGCCCTGAGAATCCTTCCCCCTGGTGGTTAAGAGGCTCCAGTTTGACAGAAACTTAAATGTATTTGGGGTAACCCCGGGGGGATTGGTGGAAAAGAAAGTGCTCAGTCCACTGCAGCTCTATGCTGTTGTGCTTTACAATATTGCTAGCAGAAACCTGTAACAACATTACCTTGGTGTTTTGCGTGCTTATCAATAATATACTGTGCATAACCCAAAAGTCTGTATTTTTGAGATTATCTCATTTATACTTGCTGTGTGGTAGAACATGTTCAATGACATAATAATATATTGCCCAGTCAAAACCAGCTGATTAATTTTGTTTTATCAGTACTCTTCTATTCTCCCCAATATTATGTGCAGGCTTCAGAGCTGAAGCTGTGTCCTTCTTTTTTAGGATAGGTCATGTAGATGTTAGTGCCATTTACCAAATCATTTTAGGCAGCACTATTTTATTCTGCCATCTGGTGTGCAATGTAAAGCTACCAGGCTGTAACCGATGCTAGCACCACTGTATGTCATCTACAACATCAGTGCTCAGATTTCTATTTTTACCTCTCAATAAGGAGCTTAGAGAAGGACTTTATGGCCAGACCGTCCAGTGGGAGGCTGGGAAAGAATTGGGATTGAAGTTTCTTGCAGAGTGGGTGCAGAGTGTGTGCCAGGGAGTGTGCATTGTGCTGTCCTGCTTGAAGGGTGGGACCTGTAGAACCACAGTTTGGCTTCATTACTTAAAAAGGTTCTTGTCCACCAGGATATCCATGATATTATTGGCAGCCTTTGCATACTCTTTTCAGGAGAAAAAGTATATTTGAAGGGTAATTGTACACTTCCTGCACTGTAGTGGTGGATTGAGCCCAGCTGGCAGTTTGCTCGTTCACCCTCTCCGCAGAGGGATCGGGGAGAGAACTGGAAGGGCAACAGCAAGAAAATAAATGTGGGTCAAGACAAAACAGCTTATGTGAAGAGGGGGGGAATACCACAACAAGCATACCCCCTACACCTTCTCCCCCAACAAGTGATGCAAGGGCAGTCACCACCAGCAGACGGATGCCCAGTTAGTACCTGAGCAATGGCTACTTGGGAAAAACTCACCCCCCTGCCCTCCCCACCAGACCACCACCCTGTTTTGTGGCTGAGCATGTTGTCAGGTGTTTTGGAATAGCTTTTTGATTGATTCAAGTCAACTACCCCAACTGTGTCCCCTCCCAACCTAACAAGGGTGGCAAAGTGAGAAACAGAGATGGCCTTAATGCTCTGTAAGCAGTGCTCAGCACTGGCTCTGCAGTGTTCTGGCCACCAGCCTAAAACACAGCACCGTGTGGGCTGCTATGAAGAAAATGAACTCCATTCTGGCCAGACCCAGTGCAACTGCTTGGGGTTGCTGACCATGAGGCTGCTTTGTATCAGAATTTCCCCTGTAACAGGCGAAAGAGAACATATTGGTCATTAAAGGTTAAGCATTGCTCAGACATTGTAGTGTACTCAGTTCAGTAGCCAAAATCAGACCAAATTCTTGGATTAAGTTGAGATTAACTTCTAGTAGAATCTATGCAGTAGCAAGGATCTGAAAACTAAGAGTCTTAAGTTAAGGATTCTACTTGCAGTTTAGTAATTTAGTTTCAGTATTCTCAACTCTAAAATAATAATGGTGGTGACACACTGAATTCTTAAGTATGTGATAGCAGAAAGGTAGTTATGTTAAAGGGGTGTTTGTAAGAATTCTTTATTTCTTAGGAATACCAATAATTAAAAGGAAAACAAAGCACTGTGTTATTATTCTTGGATTATTATTTTTTTTTTTCTGAATAAAAAACATTCTTGGGAGAGCTCCATGAATTCTCAAGTTTGTCTTAATCTTGAGACATTTGACAGCAATGCCAAATAACACTGGAGCTATTGTTAGAAGGGAATCTGATCTTGTTATTGTTCCACTTAAATGGAGTTGTGTGAGGAAATGCCAGCTCTCCTATTGAGGGAACTCAATCAACCGGAAGAGTTCTTGGTTTCTTGCCTTACTAGCTGCCAGTTGAATGAGAAGAACTGATTTCATTCAAGTATGACAGTTTACTTGAGCATCTGAAAGAGTGAAATGTAAATGAAGGGTCCTTTGCAGGGGAGATTTCTTCAATGTAAATACAAGTGGGAAACACAGGGTTTGAGCTGGATAGGTTATATATACACAGATGAAAGCCTATATCTTTTGAAAGTGATTAAATTCACGTGGAGTGAGGCAACACATTTCACTTGCAGTCTAAAGAGAGAAGAAAAGCAGTTAGTTTGGATCAACTGTATTTTATGCAATTCAAAAGAAAAAGACATTTTAATCTATTCCAAAAACTTCTCTCTTCCTTTTACCAGCTCTCTTATGTAACATATGGTGGGTAGATAGTATATGGCTTAATTCACCCACAAAATCAGAGGAATTAGTAACTTCATGTGACTTCAGTGACAAAAATATCTTGACTTTGAACTGCATTTTAAAATTTGGGTTTCTTAGAACTGTTAGTGTGACCTGTGTCATTCAATTACTTTAACTGAATTTAACTTTTAGGCCAGGGACTTAAAGCTAAACACACACGAAAAAAAGGAAATTATGTTAATGAAAACTGGGAGGGGGAGAATCACTACTTAAATTTAAATGGTAGAAGTTCACATAGATCAGTCTGTAGGTTTTGAAGATTCACTGCAGTTGGGTAACATTAAATAGCTCCTTTTTAAGTCATACTAGCAAAATTTTTAAATTAGTTTCTGTTTAATTCTATGTCAGGTGTGAGATATTTACCACTTAAAAGTAAATAAAGAACCTGAGAATATTTACGTAAGATCAGCAGCATGTAAAATCTTGGTACTTTGTACAGGTTTCAGCTCTTCATATTCCCTCTTCAACTTAATTAGATGCAATATGAAACTCTGTATCGTAAGATACAGGGTAGAGCTTCTTGTGAATAAAGAGCATTGGCATGAAGAATCTTACGGAATTACAGGTAGTGTTGTTTGGTTTATATTGTTAAGAAACAAATGCTTGGCTGGTGTTGAATACAACTCAAAGTAATTTCACTACTTTTCATGTAAGATGACTAGACATCCTGTAGAAAGTGCAACAAAACAAATACAAATTTTATAATCTAAACTGATTGTTAATTTTGTAACAGCATTCACTTGTTTGTAGCAAATTTCCTGAGGATTAAGGACCAGATGGAGTTAATTGGCTCCTCCCAGTCAGTCAGTAATCTTCAGGGAGCTGGTTTCAGTGCTTATGCTTAATTTCATAGGATTCAGTGAATTTGTATTCTGTACAGGGAGGAAGGATGAACACAATCTTGGCAAAGTTTCAGTTATATCAGTGATAATGTCCAAGTATCTGTGCTCCGACATCAGCAACTAATTAAACAAGCTCTGCTGTGTCCCTTTCTCCCATCCTTTTCATGAATTGCCTGTTGTGGTATGGCTGTATTTCTCTGCAGATGCAATGTGTCTCACACAGGGAAAGTGGTTCCTGCTTGTGGCTCATACAGTTTATCATATAAAAATAAAAATAAAAAAGTATCATGTATTTCCAGAAATGTTAACTAGAGATTTCATTGTGTGCCCTTTTCTGCTGCCAGCACTACAGCACAGATTCCTTGCCCAACCTGTCTTAAATTACAATGAGCTGGGCAAGGCTTCCAGGCTGGTCAATCACATGCTCATAGGACAACAGCCCATTAAAATGGGGGCAAGTGTTCCATTAACACTGAGACGAGTCCCAGAAACACAAGTCAGTGACATCAGCAGAATGAGCAATCCTGCAATTCTTAGTTGGTATATTTAAGGTCAAGAAGTGTAGAAGTCACAGTATTTCTTGCCAGGACCCATTTAAAGGGCACCTTCTATTCCTGCATGAATGGAAGTTCTAGTAGATTAGCAGTCTTTAGTAGTAGCAGTGGGAGCTTTGGGCTGACTGCGTTCCTTTGATAAACTGGGAGGAAGGAAGTGGAAGGAAGTAAGTTCGCCCAAGGGGAAACTTGGGTTTATGACTTCTTCATAATCCTAACTGTGGTCACCTTTAAAACAGATAAATATATAGTTGTAGTACCCAAAAGGTACTGTGTGTTTTGAAGTCCTTACTATGGAAAATAATTCAGCTATGTGAAAGGTAGAGAAAGTATAAATATGCAGTGAATATAATGATAGTTAAAAAACAAAACTGAAAACGTGATAAGTAGGTAACTGCATGAGGTAAAGCAGGTTTTATGGTTTTCTGGGGTTTGGTTTTGTTGTTTTTTATTTTTTTATATAAGAGTGGTCAGATTGGGGAGAAACCTCAGGCATATTGACAAAAGAAAAAGGAGTTTTAGATGAGGCTAGGAGTGATGGACGTGAAAAAGGAAGTTTGAAGGAAGAAGACTCTGAGAATGGCTGATTCTGTAAGGAGGACTGGCAGAGGAAATGTGCTTGGTTTGTCATCACTTTCCCTCCCTTTTTCTCTTCCTTTTCTAGTCAGCAGTGATTTCCTTCAATCAATCTTGTTGATCACTCACAGCACCTGGCAAGATGCAGGTAAATAGGCAGAAAACTGCTTATTTTTTGCCTGGCACTTGTCTTTAGCACTTCTGGGCTCCCAATAAAGACGCTGTTGTTGTCCAGTCAAGAGCCAGGGCTTGGCAGGCTCCAGAGCTGTCATGGAAGATTCCTAGCGGGAGGGAAGTGCAGGAAGGGTGTGAATCTCTTCAGGATTTCTGGCCCCAGAAGCTACTTGTTTTATGGAAGTAATTCTTCTTAAGCTTTTCCTCTTTCCTTTATGGGCAGGATTTGCCAGTGACTTGACATATTTTGAGGTGTTTCATTTTTCAGACAAAACAGGAACTGTTTTATCTCTAGATAATATCACTGTTGATATTGCTGGTATAAGCAGGTGCAACTGTATTGACTTGAGAGAAGCTGCACACATATTTGCCAGAGGTGAACGTCTCCTCTTTCCACCCACATAGCAGTTGGGTAAATAATGATGCACACAGTTGTCATAAGGGGATTGTAGCAAAGCCACAATGGAGTGTATTCAGTTTTGATAGAATCAAGTGACTTCACTTTGTAGGCTGATAATGCGATTTACAGCCATACCAAGGCTTCGGGGCTGAACCAGATAGAACTTGTTTCCCTTGTGCATACAAAGCATTTGACTGAGTTTGAGATCCGTGTTTTCTGTCAGCTCATTTAGGAGTTATTTAGTGCAGGCATGTTTAGGATCAACCATCCAAGGTCGTCTTGTGTCTAAAAGGGACTAAATTAAGAGCTTGTGATGCAGCAGTTTTTACTGGCATGGAATATATACGGGGGGGAAATAAAATAATAAACTCTTCTGCAAGCGTGTCTTAAGTCATTTTGGTGTGTTTATTTGGGACTCGGTATGAGGGGGCAGGCAGGGGGGCTTGTCTTTCCCAGGCTCTGTACACACTTCATTAGGGGTACTTTATTTATATTACAAGGTCAAATGTGATCTTGGTGTACAGGCCTCTGACTTAAACAGAAATTCCCTTGATTGTTAGTGAGATTTTTTTTTTTTTCCTCCCAAGTCACTTTCTGACGTCTGGCCTGATTGAAAACAGACAGAAACTGGCATGGAACAATATTATGTCATCCTTTGCTTATATTTCCTACCCACTCATTCTTTATTTTAATGTTATATGAGGTCTTCAGCAGAGTGTGACATATTGTTATAATTACATCATTTGGAAATGTGTTTATCCCCAAGAGTCGTAATTTGATTTAGGAACTGTTTTCCCTGCTTTTAGTCTGTTATTCATAGCATGGCATGACCATCAGGCTTCTGCAGCGGGACTTGACACACCACTTTAAATATTTGCAAACCAAAACACAAGAGTCCATTGATGCATGTGGGGAGGAAAGAAAGAAAGAGGCATGATTTAAGATTCGATAAAATTCTTGCAGGTTGAATAAACTCTAATAATATTGTGGTAGTTTCTGTGTAGAGTATTAATCCATTCATATCTCTTTGCCACATAAACAGATGCATTTTTATGGGTGTTTTTATACGTTTCTGTAGGGTGCTTGTAATGGAACTGCACGTCTGGCCCTTGGCCTCATGCGATGGGAAGCAATAGCTCTTGAGAGTGTTTGTTAAGAAAATTGCTGTGACTTTTAGCCATGGCTTTTGATGCCTGCAGAAAAACATATTTAATTAGAATACAGAAGTTAAGGAAACTTCAGAGCAGTGTTCAAAAACATTTCAAGATCTGTCCTGTGAATTGAACAGCTGTGTAAATGTGGGAAACTGCCATTTTTATGATGATAAGAAGCAGAGTCCCATGATGTTCATCAGGCATGGAAGAGCTGCCATCAGGGGTATGAAAACCCTCCAGAGATGTGAAATTCTGACTCAGCCCATGTTTTTGAGGCTTGCTGTTACATGAAACCTATGTATCATAACAATATATACAAAGACCCAGAAAAAAGTATGAGATGTGCTGTTAGAAAGAGTAAAGCAAAGCTGTTCATGCAGCATTATTTTGCTGTCTCTGGTGATCATTAAGGTTCATTAAACTGTTTGCTTTTAAACTTCCTGCTTAATAAATAGTTGTTGTTTTTTTATATTTGTATACACAAAATGAGAGAGAGAACATCAAAACAAATGAATTAAGGCCCACAAATCTCATTTTTTTATAACTAGTTTGAGATTACTCATGTGGAAGGAACTTTCTAGGGCCGTACCCAGGATTGTGTTTTGTTTTGTACCCTATTATTAGAGAATTTGATATCTGTCTGTCTATCTATCTTACATCTGTTCTCTTTCAAGGAAAAAATATTGGCCACATTTTGATCAAAAGCTGGAGTTCATACATGGAAGAAAGGCTTAGTTTTTCCTGCACTTGATTCTTAACTGTGCCAGAATACTCTTGTCTGGGTACTGAGCTCAGGCAAATTACAGATGGCAGTCCTGAATTCTCATTTTTCAAAGATGCCCAGTCCAATGTAAGGAAAAGGCATTAAGGGAGTCTGAAGAGGGTTCTTAAAACACGTATTTCCTCCATGGGGAATTCAAAATGTATTCTGTAACTCTAAGAGCACGAGTTGTTGCTTTAGGCCTGCTACCTTTGTCCCAGTGTCCTGAGGGAACAGTAGTCTTTACTGGGATCTAAAGAATGGGCCCATGAGAGTGAAATTAAGGTCACATTCATGTCTTAGATCTGCCTTTCCTCTTCTAAGTGCTAATTTCAATGGTGGACTTGAGGTGATGGAGGGAATGCAGATGGTTGTGTGTCCTTGTACCAACCAGCTCCCTGGCTGCCCCCGCTTTGGAACTGGGGGCACAGGGAGACTCGTGTTGGCAGACCTTGCTGGGGCAACCTAAACTGCTGAATCCCATGAGCATAAAAGCATACACCTTGGAGAACTTTAGGTCAATAATCCTAGTTTCTGACACTTTCCAGTCTTTTAAGCTATTAACAGATTATATAAATGTATTTTTTTATATTCTGCTTAACAGGCACTTTGAATGCATTTGGTCATCTGAATTGCTGGATTCCTCATCAAGTCAGGCACCCATTAAACTTCCTCTTATACTCTGTCAAGCTTTTTTTCATAGGGTATGGTTTTGCAGCTTGGATTTGGTTTATGTCTAAGCATAGGAAACAAATTCACGGACTTTTATTTCATTTGTTTTTCAGTGTAGTCTTACTCGCTCTGCTTTTGTAGGGGGTTTCAGGATTTTGCTGGAGATACTTGTTCACAAGATTTTCAAGTTAGGAACTGATTCACTGAAGAACTTTGTCCCATATCTGCATGGAGAAACCCCACACAGAGTCCTGTTTTCCTTCTGCCAGATCCTTGCAGTCCAGGTGCACATTTATGAATGGACTTTGCTTTTGTATTTCTTAGAAAATGTACAAAAGGTGTTAGGGTAATATAATTTTGGTTTTATTGTGCTGATTGCTTCTAGACACTTTCTACATTATAGAAAAAACCTCTTCTTGCCCTGTATTCTTATGTTTTTTCTCAGGTCTTTGTTCTTCACTGTCAGTTCAAAATGGTGCTGTAAAGTACTTCTCCTGCTTAAACTAGCGTTATGCTTTTTTGTTTTTCACTTGGGAGACTGCTGTGAAAAAGGTGACTGGTTTCAGATTGAAGCTTGACGTGCTTGTATTAAATCTTTACCTCTAAAGCAAGAGAAAGTTAGTTCTTTACAGTCATTCTCACAGGGAGAACTTGAACCAATTTTGGGGAGTTACGTAAGAAAGAAGTGCAGCACAGCTGCTGGAGAAGAGCTGGCTGGAGCCTGGCATTAATAATTTGGATGTTATGCTGGGTGGGAACAAGTGCGATGCTTAATCAAGAAGTCTGTTTTGACATGGGGATAACATCAGCAGATATGAATGTTAAAGAGAAATTGTCAAAAGTGTAGGTATCTTGAAATATATTTTTCTTCACAATGGCAAGTAATTAGATTGAAAATTAACATCAGTGTCATTGAAACTAACAGAATCCTACTATGTTTGAATTTAGCATATGAAAAAGAAACCTTTTTGTAAACAACCCCCTGCTCCCCCAATTTCTTAAATAGGTTTTCTGGTTTGGCTTTTTAACCCCACCTATTTTAAAAGGAGGAGTATTCAGGAATATTTTCAGTATTCTGATGTTTAAAAGAGATATCTTAGCATATTGGTTGTTTGATTAATGACTGACTGTCACATGAAATCAGTGGCAGATCCTTGAGCTGAAGTTCTCCCCCAAAAGTTTTGTTTAGAGGCTAAGGGATCATTGCAACATGGTTTTTTGAGGCTTGCTTTTGTCTTGGGTAAAATGGGTCACTGGCGTCCTCTTTAATAAACTATGCTATTAAATAGCTATTAGCTAATGTACTCTGTAATGTGATAGTGCATTTGCTATGAGGTCATCAAACTTTTCTTGCTCCTTTGCATATCAATGTGAAGTTCATTCTGCTCAGATCTTAAATCTGCCAAAAATGTGTTTCATCTCAAAATATTTTTTCTAAATCACTTTCTTCCATGAAGTGGTGGTTTATATTAACATATGTAGAATTCGTCATTGTCACCTCATTTCTGCTGTGCTTACTTGTGATAGAGTATTTAAAAATTACTTGCTGGGGATGTTTAATGGATTTCATGATCAGAGTGGTTCAGTGAAGTGTGTGTGTGGGGGGTGGTATATATTTTTTTTTTTTTCTTGCCTCTAATTTCTGGAGTTAGATTCATGTTTATAGGTTGTAAAGTTGTAGCAAGTAATGCTAGATGAGATAAGGTTACAGGAAAAGATTATGAAGAATGGGAAGAAGTGTTCAAGTCACAGAATGAGTTACAGATCTCACTTCTTCCTTTTGAGATAGGTGCAGATACGCTTTTGCTGTTGTCAGCTGCCTTGTGCTGACCAAATTCAGCTCTTGGGAAACAGTTCACTGAAGTAAGTTGGGGTGGTACGAAACTTAATTTGCTTTCCTGAACCTAGTTGATAAATGCATATCTCTGAGCAGAAAGATTGCATAAAATTAACAAACCTGTTCATTTTTAAAAAAAGTATTTTAAAGTGAACCTTTATATTTGTCTGTCTCAACAGATTTCCTGTGTTTTGCATTAAAGCAGTCTATTTAGTAGGTAGCAGAAAGAGAGGGTGTTAGCTGCCTTCTGTTCATAACTTACTGTAGTAAGTTTCTAAACTACAGTTTAGAATCTGTAGTTTCTAAAAGTAAAACTACTAGCCAGTGGAAACTGGATTTTACTGCCTTTAAAAATTTAGCCTAAGGTCCCTTCAGCTTCAGATACCACTTTTCATGTACATACCTACTTCACATTGAAGCTTATATCTGAAGTGGGTTTTTTTTTTGAGGACAGTATTTTGAAAGCACTGAGAAAGAGCAAAGCATGAGTGTTGTTCCTGAGATGTTTACCTCATGGAAGAATGCACTGAACTAACAAATGTTGAAGAGGAATCTATCCAAAACCCCAAGCTTTTCAGCCTTGTGTTTATTGTCATCCTCAGGCTCTTGGCTAATTTCTAATTGTGTGTAATGTCTCAAACCCAGGGCTCTAATTCAGAGGTAATTATCATATGATCAAGATGTAGTTGTTATTTTAGTGCAGATTTGGGAAATAAAAGCTGACAGCTGTGTTCCAGCTGCATTTCAGCTGCACTCCATTAAAAAAATAGACTGGAGAAGCATCAGCAGCAGCTTTGCAATTTTTTCCATCATTGCTGAGCACAGTGAAGTTGCCTTATCTGTTTGCCCTCTAAAATATTTGCCATGTGTCTCTGAAGCCTGAATAAATAAAACAGGAAAAGAAGGTTCACTAAATAGTTTGAAAGATTGTAAGTAGACTGATTGTAAGACTGAACACACAAACGTGTATCTGCATTTGGCTCTGCTGAATACGTAAGAGATCAGCTATTAATTCTTGATAGACTTATGTGTAGGGTGGATCAGAGGTTACTAGAGAGGTCAGTTCCCTTAAATAAACTAAGTTCAAGATACATTCAGTGACTTCCCTGTCATGTCTTATTAAAACTTGTCATATATCTGATATACAAAACAGATTTAAAATTTTTACTAGGCTGTGATTTTTCTAAAAGGACAGTATCAGTTAGGTCATTAATTGCTAAATCCACAACCTCTAGGCATGAATGAAGTTCTTTAATGTTGGAGACACATAGGTGCATTGTTTATATACCCTCAATACAGAGTCCCAAGAGAAACAGATCATGGGGGGAGAAAAATCACCCAAGTAAAAGCAAAGCTGAAAGTTGAAGCTGTAACTGATTGCTCTGTAAAAACACAACGTGTACAAGCTGTGGAGATGAAGGCTGAGACACACTGACAGTTTGGACTTCCATTACAAAATTTAACTCTTCCTTCCATTTAGAAGTGTTTTATCATTATAGGGATAATAATTTTCAAAGGGTGGCAACTGATTCAGGAGCTGCTGATGTTAAGGCAATGTCTTGTAGGCTGTACTTAGCAAACTTGATAAAAAGCTTTTTAATGTTCTGCAGTTTGGTTTGCTGAACTTTTATTTAGGTTGCTTAAAGATGTCTCGGCATGTATTTGTGTTTTAACTGAGAAGAAACCAAACCACAAGAACTTGTGCCCCCTCAATCACCCACTCAAGTCTGAATTCATGCACATGTTGCAGTTGAAATCTCTGTTCTTGATAACTGGATAGAGAGTTTGTAGTTTGGGTCTTTGAGGGAGAATATTTTCGGCGTTATGAGTTGAAATACTTGTGAGTTGATACTACAAAACTGCTGTTTCTCAGTTTTCTCTGTGATCTCTCCAGCGCAAAAGAATGTGTTTTCTAGAGAAAACAAAGGCATTCCTTTGGGCTGCTCTCACGTGAGAACAAGCAGCCCAAACAAGGGCTCCAGAAGAAGGAAGAAGAATACAGTGGCTCAGCTTTGGAACATGACTGATGAATGATTGTGCACATCACTTTTCTCCTTGGTACCCTGTAACTTATTGTTAGAACTGCAAAATATTGAGGCTTGAATCAATGAAAGATATAGTAAGTCTTTTAGTACATCTTTAATTGATGTACTGCTCCATTATTTGAGTACAGAACTCCATTTTTTGAGTAAAGAAATGCTGTGTGTTGAAATCCAGGATCACTGACGTGAACAAGTGCTTTTGGGTTAGGGAACAACTGAGCCACATTGATAGGAAGTATATGGTTGACACTTTGAAAATTGAAGTTGATGAATAATGCAGAGTAGCAGGTACAGAAATAGCATGGCTGGGGTCCTTCGTAAGCTCTGTGTCCTTGCTGGAGGTTGCAAGATGCATCTGCAGTAGTGCTAATGGGTGAAAAAAAGTGGTATAGCTTAACTTACCCTGTTAATTTCCTCATTAAGCACTCTTATGTTTGTTAACACATCACGTTAGAAAAACGTGATGCCTTTGAAACTTGAATAGTTTAATAAAAAATAATGTGTTAAACCAAAGACAGTTTTCATGGAATTTAAACTGACTGGTTCCACAATACATGAAACTCCTTTTCTTTGAGACGAGTTGCATCTTTTTTCAATAACTTGTTGCATTTTTTTCATAACTTGTAGCTTGAATGGCTACAGTGAATCTCAATGGACTCAAAATTGGCATTTTTTCCATGCAAATCCTGGACTTTTTCTATAGCATGTGTTTCATATTTAATAAGTTGTAACTGTATTTTTCTGATCAACATCTCTAGTCTCAAGCAAGAGAAGCATTGGGGTGATCACATCTTCTGAATTAGATTTGTGATTGACCCATCTTTCTCATACCCACTATTTCCCATCTTAATTTATTATAGACAATATCATGCTGAATTTAGTTAATTTATTTCAACAAAGCTGAGATTTATCTCTGTGTTGACAAATATTTTACTGGTCTTTTTTTTTTTTTTAAATTCATTTATAGATATATATACGTTAGTAGCAGCTCTTTTACTGCAATAGAATAGTGTTGGTTTGTGTCTGGGAGCAATGTTCTTCTCTATAAACTGTCTTTGGAATGCTGCCCAGAGGACAGAGAGATAGGGATTAGAAAATTGCTGGAGGAGGTTGTGCCCATCAAGCTGAAGAATTAAAGAACACACATGCGGCTTTATATATACAGAGTGTATATATACCAGCATGATAAAGTTTGTGCTCCCATAAAACCATGGGAAAACATTGTCTAGAGATGGGAAAAGGCTATAAGGCTTCATTCATTTCTACTTTTTTTCCTTTCTTATTACAGTCAGACCAAGACAATTCCCAAAATGGTGCTGCAAACCAAAATATCAGTCAGACATCTTTACAGATTGTAGTGGAATCCTCTCTGACTTTTTAGCCATTTTGGAAAACTTTCAACAAAAGATTTCAGAAGACAAAATGATTGTAGTTGAAAGGTTAGAGCCAGTGCGTTTCGGTGGAGGCAAAATGCATGCTCAGATGGGAGACTCCCTATGAACTGTGGAAAAATACCAAAATGGGTGGCTGCACTTTTCTTAAGGTAATTGTATGCTCTGGTTTTTGACATTTTCAGAAGCAATTCATGTCAGAATCCCCAAATTTCTTAAATAGGTGAGATGTTACAAATAAAATACCTCAGCCACTTCTAAAGAGAGTTAAATTCTTCAGCCATTTATGGCCTTGTGTTGTTGAATAGAACAATGTAACCTCAAGGAATTTTGTAGTGAAAAGCCTGGCAACTTAGGCCAAGTCTATCAAGTATAGAATCCAGTCTTATGACAGTCCATTAATGTTCTTGTAGAGACCTCGAACTCCAGGCTGGAGTTCATCATGGACATGCTATGCTTCTCTGAACCTTTTGTCATCTGTGGCGGTTTCTCCTTTTGAAGGCTTATTCATATTTCGTGTTGGGTGAGCTGAAAAGCAGGAACAGCCTGTCTAACCTGAAAGAACACATCTTGTTGTTTGGGGATTTTAATTAATATGTTGCAGAACATTTTCCGGCTGTTGCCCTTGAGAGGAAAATTATCGGGGTCTGTTAAGAAGGCAGAATTATTTTCTAAACCACCAAACTATGTGCTCTAATACAAGTAGGTAAGTAAACAGCTTATGTGTGAAGCTTAACAGAAGCAATTGCAATGTGACAGATTTGCAGTCAGAAGGTGGACAATTCCTTAAATTTGTTTAGATCTGAAGTAGCAGGAGAGCTCTTGTGGAGTAGGACACAAGTTCTTACGACTTTCTTGAAATTTGTCATGATTTCACTGCAGCTTTGGGGAAAGTGTGCAATGATCACATCAGTCAATACAAGTGTTGGCAGTGTCTTTGTCTGCTCATTGACTACTGTAGCACTTCTGTGGGAAAAATCCTTGATACACAATGTAAGGAATTATCCATGCTTTATCCTACATTTTCATCTTGCTGCGTGTTGTCTGTTACGTTTGTGTTTCATTTCTAATTAGCCTGTAAGTCATTGTGGGTTGCTCTTGTTTAGATGACAGCATAATGTGATCTTGTTCCTTGTCTGGTCCTTTTACTCGTGTGTAATGTAGCTATTGCATTCTGCTTTTCAGATCATCTAAGTTCCAGTACAGTTTTAAATTTTGTCTGAACATACAGACCTCCAAAACTGTTCTTTGATAGCTCCATGTGTAGCAGATGGAGCGAAAACTCAAAAATCAAAACCAGCTTGGATGTGTTCCTGTGCAACCTGCTCTAGGTGGACCTGCTTTGGCAGGGGGTTTGGACTAAATGATCTCCAGAGGTCCCTTCGAACCCCATATCATTCTGTGATTCTGTGAAGACAGGCAAAGTGGAAAAATAGCAAAGCCCCATGTACCCTGTAACAGCTAAATACGGCTAAAGCAGCTGCTTTTGCTCATAACAGGACTTGTCACGTTGGTGTTTTTACCAGGATGTAGCTGGTAAAGAGTTGTTGGAGAGTTGAGCTGACGTCTAAACTGTCTTTTTGTGCAGCTCAATGCTTTGGTTTGGTGCCGATTCAATTTAAAAGATAATTAAAATATTTATGTGTGGCTGAGTGGACATTGATAGCTCATGGAGATTATTTGGCACTGGCAGGGTTAGGCAATTTTTAAAGTCAATACTGCTTAAATTCCAAAGTCGTCAAGGAGATTGGTGGTAGGCTGCAGTGATTTTGACACAGTGCTGTGAGGACTGAGACTAGAATTAAGGAGTATTTCAGCCTTCTGTGCAGACCCATCATGTCAGACACTGTTCTGTAGAAAATATGTATGTGAGCATAGGTCTTATACTACTGAGGTGATCCATGGCTTGGTTTAAAAGTAGAGATGGCCTTAGAAAATGTTTGAAACCAGAATCCAAAGGAGCAAGCTGGGACATAGATCAGCACTAGAATGTTTTTTCAGGGCAGTAATTTAGGAAAAGGGATTCCTGAGTTCAATTTGACAGTTAGGAAGAAAAACGCTTCAGAGGAGAGAAACAGATACAGGTATTTCTCAGTGCACTGCAGTCTTTTTCATACCTTATGTATTCCATATTGCTGATTAAAAACTTTAGAAACACCCCTAGATAATTATTTGTGGAGGTCTTTTTCCTTCCAATATTCACAGGCCAGGTATCATAGTATCCTAGAGACAGCAGTGATTTTTCTTTAGGTGCAAAAAATCATAGTAATTAAAAGAAAAGGTTATTTTCAGAAACTGCAGCTCAAAGCAGGCTATGTCAAACAGCTAGTGGCAAATTAAAAAGATTTCAGTCAAGGTAATGTTTTCCATTTCACTGGCTTTCTTAACATCTCCTTAAAGCGTGAGAAGCTCCATTATCACAGGAGTTGACATTAGAATTGTGAATGCTTTGGGGTAGCAGATGAAATAAAATGATTTGCTTTGTAAATTTGCTGTAAAGCTTTAGTAAATCTTGAAAAACTATAAAAGAAGTGAGTATATAACTAATGCAGAGCAGCCAAGCTTTCTGTGAGTATTGCTCAGCTTAATCTGCAATAATACTGTCCTTGTGAGAGAGGAACCTGATACACACACCCCCAGGTGGGGGAAAAGGTGGTTTTGTCACGTAGCATTCAGGTCTCCTCACGTTGCAAACATTGCACAACGTCAACACAACTTTTTGCCCTACTGACAAGGACTGAGGAGGGAAACTGGAGTTTTTTGCGCTTGAAATTGGAGAGATTGCACGAGAAATCTCTGCTCACCTTTTTACTTTAAAGCTCTCAGGACACTCTACAACAGTGGATAGTAAAGTATGATGGACTGAATACCACAAACACTTCATAGAAACTGATTGGATTTCCACATGGTCAGGGCAGTCCAGTGACGCTTTGCTGAGGTGGTTCAGAGCAGCTGATCCCCTCTGGCTGCTGCTCCTTTTCATAGTTCACGAATAGTTCTCCACTTGCCTGCTTTTCTGAGGAATTCAGTTGGAAGGGATGTTAGCTCTTATGTTTTTATGCTTTTTGAAAGTATTATGTCAAAGGTTTGGGTATAAGCTACTATTACCCCAGATTTCATCTTGTGAAGCATTGTGGCTTTCCTCAGCCACTGGGTTTCCCTTATCTTCTATTTATTTCTGTGAGATTCTGACAGCACAGGCAGACCGTCGCTACATATTTAGCTGGAACAGTGCAAGAAATGACCTCCAGTGTTCGTTGTTACCAACACCAAGCTGGCAAACAGACTGCATACATACCCTTTGGACTGTCCATCAGAAAGTCATCTGGGTTGCTTAAATGGCTGCTACATGTGAGTTTGCAATGAGGCGGATGCAGAGCACTTACATCACCTGATCTGTTCTATCAGCTGCAGAGGCGTAATAGCCACTGACAGAGGTTAAACTGCTTTCCTTTTTCCAAAAGGGAGGATTTGTCTTTACCCTAATCTAACACTGAGCTGTGCTTCCTCAGCTATTGCTATTCTGTGAACAGAGTAGAATAGCACATTAAAAATTAATTCTACTGTTATTTGTTTCTCTGTACCCTGTTGGAGTGCACCCATATTACAAAAGGGATTTTTTTTTCCCAGTTGTTGGACAACTCCTATATAATGAAATAGCACAGAAATAATTCCTAGATAGGAGTTAGGGGTTTATCCTGAGTATAGAAAGCCATGTCGTGTTTTTAATTACAGACAGTATTTTTATGCATCACTAGTGTTTAAAAGGCACAGTTTATTTGGTTTTAGGTAACTGGAAGAAGTATTACTGCTTATCCAGCTGAAATTAAACTATGATCTGCCCTGGGGAGAATTTGGGTACAAACCAAAGATTTCATGGGACTTTGTAAGAAGAGACAGGCATGACCTCAGCTTGTTGCTCAGGACAAGCATTACTGTGCCAGGTAACATTAGTGATTGCTGTTCATGTAGCTGCTGCTGTATTTGTTTGGAGTATTCACACAATGTCTTCCATCCCATTTAACAGACTGATTTGACAATCTGCAGGGAAACAAAAGGATTTTTTTTTTTTATTGCCACTTGCTTTGTTCTTTGATACTTGTACAGTGCAATTTGTTTTCTCAAATTAATGATAAGGGTATATATTACTGCACAGTTTGGTAGCAAGCTTTTTTCCTTTGTCTGTTTGTTCTGAAATACAAAATTAAAATAAAATTGCATTTAAAGAATTCAAATTATTTTCCACACTTATGTGCCTGGCAGTGGCGCAGCAATAGTAATGGCTTATTACTGGTTTTCCCCTTTAAATCTTTTTTTTTCTTCCCTTGCCAGCTGTCCCTTCTCATGCTGAAAGGATGGCCAACTAGTGATGATTAGCTTGCAAAATTTGTTTCACTTGGAGGAAAGGATGCAATGAAAAGCACAGTGGTCATCTATTAGCTGGTGAAAAAAATTCTCTTAGAGCTTATGATACAAAGAAATTATAATTTGAGGAGTTTTGACCACTCAGTCTTAACTTCGTGTTAACTTCCAAATTTGTTTCCTTTAATATATTGAAAAGGCACTTGGATTGAATGTTACTGTTATGGGCAGCATGGAACATCTGCACGAGACCTGCTGCAGAGCTCTTCTAAACATTTTTTTCCATCTTCCCTCTTTTGTACTTCTTGAAAATGTTCTTCATTCACATTTAGATTGCTATATTTTGTAGTAATGGCTTGAAAGATTCTCATTCTGTATTTTCTTAATTTTTCCTTGGGGTGTTATCTTTGGTTCAACCTTTTTATATACACACTATAAAATGGGCTAGGTATGTAGTATGTCCTTCAAGGCTCTGCGTTTTCCACTGTTCAATTGGTAGTTCTGTGGTATCTTCCTCTTTGAATTCAACTGCTGTCTCACGGCTTACAGCTTTTATGTCTGTCATTGAAACTCAGCACAGGATGCCCCAGGCAGCACTACAGGCTTGGGGAAGAATGGCTGGAGAGCTGCCTGGGGGTTGTTGGTCGATTCTGGCTCAACATGAGACAGCAGTGTGCCCAGGTGGCCAAGAAGGCCAACAGCATCCTGGCCTGTATCAGGAACAGTGTGGTGAATAGGAACTGAGAGGTGATCGTCCCCCTGTACTCAGCACTGGTGAGACCCCACCTTGAGTACTGTGTCCAGTTTTGGGCCCATTACCTCAAAAAAGACATTGAGGTGCTGGAGCTGGTCCAGAGAAAGGCAATGAAGCTGGTGAGAGGTCTGGAGAGTAAGTCTTATGAGGAAAGGCTGAGGGAGCTGGGGTTGTTTAGTCTGGGGAAGAGGAGGCTGAGGGGAGATCTTATCATGCTTTATAACTACCTGAAGAGGGGGTGCAGAGAGGTGTGGGTTGGTCTCGTCTCCCAAGTTACAGGAGATAGGACAAGGGGCAATGGCCTCAAGTTGCGCCAGGGGAGGTTCAGGTTAGGAATTAGGTTAGCTTAGCAAACGTTTCTTCATGGAGAGGGTTATCAGGCATTGGAATAGGCTGCCCAGGGAAGTGGTTGAGGCACCATCCCTAGAGGTGTTCAAAAGATGGGTTGATATAGTCCTTAGGAATATGGTTTAGTGATTTTTGTCAGTTAGGTTGATGGTTGGACTAGATGATCTTTAAGGTCCCTTCCAACCTAGACAATTCTATGATTCTAACTTACTTGCCTGGCTCTGTGCTTCTTGGTTAGGCTTACTCCAGGACTGCCCTGGGTATGTTGCAGGGGCTCAGGTTACTGGGCACGATTGTTAATCCCTTCATTGCCTCACAAGCTAAAGATGTGCTGTCCCTGCCATGTCTGGGAGGGGACCAGGGACCTCGTGTCCCTCCCCTGGCTGCCCGTCCTGCTGAAGAGGTCAGTGTGAGGACACAGTGTGTGCCGCGGTGGAGCACAGTGGCCGTGGCTTTGCCAGTGCTTCTGGGGACACGTGTATGGTCCCCCCGGTGTGGGTGGGGAACGTGGTGGGATGGTGCAGCCATCTGGGACCGGGAGCATGTGGCATGCAGGTATTCTCCCATGGGATGAAGCCCTGGGTGCCCAAGGCGTGGGGGGTACTGCTGATTTATGACTCTTTTGGTGGTGCAGGGGCCTGTCCCCGGAGCTCTTATAGGCAGGAGCCTTCACGTGACTCTTTGTCTTTTGGGTTTCAGGTGACAGCAAGCTCCGAAACCCTCAAGTACAGCCGGGATGTGCTCTCTGCCCTTCAAATTGAGAATCCCCAGTTAAAGGGTGGTCCTCACAGCCGCCACCAAGCCCTGCCAGTTCCTCCAGCTCTTCCCAGGTACCCCCGCAACATTGGCAGCCTCCAAAGGTCAGTTATCTTGCTTGTTAAGTAGCTGGTTTACATGTGCTTGTTCCCTTCCCATTTTGGCGTGTCTCTACCCGAATCAGTAAACTGGGGACGGCAGGTCTGTGGTTTTCCTCTCTACTCGAGCAGGTGGATATTTGTGGGGAGGTTCTGGAGACAGCACTGGTGATTACAAACTCCTGTGGGCCAGTTCTCTGGAGGGAAAGACCAGATTCCTTGTACAAATCCTTGGAACAAAGTGTGGTCCCATCTCTGTGGCTGTTTTAGTTGAGCTTCCCTTGGGTGTGCATGTCTAGATCCTTCTCCCCGGCTTCTAGAGGGCAGTGGGTGACTGGGACCTGGGCTGAGGAGCTGGAACAATCTCCCTGGGCCAGGGGAGATGGGAAGACCCCCTTTCTGAAGGCTGGGAGCTTGCGCTGGCATTGTTGTGCCCAAGCAGCATCTTCTCCCTCTGTCCCATAAACCAAGTGTTTCGGTGGGGCTGCTGTTCTCAGCAGCTGCCTCTCTCTCCCCCTCTCTCCCTTTCTCTCTCCCCCTCTCCCCCCTCTGCCCCTCATTAGTGCAGGGCTTGCCATGCCAGCGGGAGGGAGCCGCAGCGTGTCTGCCCCTTGATCGGATTTGTCAAGGCCCCTTCCCTTTTCTTCCTGTTCATTGAGGGCTGAAACAAAGCAAACAGAAGAGAGGAATGCCAAAGAAGGGGAGCCAGGGAAGAGAGGGGACGCTGGAGTGGCAGGCTGCCCCACCACCCCCCCTGCACACACACACACACACACACACACCCCCGCATCCCTGTCTAGGTCTGGTGGGGCAGAGGTGGGAGACATTTCGGGAGGCGAGGCGTGCTCCTGTCCCCACTGCCGAGGTGGCCTCCCTGGCGAGGCTGTCCCCTGCTGAAGTGGCAGTGGAGCCTCCTCTGGGCTCAGGCATGTGGGCAGGGACGCAGCCGGAGGGAAAGGGGCCATTGTTTGAACTCCTTTGTTTGTCCTGGATGGCGGTAAAAAAGGTTTCCCTCTGTACCTGTGCCAGGAAAGTTTCCCTTGCCAGGCAGCCCCGAACGAGCCTGGTGGAAAGCTGGACGTCCCACTTGGTGCCTGGGCCAGCCAGGTACTGTCCCCTTCCCAGTGTGGAGCTAGTTAAGAGATGGAAGAAGGGTCTTCTGTGCAGAGAGGGCTGGGAAGCAGAGAGGAGCACTGCCTGGCCCTCCTGTCGCTTCCCAGGAGGATGGGGAGTCATGGCCGGCCAGGTGAGGCTGCCACAGGTCTCATTCTGCCTGATGGAGCCCTTTGCTCTTTCCTCTGCCATCCCCAGGCCGTACAGCAGGTTCCTCTTCATCCTTTGGATCAGGGGAGACAATAGGATGCTTAGCAGCCCTGGCGTAAAGCACTCGAGGTGAAAGGCATCCCCACCCGTGACATCCCTTGCATTTAAGTCACAAGGAGCAGCCTCTAAGCCACACTCTCCCTTTCCTTTCCTTCTTCCTCCTTGTTATTCCCCTTCTGGCAATCTCTGCACTCTGTGGTTTAATTAGAGAGCAGAGTGAAGTGCTTCGACTCCCAAAATGTGCAGATTAGGGGGTTTCTAATCCTCTTCCTCAACGGGTGCTCACATCCTGCCCAGTCTGTTACCGAGCTTCTGTCCCCAGAATGGAAACTCAGCCAAACTCAAGACCTCTACCTCTCCTCTTGCTGTGCAGGGGAGGAAGGGGGGGGGGGGGGGCCGGGGGCGGGGGGGGGGGGGGGGGGGGGGGGGGGGGGGGACAGGAGAGCCATGGGGGGAGAAGGGAAGGGAGCGGTGGGCTTCCCAAATTCCCAAGGTGGGAATTCGTAGTCAGTGTTGGCTCTCTTCGCGTCTTGTGTCCTGGCTGGCTTCGGTGCTCCAGGAGCAAGAAAGCCAGGGGTTTGTGTTTAGCTTTTGGCTGCTGGAGGTCGGCCACGTCCTCATCTGCAGAGGCCGAGACCCCCTTTTTATAGGACATGCTGCTGTCAGTGTGACAGGGGACGTGGAGTCTTTGCTGTTCCAGATGGAGGCACCAGCAGGGAAGAGGGAGCGGGGAGGCTGGATGCGGTGGGAAGGGTAAGGCTCTTCCTAGAGGCAGGAATGGAACTTGACTCTTGATGATCCTGGGATGGGTTGAGCTCTTGAGCCTCTGTGCCACTCCTGGTGGTTGCTGCAAGTTGCAGAAGACGTGAGCTTTTGTCCTGAGTCACTTGTCTGCAGCTTGGTTGAGTTGAGGTACGCTGTTCCTTCCCTGCCTTTGTCCTCTGGTGGAGGGTTTAGCTCAGCAGTGTGAGAAGCCCCAGGGACTGGGAGGACAGGGAGCAGCAGGAGGTGGGGGGGAGGAAGTGTTGGGAATGGTCGGTAAGGAGTTTGGGTGTTGGGAGCATTCTCTTCCCCACTGCCTGGCTTTGGGAACTGCCTCCCCTTTGGGATCCACTTCCTCTCTTGTTTTTTTTTTGCCCCCATCAGTCTCTACCTCAGTTCCAGTTTGCAAAATGCCCTGTGTGCTTTTTTGCAGGTGAGTTTGCGGTCTCTGAGCCCAGCCAGCAGCTCATCCTCCACGGTGTTGCCAGAGCCTATTTGCAGCTGCAGAGTAGCTTCTCTGTAGCTCAGGTGTCTCTTCAAGTCTTGCAGAATGCCCAGGGTGCCCTGAGTGGACGGCACTATTGCTCCTTGGGCTTTTTAGAGCCTGCCCTGAGCACTCCTGGCTTGCTATTTATAGTGCAGTTGTTCCATTCCTCTGCAGACGAGCTCTGCTTTCAGCCTTGCTGGGGCACCGAGGGCACTGGTGCCAGGAATAGCTCTGGGCAAGGAAGACACTGGAGTGGCTGCTAGAGCACAACTCCCAGTTTGGGCCAGTCCCTGGTGGAAGAGGCACCAGGCTTCATCCTGGCTCTTGGTGAGCGCTGGCCTCCTCTATGGCAGAGCTGCTTCTCATGCAGGGGAAGGGGTTCCCTCACCTTTGCAGGTGCCCTTGTCTGTGCCAGACTCCCCCTGAGCTGCCAGAGCAGAGTTGGCCCACAACTGGAATACTGCACCCAGTTCTGGGCTCCCCAGTTCAAGAGAGACAGGGAACTACTGGCAAGAGTCCAGCGTAGGGCAACAAAGATGATGGAGGGATTGGAGCATCTCCCTGATGAGGAAAGACTGAGAGAGCTGGGGCTCTTGAGCC
>BJBW01000059.1:0-62731 GCA_004320125.1 Scolopax mira | reverse complement strand
GTGGAATTTGGATTCAGGCCCAAGGCAAGGGGCTCCTTACAGATCTCGGGGAGAAGAGGGGAAAACTTCACAAGGTCTAATGGGTCCAGATGCGAGGCAGAGGCCAAAGAGGGTGACTACTATTAAGATGCTGCTACAATTGCACTTCTTTCGTAGAAGGATACCATGTCTTAAGGGGGATGGCAACAGAGCCCTGAATGGGACTCACATTTGGCTAGTGGGAAAACGAAAGGGAGTTTTACCATCTACATTATGAAGCCACACAACATATTAAATCATAGCAGCTCTCAGTTCAACACCAAAAATCAGGGCTTTATGCAAAGTACTGCTTACAGTCTCTTTTTTCAACCTGTCCCAGACAGGGAACAGGAGGTACTGTTGCAATTTTTGCAGTCCCACCACTGGATCAGATCCATGCTGCTCTATCCCGAGAAGCCATCTCCATCCCACAGCTAAAACTGCTCATCCCAGCACTGTTCCTGGATGCATCCTTCCACTAGAGGAAACTTCAGCTGGAGAAGATGGTCTTTCTAACCTTTGGATCTGAAATAATATGATTACACCACGGTTTCTGAGTGTTATGTGGGACGAATGGAGCACGTCATGAGGATGGGCCGCTGTGGCTTTCAAAGTCAGATTTTAATTTGGGGCAGGTAGGGCTGAGGGCCCCTTTCCTGGGGGTTGTATACCCCGGACAGCATGCTGAATGAGAAGCTTGGCCATTTGAGATGGTGAGCACTTCCCTGCCAAAAATGGCTTCATCCTGGGCCCTGATTCAAGCTAAAGTCTAGTGAAATTCAGAGATCCACTGTCTCTTCAGTAGGTTGGTAACAGGCAAGTACTGCATCTTCACTTGCTTCTTTCAGGTGTTCTGGTAAGTCCTCTGGTCGTGCAACAGGTAGAAGTGTGTTGTACATCAGGTTTTTATTAACAAGCTACTCTCCCCATTCCCTACCCAGCATGTCTAAGGGGCCTGGCTGAAATTTTAGCATCATTAACACCCCATCAATGCTGTGTGAAATATGCCTGTAGGCCAACACTGGAGAAGTGTCCATCTGGAATCCATCCCTGGCATGGATCAGTCATATGAGAGCCCCACATTCGGGAGTCTCTGCTGCAGGGAGAGGAGGCCTGTGGTAGTCCTGGGTATTTGAGACATCTGATCGAGTCTTGCTGTCAGTAGCCCAAACTCTCTACCCATGAGAGGACGTAGAGAAGAATATCCTATGGCAAAGGGAGCTTGCTCATCTTTGACCAGTATGAGCCAGATGAAGCCTCACCCTTTGTTTGCTTGATGAAACAAAGCTAAAGCTTCCAGGAAGGAGCAAGAACCAGCTGAAGAGAAAAAGTTTGAACTCTTGCAATTAATCTGGGCAGGAAAGAGAAGAGCAAGCATTCATCAGCTGGCTGAACTAAGGGCCGAATCAATGCAGAGATGGGACAGGGAAAGAAGATCTTCATATATAAAAGGTCTGCTTTGTTCCTCACATACTTCATGTCAAGGAATCAGAGAAAGAACTGTAAAATCTAGGACCACTAGTGCTGCATGCACTGTTTGACTGATAGAAAAAACGCAGGCCAGAAGTGTATTAAGTTCATAATAGATGTCTGCAGCACATTCAGGGCCTACACAAAAGCCAACAGGCTGACCCAGCTGGGGACATAGCTGCTGGGCAGTTCTTATTAGCCTGGACCAAATTCTGAACATCTCCGAAGAGCTATGTGGAGTTTCCACTGATCAGAAGGGAGTTTCTTTTGAGATAGTGCCTGATGGGTTCCCACACAGCAAGCTGATTGCAGTTTAAATTATGTACTTCAGAGCAGTGAAGGACTGATGTGCTTGAACTCTGTAAGGTTTGAATTACTCAAATGCCTCCTCTGACTTCAAGACTTTGGAAATAAATCAGACAGGGGCTGATTAATGCCAAGCTGACACCCTGCTCTCCGAGAATGCCCAAGGACACAGGCATGGCTGCTTTGGTCCAAAAGAAGACCTTGCAGTTGTCTCTTGTGTCTGTCTCTCAACAAATGGCCTCTTTTCCCTAGAGGTTTTCATTCTGACAGCACTTGGCCCTCAACAGATACCAATTGATACAGAGTGCTTTGCTTGTCTGGGCACATTTGGACCAGTTCTGATTCTCTGCCCCTTTCTTCTCTCCCCTGCTTTCCAAGTAGCCATTCATGACTGTTTACTTTGGAAACGCCTGCAAAAAAAAAAAAAAAAAAGCCTCAATGAAAAGGCAAAATCCATTAGGAAAAGCCAGCTGAGTGCTAAAAGGCCCCTAATCAGTGGAAAGTTTAAAGAGCACTGCTCTGAGAGAGGCTGCGGTGTCTTTCCAACACCTTCACAGCAATGTGTGAGGCTACGACATGTCAAAGTGAAGCCCCAAACGCAGGCACTGTGCCAAAAGAATTGGTTTTGTTAGGGCTGAGGAGAGGGTGGGTGGTGGGGAGGAAGGTGCTTATGTAGAAACAACTGCATCAGAGCAAATAACTGCAGACAAATTAGTAAGATTTCCCCTGACTGGTTAGAGCACACAGCCTTGGCTATTCTCGGTGGAAAGTGTAACAAGAGAGGTTTCTCCACAGGTCAGAACTACACCTCGACCAAAGCAGGAACTGAAATTTTAAGGGCCAATGCAGATCAAAGCAAGGGGACATCAGCAACACCAGGTGGGGGCAGAAAGGCAGTGCTGCAAGAGGGTGAAATGTGGAGAAAGAAATGCCCTCAAAACTGTTGCCTTCCTTGATGTCAGAAACAATGAATTCAGTCAACAGCTGGAGAAAGCGGGGAATATAGTTCAAGCTAAAACACAGCTGCCCAAGAAACACCTCTCAGCTACCGATACCGAAGTGGGAAATGGCTGCTCAGTTAAGCTATATGAGGTATGCAATGCTCCAGTCTCTGCACTGACTGACTTGCTTTGCATTGCAGAACTCCCTAGATTTCAGGCCATCATCATCTAACATTTCACAAATCCTCCAAATTACAGATTTCGAAGCATCATACAAAAGTAAATAAACTGCTCCTCTGAGTTCCCCTATGAAGAAGACAGACGCGTGGTTTTCTTTCAGGCAGTGATCAAAATATTTGTGAAGAATCTGCTGCTCTATGAACTGGTTTTTTTTAAGCTTGATAGACACAGCCAGGATTAGGTTTAGTACCTTCTCCTCTATCTTCTAGAGTTTTTAATCCAGGCACAATTCACCCTCTAAAGTCTATGCCATTAAAGTATGTGCATATTGCAGTCCAAAGGTGAGCTTACAGACCAGGAGAACCTACTCAAGGTAATTGTATTTTGCCAGCTCAGCTTTTCGTGTGCACTCGACAGGCTTGTCCTCAATTCCAGGTAATCATGCTCTATATAAAGCTTAAGTTGCTGCCATGACACTTTCAGAATCCATGCTACCTAGCTGAAGACACCTCAGTATAGCTCCATTATATCCAAACGTGGACAATAACACAGACCAGCCCTTATTTGCATGTCAGCACAAGCACAGCACTTTCAAATTGCTGCAGGTAGAATATACTCTTGGAAGGTGTTTTGATTATTAAAACCCAAATGATTGGGTGAGGAGCCTGGACTGGTGGGACTGTGTACTACTCCAGGGAATGTGATTGCTTCTGCTGCTCAGGAACAGGTGATCGAATTCCACCACCTGAGGCAGAGGCAAAACGCAGACAAGAAACAGAAGGGCATTTTGATACAACACTTCAAGCTATTTATCTTTCACACAAATTATGCGGACCCCTCACTCCACACAAAATTGTAAGATGTCTAAAAAAGGGCCAATAACATTAATGACGTTGGATTACATATAAAGCTTTTGAAGTCCTAGGTTATTCTGAATGGGAACAAACTTGCTTCCGCCTTCATCTATTTGGACATTTTCAATGAAGGAAACTTAGAAGTCCCATGTTGTTTTGGGATATTCAAAATATCCTGTCAACTTCTAAGAATTTTGGATTTTTACAGAAAAGCAAAAAGGTATTTTTGGTGCTCTTAGAAGTCTTACCACAGCTCCATTTTTATTACAGAATAAAATTCTAGTGAATCATCCTAAACTGAGAAAGCCACAGAATTGCAGTGTGTATCACACTATGAAAATGTAATCCCCACATGTCGGTGAGATCCATACAGCCAGGAATGATTCACATACAAAGACTGCAAAAGAAACTGAGTTCCCCTTCTAGCAATTAAGAAACAAACTCATATGGAAGAATAAAACCAGCTGTGTCCTGAACCTCCTGTCACCTGTAACAGGCAGGTGTACAAAGACCCATTCCCCTCGAATGGGCAGAAGCAGCAGGTAGAGATGAAATGCTGTTGAATTAAGTGACTGTACATTGTGAAGCAGCCTCCCTCCCAGGAATATCTAGAAATCCCAGCTCACTTGCTGGAGCACAAACAGCACCCAGTCTGGCCTTTCCCAAGAAATCCTGTACTGTTGACAACTGGAGGTATGGTGCTATAGTAAATATCCCTATCCAGGCAAGGCTCAACCCACTTCAATTATCTTCTTGTTAGAGGACTTGATTCAGTCAGTATTTTCACCTGTCTCTGCTATCAGCCAATCCTAAATTCCAAAATCTCTCTCCTGCTGACCAATCCCACCCAGCCTTTCAGGTGTACACAGAGGGATATAGAGGCACACAGCTGCTATGGAGGGCTTGTGTGAAGTCTTCATGTTTAGGTTATGGGGTGCTTTTTGTTTTTCTTTTAAAAAGTTTCTAAGCGGTCCACGTTTAAGGAACTGTTACCAATCTCCATAATTAGCTTCTAGCTGCAGTAGTCTGCAAGGTAAGAAGGATTCTTTTGTGCTGATAAACTTTTTGTGCATGTATTGTGATGTTGGTATTTTTTTTTGCTGTTTTATGTGGTGATTTGGTTGTTATTGTTTGGCTTTTTTTATTTTAAAGGATATATGCTAGGCAAGGATGTAGTAGCCATCCTTTCTCACCGGGAGAAGGATTGTAAAACTGTCCCTGGTTGCTAATAGCTTGTTGTTTCCTGGTT
This sequence comes from Scolopax mira, assembly GCA_004320125.1. Lineage (NCBI taxonomy): Eukaryota > Metazoa > Chordata > Aves > Charadriiformes > Scolopacidae > Scolopax > Scolopax mira. Next base: position 57,713 of record BJBW01000059.1, on the reverse strand, counting down.
TGGAGACTGGTTTGGTTCGGGCCACTGCTATGTACTTCTTAACCTGAGACTTTCTGATGTAAAACTGCATGTCTGAAGGGAAAGCCTTAAGCTCACGTGGGCTTACAGAAACAGTCTCTGCTCATTAACACGTGGAAGTAAGCAGTTCCTGTGCTCTCTGTATTATTTTGCTGACAAAGGACTTGAGAATCTCATGGTTTGATAAATAGAATAGTTCTGGAGAGTTTGGAAATAGAGAGTTTGGAAAACTCTTTCTGAATTCTGATAGATGAATTGAGAATAAAACCTAAGCTAGAGCACTATAGTACTTTATGCTGAGTAATCTAATTTGCTGACTGGCCTTTCTGTCTAGAACTCTGCCTAAGAGACATCTTGTGTTTCCTTGACACACTCTGCTCTTCCTGTATATTCTCCTTCTGTTAACAGTGAAACCCTGTATCTTGGGTTTAGCTGCCATAAATGCAGTATTTCTTCCCCAAGCTGACCCCCAGCCTGCTGTTTCCTACCTGCCTACCCTTGTAGTCCAATGCTAGTATTGAAGAGGTTTTTCAGGCTTTCTGCCTGGGATTGTGACTGCTACTCCTACACACTTGTCCAAAGTACAGAAGGAAAGGTTACAGGAACAGTACAGAGAACACACGGGTATTGTGGTGACTTGTCCTGACCTCACATTTACAAGCTCTTTCCTAATTTCCACCTCAGGTGGAAAACAAGGGCTGGTGGAGTCTGTCCACTGGACCTACCATAGTAGAGTGGGCTATGAGTGTTTGGGGCTATGTCCTGGCAAGCTCCTGATTTCCTTATTGTCTGTTTCTAGGATAGATCCTTATTCTAGCTGGGTTGCAATTCTTTGATAATGTTGGTTAGGTTTGAATTCAACTGTAAATGTGGCTGGGCTTCACTCATCCCCTGATTGGACCCTTCAGAATGAGAAATGTCTTGCATCACATAATGGGTATCTGGCCTCTAAACAACAAGCACTTCACAGTCCTTTATAGTCCCTTCTCATCAGGGTCCTGAAAGGGATCTAAGATCAGAATGGAACCACCTCATCATCATTGTCCAATACAGCAATAATCTTAATCTCTCTCTAAAAGAGAAAATAAGGCACAGAAAATGGAACTGACTTGTCAAGAGTTGCTCAGGGAATCTGGAAAGCCCTAATCAGCAGTGGTGACCTAAACTTTAATTCACAGGCCTGTACTTTTGGGTCCCCTTTTCTTATCTTCATCTGTAAGAAAATCAGCTCTGTGGATGATAAGCGTTTATTCTTCATCTTCCATTGACTGAAATTTTAGTCCAGGGAAAATCTTGCTGACAAGTACTTGGTAAAGACCTGGTGCTGCTTTTAATGACAGAGGTGCTACCTGGATGGCAGTGAGGCAGGGGTGAGAGAGGCCAACCTTAAGTTCTGTGACAGGAAGTCTTGTGTCCTACCTGACTTCTATTCTGTAGTTCCACCTTGCTTTCAAGTGCCAAGTACCTCCCTTCCCTCTAATGACCAGAAATCTGTGAAGCACTTGGCATTCTGAAATGCTTTATAGATATGCAGAAGGCCATATAAAGGGATGTATAAAAGGAGATATAAACAGATCTTATGCAGAATCAATGGGGGTGAAGTTAAGAGGGAAAGGCAGAGGGGTGTGTGTGTTCTTCCCCCCATCCTCCAATTTTTCCACCCTGAAGTTTCAGTGCTGTTAGTTATGACTTGCCTCTGGCTTTTCCTTACCAGCTGGGAGTGGATAGTTGTGGTGTCACAGCCCTGCAGCAAGCACTTCTCCCAGCCAAGTTCAAATGAGAATCTGTCACTTTGCAGAAGGCCTCTCCTGCCTCTTGGGCAGCAAAAGTCTGGGAGACTGAACGATCCATGGCTCATGTACGGCTTTGGAAGACTGAGAGTCATCAAAGCCATTCTAAATGGGCACTTTACTGACAGCACTCACCTTTAATGGCCTTTTTGTGAAGTTACAGCTCGGCTTTTAGGCCATTTTTGCAATTCATCACTTAATCCATACATGCTACCTTGGCCAAGAGTTGGACAATGGGGCCCACTGTGTCTGGTTTTGTTATGGAGCAGCCAGAGTGGCTTTTAACTAAAACAATGTATCTGAAGGAGAAAAATGTAATCACCTTGAATTCCCAACTGATTCAACTTACTTAAGGCAGCTTTGCAGACACTGGCGTGTGCAATCATTGAAATCAAAACTGAAGCCCCTAAGTATGGCAGAAAGGAATAAGAATCTATGTGCATGTATAAAATATGGGGGGAGAAAATATGCAGGGAAGATGAAAACAGCTAGGTCTGGAAAAAGACCATTCTTCTATGATATGGCATCTTTCATGATTAAATATAAGGGTGTATTAGATTGGCAAGGAAGTACTGTTACACAGCCCTGAAATCACCTGGAGGCCCTTTCAAAAATCATCTGTCTTCTGGGACAGATCAATCTTGTAATCCATTTGTCAGTTCCTTTTAGGAATTGGAGGTGAAAAGAGGGTAAAACTGATCTCCCCAGTACTGCCCCCTTTCTGCCTGGCCCCCCCTCCCAGCTTTGCCAGTCTTCTCATGCTGCTGCATAAAGGGTATGTGTGGAACATGTAAGGCCAGGGTGCCTTGGTAGCATAAAAGGAACAGCCCAAACCCTCCTGAGACTGGGAACACACCAAACTCATGTGCTCAGTCTCCTACTAAAGCACTGACGCAAATGGAAGAGGTGTACACACACCCTTAGTTGGAGGGAAAAGGGCAAGGACTCCTCTAGCCATCAAGGAAATATTTAACTTGCCCTCTGGCACTACTGTCAATCTTTGCAGAGCCCCTTAGCTACAGGAGGGCATACCTCACCTGATCCCACCCATGCCTCCTCTTTCCAGGCTGCTGACTACTGTGAATCCAGTGGGATTTGGTACAGGGAAGGACTGGTCATCAGTGCAGTGGAAAAGGAGGATCTGTGTTACCACCTTTTGGCTCAGGAAGCCTAGTAACCTGTTATTTCAAGGTGGGGTACTCAAAGAAGAACACCTCTGGCAAGGGGTAATCTTTCTTTTCCCAAAACTTTAGCTGTCAAATTAAGTCCTTGTTTGTTTTTTTTTTGTTGTGTGTTTTTTTTTTTTTTTCTGAGAATATTTGGCTGGGGTTCCAGTTAAGCTGATATGGAAAGCTCTGGAGGCTTCTAGATGCAATTCAAAAGATGAAAGCAAAGCCTCTAGAAAGGCAGTAGCAAACATTATACCCTTCCTGTGGAATTCATCTTTCTTTAATTTGGCTCTAGGCACCTAAAGTAAAGCCACAAATCTGGCAACCAAGTAAGTGGGTGGCCAGTCTGATACTTTATAGACTAGCAACCATTTATGTCTGTTAATTTTCTTTAAACAGTTGATCCTTTCCTACCTTAGTCATTCTAGCCACATCCTGATTTTATCAGGCCTTCAGTCTCCCAAAGAACTCCCCCAAAAAGGGAAGTAGGACATAGTCCCCCCACCTTTAACTTAAATGTGTAATAGAAACCAAAGCAGGCAAGAAGAATTCGGCAGCAGTGGTGTTTGCCTGCTGAGTCTGAAGCCTGAATGACTGTATTCAGTCAGCCTGTTGAAGCATTAGCTCCATTTGTTTTTTGTCTCCTAGACCCCCACACCTGCCTGCCATTTAGCTGCCTCTGAAGGCTGGCCAAGGGACATCAGATCAAATAATAAAAGCCACATTGAAGCAGTGTTTCAGCTGAAACAGTATGAGTGGAGGCGAGATGGGGATTGGAAAAGGCTCCCTATAAAAGAGCCCACACATACATGCGAGAAGGTCATTAACTTGTGCCTTGTGCTATCTTTGCAGTCTCCACTCCCTCTCTCTCAATTATTACATCAGAAGGAAATGAGAGAGCACTTTGCCAAATACTAATGGACTTGATGTTTTCATAATCTCAAGTGCACAACAATCAGAGCTGTTTATTTTCCAAAGAAGATGGGAACCAGGGGAGGAGGCTGAAGACTGCGAAGAGGTTCCAGAAAGCTCCAGACAGTTCTATATTAATCTCTTGCTCCATCTTTAGCTGCCAGGCTGATATTTATCTGAATCATTCACTAGATGAGACCTTGTGCTTCCTCAGGAATGTGTCAAAAGCCTGTAGAATTGCTAAGAGGCCTCAAACTGTAATATTGTTGTTCTGTGCCATTTGTTGAGGGGGGGAACCCTTACAGAGAAGGGCTGAGACTGAAAAACAAGCACCTAAGAACACTCTTGCAGTTATAATTCCAACACTTATTTCTGGGGACAAGGGCAATGAGAGGAGGTGGATACTGTCCTGCAGTCAGTGTTCCAGAGCTGGTCACTATATAGCAACTGACACCATGTGTCCAAGTTTACAAAACACTTTAGAATCCCACTTCAGCCTGAATTAAGAAGCTTTAGTCTGCTTTTTGTATGTCTGAATGTAATGATACTGCTACATCTTCGTTTCTGAGGAGTAGCAGGAACCATTTCTGTATGAAATGTGGTGCTGAGGAGACATAAGAAGATACAACTGATCTGATGGGAAGGGTCTCTGTAGTGGCATGAAGAGGTCAATTCTGTTTCTTGTTGTCAGGATACAGCTTTCCCACAAATTGAGAGTTGAAGCCTGCATGAAATCCCAGGGCCAGTTTACAGATGGAATTTAGCAGGAAACTTGTGCTTTCTTAGATCTAGGCTGGTGTATAGATATTGAATTTCCCCAAAAAAGTCAACTAGGACTGTGAGGCTTCTGAGCCACTGTGGTCACCAGGCTGTTCCAGCTGGTGGATCTGTATAGGGAACTCGAGTCCCACTGGTGGTATGTGACTGGGAGAAGCTATGGAAGGAAGGTATTTGCTTTTAGTAAGTGAAGCCCAAGTCATCACTAGGAAGATAAAGACACTTTGTGCTCCTCCTTGCTGCTCAGACTTTGGAAGGTTCTGCCTTTGACGGGGGCCTTAAATCCTCAGTCCCCATTAGAGTGCATCAGACACAGGGGCCAATATGAAAATGACTTCTCCAGTCATGCCAAAAGAGAATTTTCAAAGGATCCCCCAACAGCACCTCACATTCTCATCCATAGTCTTTCAAAAGTCAGAACCAGAACAAAGGCTTTGCATAATTTGGAAGAGTCTTTGGGTTGAACTGGAACTTAACAACTCTCCCAGTGGGTGTGTGTACTTATTTATACCTACAATTAACTCCCAGAACCTGCCTGTGGTCATCTATACGGGCCTATGTTCTGGACCTCTGAGAATTCTGCACTGGGTCAAGAAGCAATAGGGCTTTTCATTCAAGCATTTCCCCTCACTATCTGAACTTGTATAGAAAAGAGCTTACAATCTTGTCTCCTACAAACTTACTATCAGTGTTATGTGTGAGATAGGATAGTTTTCTTGAGAGTAAAACAAAGGGTTGCCTACTCTGCTTCTCTGAAGACTGAAACAAACGTCAAGTAGGAATAAGTTCCCGGACCCCATATTAACATCTACAAGGAAAAGGACATTTATAAATGCAAATTGGGAGTATCGGACAGGAGAGGGTCTCACAGGAAGCGCTGCTCAGGCACAGCAGCTCTGAGGGCCAGTGCCGGCAGCTCCCAGGAGGTGTCGCCGCAGCCCAAGGCTGGCGAGGGGCAGAGGGGACCTGCCACTGCCTCCGCCGCTGGGGGAAACCGACTTTTGAAAAGGGACCTACGGGACAACGAAATTTCAGATCCTAGAATTAGACAATCTGGAGTGGCTCTGCGATGCTGTTCAGTGCTGCCGATGCACACACGGGATTCTGCCTGCAAACCTGTGGGCTGGGGCTGAAGGTGTGAGTGTCTACTGCTGAACCCACTGCTGGATGGGATGACTTCTGTGTGGCCTAATGTTCAAATACAGAGGACTTCTGGACTCAGTCTGACAAAAGGTTGAAGTCTTGCATGCAGAAGAGATCTGATAACTATCTGTTCTACTTGTATTAAAGCTGACACAAATTTAATCTTTAAACATTTTACTTCCCAAAGAGTAATGATAAGTGCTGGTATACAGGGGGAGACAAATGTAGCTGAGATGAGAAATAATGATTATCCCCTGTATAAAGTTAAACTCTATATAGAAATACTGAATGGGGATGTGTCTGTGTTACTTACAGAACCCAACAAAGCCAAACACCAACACGCCAAAAAAGCTAAAACACAGGGCAATTGTTCTAATCCTTTGGCACTGATAGCTGGAAATATCCCCAATCCACATCCAAAGTAGAAAGTCCATCCTTCAAGAGAAAAGAGATGGGGGGATGTTTTGTGGCCCATGGGGGATCCTTCCTACTGTATTCACTTATGTCCTACTCATTAGAATATCATGTAAATCTCTAATTCAATGAAACCAACCTTATCCTACTCCTCGGTGGAGCGTTTCTTCAATTAGAATCCAAAGTTTCTAAATTCCCCCACAAAATGTGTGTTAATGAGAAGGAGTGTCAGATGGCATCATCGAGGGCTTGGCAACATGGGCAGCAGCTATACAGGCAGGTACACTCACTCATATGTACCCCAAGAGCTGGGCCTGCAGCTCCCCCATTCCTGACTGGCAGCACTGGGGGACTATTCTCTCCCTTGTTCTTGTCTTCAGCAACCCAGCAAGGTTATATCTGATTTTTCACATCAGTCTGTAACAATGCATTTCAGTCCTTTGTACCCACTGGTGGCCCCACTGAGACATCCAAGCACCTTGTTTACTGTTTTCAGATTCCTTCTCCTCAGTATTTCTGGATGCAGCATTCATGAGCTCTCCTCATGGAGTTTTGCTTGTGTTTCAGCTCTCTGAGATTTCTGTTAACTTTGCCCCCCTTGTTTCCTCCCTTAAGAATTTAAGTACGTAGCTCAGGCAGGTACTTGCCTCACTTTAAGCAGTGGCCAAGGGCTATTTAACGATTTGGGCTTATACAAATCACACTGCCTGCCTGCCTAAGGAACTGTGTACCTGTGATACATGGTAGAAGCACAAATTCTTCTGTTAGAAACAGGTTTGTGTTTAAAACAAAGGTACAACTTTTGTCAATGATGGACAGACAAAAGCTGTCTCCAGCCCCAGCTCCCAACTGTAAAAGCTTTCCTTCTTCTTTGGACAATTCTCTGGACAGAGTGTAGAGGGTGTCAGTTTCTGATTTAACAGTTTTATTCAGAATCAACAGTGACAGGAGTAGTGTTGCCATTCCAAGCTCTCCTGTCTTCAGCTGCTTTATCATAGTGGGTTTCTTACATGCTAGAATTTTCCTAGTAAAGCTTCTCGTGGCTGGAGTACTCAAATTCCTGACATAGTACTGAGTGATTACTGCCCCTGGCTCAGGTCAGTTATGTAGCCCTTGAAAACCTTGCTTGCACTTTTTTATATTGCATCCTCTCATTTACAAGTGCGTGTGTGGGGAATGCCTTAGAAACTGGCCAAGCACATAGGTTTCAATGCTGGGTGACAAAAGGAAGTTAGTATTTGCAACCAATCAGTATAATTTCTCTTGGTATTAAATGATTCTCTCAGCATTCAGATGGTCAAGTATCGGTACCGAAAAAAGCCTCTGGTTCCCACCTCGTGAGGCACTGCAGGATTCTTCTGTTTAGTGTGGAGGTAACTCAGAGTTACGAGTGCCCAGCCTGCTTGCTGGCTTTTGTGGTTCCACTTCTGGTATCCCGCATCCTAGGCCTAGATACAAGCCTGTGTCTGTGGGGAGCTCTGGGGAGAGAAGGGTCGGGCCGAGCCAGTTGGGAGACACTGAAGTTTCTGGAAGCTACTCTGGGCTGGAAAAATGAAGGCATGGTGCCTTAGAGCAGGAATGGCCTATTAACAAATCTTACTCCCATGAGAGGGGAAACACTTATTTTTAAAAAGTCATTCCCTCCCCTGCAAGCTCTGGAGATTGATGGTTTTGAATTCAATTATTTTTAATAAAGCCATAATTCTGAGTTAATAAGACCCACAGAAAGACTTTTTAAGGGGAGCCACAGTCTAAGTACAAGAGTGGAGCTCTGGCAAAGGCATTGATAGCTAAGTGTTTAAAAGAAAAATGTGTAATGAAGGACACATAGGTAATACTCTGCAGCCTTTTGGCAGCTTTGGAATAATGTGGTTCAGCTGCAGCATCATCCAACAGAAAAATATCTGAAGGTCACATTTTCAGCTTCCCAGAGCACTCAAATCTAGGGCAAGTGTTCTGGGGACAGATCCAGGTCTGCTGCTCTGCATGGCATTCTTCCTTTTGTGCATCACCATGGTAAACAGTTAGGGTTGCCAGGAGCTTGGATGCATTGTTTGTCTCGCTCCCTCATCCGCTCTCCCCCTCCTTCACCAAATGCTTTCTCAATGATTAGTTACTGAGTAGAAGGGGCTCCAGTTACCATGCAGCCTGCCATCTCTCCTCATTTTATTGGAACTAATATCCCACCTGCAATGATAAGGTTTAAACTTGTTTAATCTCCCAGCTTAGCTGTGGCGTTTTAATATTTTTAAAACGGTTGTTTCAGAAAAAGGGGGATTTAAACAGGTTTTGAATAAATAATAAAAGCCCTTCTCACAGGTTGCAATGCAGGCCGGGAGGCATGAACCATTTTCATCAGGTCAGATTTCATGTTGGGTTATCCCAAGGTGGCCTGACTTTGTGGCTACGGATTTACAATGAAACAGTCAGATGCAAAGCAGTTTATGGAGTAGAAACTGCTTTAATAATGCATTTCCTGCTCAGCAAACAGCAGATACAATGACATTCATGGGGAATGGGAAAGGGAACAAAATCTCTTAGAAAAGGAACCAGTTTCTCCCTGGAGTTTAATAACTTTATTGATCCTACAACATAGTTGGGGAGATAAAGGCTGACCTGAGAGACATGGGACTGCATAGATTTCAGGTGAGAATTAAGAGACAGGTTTCTAACATTTTGGGCCTGGTAAGCTGAAGCCCCATCTGCATTGTTTCAAATTTAAGGGAAGGGAAACAGGTTTTCATGGCATAAACATAAGACTCCCTCTGGAATAAGCTGGATAAAGCCCATTGGGTTGATGTGTAGAACACCTTAGTTTGTCCCCCACTACTTGCTGGACTGGGAACACTGTGGTCAACCTCAAGAGGAGAACTGTGCCTGATTTCTCTGAGCCAAATCAAAGCCATGAGACCAGATGTTCAGAAGAGTCTTGTCCTCTTGGTCCAAGCTGTTAGTACCCACTACAGACTTACAGGAGTGTGTGTGTGTGATAGGGGCTGTAAAGCCTGTAAAACTAGGCAAGACTTTTATAGCGTTGCTCAAGACAGTTCTCACTTCTCCTACATACTTAGGCACAATTTGTGTTGAAATTTGAGTAAAGTAAAGCATAGTAGATAAAGTAGAGGTGGCCTACTTTTTTTTTTTTTTTAAGGCAAAAAAACAGCCAGAAACCAGTCAACTGATCTATAGCTCAGTTTCAGATGAGCCCAAGTAGCACCAACTGGATGACCGTAGTGCTGTGGAATTCTTTCTTTATGGTGCCAGAAATGATAAGGTGGGCATAAAGCTGTTGTAAAAATGCTACTTATATTATTTCTGTTCTGGAAAAAAGCTCTGTCAAACATAGTAATTCTGTGTCTTTAAGTCATACCAGAAAGGAACTTGGCTGCAGTCACCTCCAATTGAAAGGAGAGCCATTATGTCTCAGAGGGAGATTCCAAGTTCTGAGCTTACGCTTGCACGGATGAATTTGGAAGTGCAACCTGTATAAATACAACTAGTTCTAACTAGATGAGTTAGCCATATCCCCCCTGATGGTCTCCTCACTAACCTGCTTGAGAAAAGGTGGACACACAAGTAATTTTGGGGTAGCAATGAGGACACCAAGGAGGATAACATTTTCATTGGTGTGTAAACCCCTCTCATACATAGCTAAAATTAACCTTGAGCTCCTGCAGGAAGTTTTTATGGACAAACCAGCAAATGAGAATCATTTCTTTCACTGCATATAATCATATTTCCAGTATTCCTACCTATTCAACATATACAACCACGGGGCAAAACCATGTAAAATCCAAATGAGACTGGGTAGATAGATAACACTAACAAACCACTGTCTCTGTTGCACCTTCAATTTGAGGGGAAAGAGGCTGTTTCAGTATGAGTTCAAAAGCACTACTCTAGTTTTGCATCACCTTGAAATAGTGAAGTGCTACTCCTATCTTCTAGCAATGCCACAGAAGTCAAGTACTGACTTGCTACATACACTGTTAACTTTGTGAAAAGCCCTATGGGCCGAACCTAAATACCCTCAGCTGCAGTTGTCTGCCTCAACATAAAGCATCCTTCCTCATCAAAACCAAACAGAACCCACACCTAAATTCTTCATGGAAAAGATGTGGTATTGCAGGCTGAAGGGCATGTATAACATAGGAAAGGGTTTTTTTTAAAAGGAAGAGTGGGGTAACAATGATACTGGGATCCATTTGTCTGCTAAAATGAAGGTTGGGAAAGAGCTGAACAGGGTATGTCAGTGAAAAGATAAGCAGTTTACTTTCAAGGTCATAAAAAGAAGGGGGCTTAAAATATCAATATTAAAGTGGAACTTGACCTGCAGGACAACCAAATAACCTTCCACAGGTTCAGAATATCACATAAGAGAACATCCATATCTTTGCTCGTTTCACATGTATGGGAGAAGCCATTTCCACAGGGCCCTGTACTAACTTAAAAAAACTTGTTTCCTTTTCCATTCAGTTCCTTGAATGTCAGTTTTCATCTGGGGAGTGAGGAAATATAGAAGGGCAAAAACCAGATAGTTGAAACTTCAAAGTTTAAGAATGAGGTGAAGTCTAATTTTAGTAAAAGAGATGTCTGACAAAGTGATACACAGTGTTTAGCTGGAACTTCACTAAATCAGACAACAATGTAGGAAACTTCTTGTAGTTAGTCTGACACTAATAATCAGCTCGCTAATTGCCAATAAAACAAAGATCTTTATTACAGTTATTACACTTCAAGACTATTAAGGCAAAATTTCAGGCAACAGTCAGAGGCTGCTACAATGCTTCAGTTTTCTACCACGTGTGTTTTTTCAACTAGCATCTGTTCTTCCACAAGGTTTTATGTCCAATCTTTCAGAATATACTAACTGCAGTTGTTTGGTTTCAGGTTAGACAAATAAAGATAGATAATGGGATAATTAGTTCAAAAATAGCTGTATTTATCTGTGCTTTGTACCAACCCCTGCATCTGCTTAAATGAGCCATACTCTGATGTGTTCCATAGCCTTTTTCCCTTTCAACACTTAATGTCAAGTAAGACTTTTCCCTTGTCTTAGCTCTTCTCAGCACGCTTTGTCCAGGAGAAAACCTAAGTGGCATTTCAACACAGTAACCTCCTGTCCTATACCCTGCCTTAGCTTTACTGCAGCATCAAGGAAAGGAATCTTTATGCTGAAGAAAAAACAATAACCTTAACACCATAGGGAAGACGTTTAAAAGGAAATGAAAGTCCCAATTTCCCTGCAAAGAGATACAGAAGGGCAACACCAAAGGCCCTGAGAGGATGACTCCCCTGTAAAACTGAGTTTACCTGAGGACTATTTAAAAATCAAGATTGCTGATGGTTTTTATGGAGGAAATACCAAACCTGTCTATTACATCTAGGTGGGGTAAAAGTTGCAGATAACAAAACGATTATTTTTGTCTAAGTGTTTGTCATCTACCCTGCCAGATGTTGGCACAGGGGGAGAATGCCTGAAATAAGTGTGCCTAATGCACCGTTGCACGCTGTAGCATAACTGTATTCTTTGGTTCTTGCTGTAACTTGGCAGGCTGAAAAGCTATCAGGAAAGCTTCTTGTAGTGGCAGAAAGATTGACACTGACCCTTAACAAAACAGAGAAGGCAACTTTCAGGATCATGAGTGCATATCAAATACTCACTGCCCTCAAAGGTTCTAGTACAATCCTAAGTTAAGTTAGAATAGCACTAATGTAAATTCTTCAGGTGACAGGAGAGAACACTTGATGAGATGCCATGAGCAAACTCTCTAGCCATGTATGATGGCAAGACGTATGGGTGTAACAATGCCACCCCTGGAGAGCGTTTAGGTTTTTGGATAAATCACTCCCTGCTGTGGCTGCTGCTGAACTATGCAACATAAACATCATTGCTGTAGGACAATCGTAGGTGAATCTCACCTCTGATGCCTGATGGTCACATGTGTTTCGTTTCACAGGGATAATTGTGGTTTGACTTAAAGAGGTAGGAGCCTAACACCAAGGAAGTGGCTGAGAATGAGAAGGATCTGCGAGAGAGATAGTTGGCTAGTGATAAGGGAACCTACATGGCAATTCCACTTTCTGGAAATGTAAAGGAAAAGGGCTTTTCTATGCATGCCAAACCCCTAAATATGGGAGCATCCTTGTGGAAGTGGTGGGAGGTTACCTGTGTATGCAACCCCTCCCTGAGTAAAGTCACTGTTTAGACACCATCACCCCTGAGCAAGCAAAAGATGGTCAGAGAAATGGATGGAGAATTGATTTGTCCAGTATATCACATGTCACTGCCAGGATGAGAAACACAATTCCACTCTGATCCTCCTCTTCTCAATGCTGCTGAGTACAGTGTCTTTCATATTAGGCTGTGGGGGTGATGCTCTATGTCTTCTGTAGAGGAAATAAGCAGTAAGTACCACTGAATAATTCCTGTGTTGCATCAGGAGTTGAAATTTGTTCAGGTGGCGTTTTCTTTCTTGCTGAGAGTGGAAAATCTGATGGATGCAGGTCTAGCTACAGAAAATAGGAGTCATTTAAACTTGTGCAAATTGGAATCTGCACAAGTGGGTCTAGAATGCTACCAGTCTGTCTTGCAAACATCTTAGCAAAGCAGCAACTGAACATGACTCAAACCAGGAAAGAAGCAAACCCAATGGAAAAAGCCTTTTGTGAAGCAGTAATTGTTCCACGCTTAAGTGGAAGCTCATTGGATGAAAGCAGTGTCTAGAATTTGAACAGAACTTGTCACTTTTCTGTGAGGTACCATGGCAGATGTTTTTGGCAGTGAATCTGACTTACAGGAACCTAGTTGTGGCCTTAGGTGCTGCTTTCAGTTCTGCTGGTGAACTGTGGGGCTCAATCACTGAAATAGCTGCCTGTAAAGGTTACTTTTGAACCAGAAAAATGTATCTGCTTCAGCTCAGCTGAAGATACATCCAGCCCTGTGAATCACCATACTGCTATAACAGCCAATTTCTAGCAGCTCAGATAAGTAGCCAGGAGTAATGGGATGAGGGAAGCTAGGGAAAGAACTATTTCAGAGGAGTTTGCTGCTGATGGAAGGGTATTGTGGACGTCCCCTTTTAATTCTTAGGGATTTGATCTGCAAATCTCATACTTGATGGGTAAATTCTGCTCACAGAAAGATCTCAGTGATTTCAAACAGTCCCCCAAGAATGCAATTTGTAACAAAAACTGCAGAGACTTACTCTTCTAACACAGAAGCTTATTTTTGATCACAGACTTAATATTTAAAAACAAATTAGAAACTGAAGGATATCTCTTCCAGATAAAACTAGCCCATTGCCCTGTCTGTGGTAGGATCTGCACCGTATTTGTGAAGAAAGCAGCTAGCTTTTCCCCTGCGAGCCCCCCGTGTCCTCCTGTGCAGGACATGCATATATTTTGCTCTTGTACCTCAATCAGTGAGCAAGCAGAAAAATAGAGGAAATTAATTTCTCTCGTTCCTTTCCCCTCTGTCCTATTTTTTACAAGAGCCTTTTAAAAATGTTGCTTACTATATGATTATGCACAGCAAGGGTTTGTAACAACCTCATCTTTAACTACCTCTGCCCTTGCTGTGGAATGACTGGTTGCCTTGGCAATCTTCTACATGTGGTGCTCAGGGGCTACAATTACAGGACTCTTCTCAGTAGTGATCCTCTTAGTTCCTTTTCTTAGAAGTTCATGACAAGGAGATACAAAAAGATATATATAATGGATTTTATTGCTCCAGCCTTCTGTCTCCTTCAGCCCTGAAGGAAGCAAACCTGCACTATCTAAACCTGTTTGCTCTGCAGCAATGAGAAAAACCTGTTTGCTTACGAAGAAGTACTGTGTTAGCTGAATGTCACAGCCAGATAAGCTAAGGCTCCTGGAACGGTAACTCTGAGTCCCATATAAACCCTGAGGACTAGAGCTAGGGCCTCCTGGGCTGTTCTACAGCAAAAGCAACTGGGAAAGAAGTGTTGTTTTGTACTATATTACAAAGACTTCTACCAAATGTGGTTACGAGTAAAATGAGCACAACTTTGATTGCTGGCTCTGCAAACTTGAGATAAATGCATATAAGCAGTAGCTTACAGTGAAATGTAAGGGCCAGTTGCTTCAACCCCCTGTCAGTTTATAGGCCAAACCTTGTGCTGAACTACACCACTTATGCATTAGCTGTGTACAATAGTCATGGGCTGAAGTAAGGCCTGTGTCAGCTCTGTGACGTTGGCAACAGACACTAAGGTTCAGTGCACTGTTCTCGAGTGCACTTGCTCTGCTGAGTGAATGTGTGTGTTGGGGTTTTTTTAAATCTATAAATAAAAAAATCTGTCCCTGAAGTTGAATATGATGGTAAGAGGGGAGCAAAGCTGTTAAGTAAACTTCTCTCGCGTAGCAGGTCATTATTTCAGAGAGAAATCTGAGGAGAGATATGATGGATGCACAAAAGGGTCATATATTGTTTAAATCTATATGCTGAATCTCTGTATTGTGTGCCTCCAGTGGTTGATAGTGTGAATACATGAAAGTGAAACCCTCCTTGGCAGGGGAGGGAGAGACTCCCAGTTTTCTCACTGCTGAGATCTGTAGGCTGGGGGAGTGAGGGGACATTCTCCCCATGCACAGACCTTCCTAACAGAAGTGTCTAATGGCAGCTGGCATTGTGGGCACTCTCAGTGCCTGTGCCAGTGGGCACTTGGCTGATGGGTGACATCCTTTCTGACAAAAGCAACGTGAAAACTGCAGAGGAGACTAAAATGCTAAACTGCTGGTTCAACAATTAAGAGCCTAAAAAAAAGTAAGCTGTTTTGAAGCCTGAACAGTTCAGTTCTTCTAACTGCTAAACCACAATTTTATAAAGGTTTGTGATTTTGTACACGTAGATCTCCTTTCTCTTTTTCTCTTCCCCCTCTGCTGTCAAGTGTGACCAGAGATGCTGCTGTGACCCAAGATGGCAGCCACCAGCAGCTGGCTGAGATGCCACTGTTAATTAAAGTCCTCATTCTCAAATGCTGCTCAGATTCAGGAAAGGGTGAGAAATGCCATGTACGAGACCCATAAAACCAGTCCTATCTCACAACCAAAATCACTAATGCTGAACACTTGCAGGCAGATCACACAACCACTTGGCATACACAGAACAAATTCAAATCTGATTTGGAGGTATAAAACTTCACTGACAACACAAGCTCTTGCTTCAATTGAGAAGCTACATGAAGAATATAAGAACCAGCTCTTTGTATATTAAATACTCTTTCAGTGTTAAGTATTTGACTACCTGTTGCTCTTAAGGGTAATTTTTTAGGTTTTTTTTTCATCTGGAATATTAATTAGTTTCATGGCAATGTATCTGCTTGTTTGCTGAGGCAGATAATTATACATGAAGTCTAATTCCTGTTTGTGCTGTAATATTTGTCTTTAATATTATAATGAACTCCATCAATAATACAAACTCCAATGGGAATATGTTATCCCAAAAATGTCCTGCTTATGTTGTTCTGAGCAGTCCTGTGCAGGAATTAATCACAAAGTAAGAAGTCAAAGCAACTTGCTTTCAAAACTACTTTTATAAAATTTACATAGTAAGTGCATGTATAGGGTAGGCAGGTGGCCAACATAAAGAACAGAACGTTCCTGCTCGGACTGGCCTGATGCAGTTTCTTTCACTGTTACACACTTTTTTATTTCTAGACACTCTTTTCCAGTGTTCATGTACTCAAAAGATGGAAAGTGGTGTCTGCAGGAGTCAAATCAATATGATGAATGCAAGACAACTGTTGTTTATGACCACAGCACTGTGCTCTTCATAGTCCTCCAAACCTATCATTGCTACATCAGGTGAGGTTAATCCTGCTTCATGGTATTTCAGGATTTATCAAATTTCTCTTGTTGCATATACCAAATAAAGAACTGTATTTTTCTGAGTGATTTACACTGTAGATCAAAGAAACTATAGGGAGCATAGGCACCTTACCCTAACGTCATGCAGAAATGTCCCTGTTAGTTTTGTCTTTTGAATATCACCAGCTCTTACGTAAAAATTGAAATCTTCCATTTAAATGTGAGTTTATTACACTGGCCTCCATGTGCTTGGCTGGTAGTAACATTTATCTGACGTTGTTCATGTGCACATTTGAAGGTGCTTTACATTAGTGTCTTTCTTCCTGCCCTCAAATCTCAGGAAACTGAGTCACTCATCCAAGTCAGAGCTGACAGGTTTTTTTTTAGGTATCACAAGCATTTTAGGTAGCATTTTGTTCCTATATACTGGTTGGCATCTGGTTGTTCTGCTTATACACAGCAATAGTATGTTTATCAAGCTCATTCTCAGTTCAGCCAAATACTAATCCCAAATCTTGAAGACATAACCAAGGAGAAAACATTCATGCTGGATGTGAAGTGGTACAAGCCAATGTTCATTTAAGTCAAGTGGAAAACACCTTACAGGCTTCAAAAGAGTTTTCAGATAAGCTTTAGAAAAAACCAAAAAAAATGGAGAGCTATTAATCTGATCTGTTTTGTTAAATTTTGCAGCGTATCAGTAATGCATTTGCTCTCTTTGCATGAAGTCTCTGGAGCTTTGTGCTGCAAACACAGCACATGGGTATCCTTGACTCCCTTGGTACCAGCACACTCTGTAGCCGGTTGTGAAGACCACAATTGTTTTTTCTTCCAAGAGCCAAGCAATTCACCAGAACAGCTGGAGCAGGTTTCTGCTTCTGCAAGGACTCAAACTTGTTTTTGGTCAAAGGAGTGGCATTAATCCACCACTTAACTGCAGCCACCTTCAGGGCAGAAATTGGCAGGCATTTAACATGATAGAGTAACATTACACAACGGTTCAGGAACAGAAAGCAAGGAAACATGCATCCATTAAAAAATCAATGAGACATTAATGGAGAGAATATAATTACAGCTGGAATTTGGATGGCATGTCAGGTTTAGCACCTCTAAACTTGCAAAGAGCTGCAGGATGTTTAGTAACCATGCCACCCAATGCATTGCATGATCTATGCCACTAACTGCAATGCTGTATTTACTTGGGAGCTCTTATCGTTGATTGCTCTGCAATTCTGTCAAAAAATGTATGGAATTTGACAAGATCCCATCTTGAGATAGCATGTAAGCTACAAATGCACTTAGCTAAATCTCAAAGAATCTCTGCATCTTTACCTTTTTGCTCTTTTCTTTTTCTTGTGTCTGTTGCATAGTCAAAGGAAACAGCTTTTTATGTGAATGATGATTAATAAGCAGCCCTGTTGAAGGGTGATGTAGCTGGTGTTAAGAACAGGCTCTTTTAATAGACACTTTAAAATGTGTTCTAACATGTGACAATGATAGGCTGTCAAATCACCATTCAGGTGTACGCCAAGATAATAACATGCATTTGAGAAAAATGATAAGGTAAAATACACATTTTTACAGTATGAAGATAAATAGTGAAATATGCACTTGCCTCAATGTAAAATAAGAGGGGGGGGAAAAAAAGAAAAAATCATTTGGAGTGGAATTGAGTAGTCTAGACAACTCCACTGCCTTGTGCTTGAAATATCATCAACTGAATGTGTCTGATCTGCTGCATTTGTGCTTGAATTAAAGACATAAAGCATTTGCAGTGTCTGTTTATCAGCTGTTATCAAAACCTTTCCATGAGGATGAAGGCATCTCAAGACAAGACTTTGTTTGGAGGTTATGGCAATAATTTCAGTATGCAAACTTTTAGGCAGAAACAGGATGGGATCTTTTTTAAAATAACACAATTAACGGGAAACTGTTAATGAAAATGAAGTAGTAGGATGCCTGGTTTACTTGAGATTGATACCAAACCATCACGTTTCTTATTTGTGTACAACCTTGACAAGCAGTAATTCAAGTTGGGGGTCAGTGAAATGATAGTTGCCTTTTTTTCTGGTTTTTGGAAGTATACCACAGTCCAGAATCCCCTTCCCTGATTGCTACTTTGACCTCTTAAGAACAAACTGCCTAAGCATTTGAAGCTTAACCTTAGATAAATGTAGTGAATAATGGGCATTTTCCCATTCCTGTTAATGTTACCATTTTCAAACGTGATGAATGTGAAGTTCTCTCCCTTTATAAAGCGTTTTGATGTTTGGTTCTTATTTTCTTCTTTAATCTTTGTGCCCAATAAAAACATTCAGAGCACTTCCCAAAATAGCATGGGAGACCAAACATAGTGTCAACTCTTTAAAGAACTAGATAAATGAACCCTGAGACTGTTGCAGATTTATAGAAAAATCTAGGGAAACTTCCTGTCCTGATTCTTTGTTTCTCAGGATTTCTTAGTTAACAAGATAACTGGAGCCATTTGTGGTAGGATCTTCCAGTAGCTGAGTTTCAATGAGAAAGATAGAGGGCCAATGACAGCATGCTGCAGAGAGCTACTGAGCCCACCAGAACAGTTAAGTGTCACATATGGCTAAGGACTGGCACGTACTGATGGTGCTCAACTTGAACTAGAGCCAAAATGAAGTAAGTCAGAGATGTATTTCAGGTGCATATTAGAATTTCACCTAACTCATGATCTAACAGCTACAGACATCTTAAAAGTCTAAGGTTACTCTAATTCTTCAGCTTGCTAAACTTTGAATAAAATAGATGTTTAGAAGTGGATCCCAGTGTTTTAAATAGCATCTAGATGGACTAATGGGATTAAACATACCCCCAGTTATGTGCAGTGACTGAGATCCAAATCTAACCCCACATCCTGCGTTTGCAGCTCAGGAAAATCCTTGAAGTTATTTTAAAAGTGAATGGGAATTCTGGTTGCATGACTTCAGCTACCACTTTTAAATACAGAATCACAGCCACTGATAAGGACACTGAGTACTCTCTTCTTAGAGACACCTTCTTTGATTTTAAAAGATCCCACAGATTCTCAACTGCATTTCTTTTGTATTAAGTAATTAGGATTGTATCTTATTTTTTTCAGAAAAATTTACTTCCTTTGAGTAGGTGCTTAGTGTTCTTATGTATTGATCCCAGACAAAGGCTCATTTCCCGGTTCAAACAGATGAGAGCTGTTCCTGCTTTTGTCTTGAGGTTGGAGGGGGGGGTGGGGAGGGACAAAACCAAAAAGCAATGCCCAGAATGCCAGTCTGAACCATGCAGGAAACTTTCCTCACCAGAGCAGATTGCCTTGGGGAGACAGGGTAGATACCCTACGTGGAGGTGTTCCAAACTTTTCAAACCATGCATCAAAGAAGCAACCCTCTGGCTTAAAAGGTGAGAAAATGATGCCCTGAGGCGCAGCTTCTGTGTCAGGCAGATAGCAAGCAATGGGCTCATAAAACAATATTTGAAGAAAGGTAAAAAAGAACATAAGGGAAAGGGAAGATACTCTTATTAGCTGCAAAGTAAGTCTTTTCGATCACAATCTCTGACAAAGAACAGCACTATTTGGACAGTAAATCTCTGTGGCCCACTGAGAAACTTGTGCTGATGAAAGAGTCTGACAGGCCAGGGAAGAGGTTCAGGGTGGCTTGCAGGGAAAATCTTTCATTCCAAACACACACACCAGACCAGCAGAGGCAGGAGGAGCAGGTACAGGCAGGCAGTCCTTAACAGGAGGGTGAAATGGGATTTCAGCTCTTTCTTTCTACAGAGGATAGGAAAGCCCCTCTCCGCTTCTATTTGGGAGCGGGGGAAAGATGGCTGCCTTAAGGTTTAGATTCTTCCACCTATGTCTTCCTATCAGCTCCTGGGCCTGGTGACAGAACCCAAAACAAGAGGGCAGCAAGAAAGTTTGTAGAACAAACTTCAGCAAGCACCACTTGTTTGGTGGCAGCCAAGTATGGCCGTGGAAGGTATTTAAAATCACAGCTGGATAGTCATTAAAAAGCCTTGAGGACAGAAAATAACATATATAGGAGATGGTCAGATTTGAGGAAGGTGAGCTCAGTCACAACACTGTGCCATTTGAGTGCATTCAGAGATCACCATTCATAACTTGGTGCACAGCTAGCAGGATATGAGTGACCCAGAATACTGTGCATTTCTTGTAAATCTTGCCTGCCTTCTGTTGTGGTTTTGGCTGGATTGGCCAATCACGACGACTTACTTTATAGTGACATGAATATCACATCCTTTCCCTTCCTTTTCCCTTCCCACTCTCACACTTCTGCACTTTAGTTTTGTCCTCAGAGCAAAAGGGAGTTCAATGTGGTGTAATTTACAAAGCAAAAAAGCAAAAATAAAGAGTTTAAGTATTTTTCTCTAGATTCCTCAAATCTAAAAGTATTTCATTATTTCGCAGAATTTGTGGAGATATCTGAAAGACTTAAAGAGATGATCAGAAAGGAAAATAACAAGGAAAGGTTTAAGATTTTTTTGTTCCTTTGCTAATGGAAGGGATAGATTACAGAAGATTAAATTTTGCCCTTAATACTAGATAATAACTTTGATACTGACCTTCATAGAATAGTTTGGGTTGGAAGGGACCTTTAAAGGCCATCTAGTCCCACCGCCCCATCTTCAACAAGAGCAGGTTGCTCAGAGCCCTGTCCAAGCCGCCCTTGAATGCAGAGATGGGGCATCAACCACGTCTCTGGGCAATCTGGGCCAGTGTCTCACCTCTTTCACTGTAAAAAAACCCACTTTCCTAATATCTAGTCTAAATCTACTCTCTTCTAGTTTAAAACTATTACCCCTTGTCCTATCAAGAACCTTCACGCTTGTTCATTTTGACTATACCTGCCTTCCAGGAGCTTCTCCACAGCATTAGTGTAGAATCATCCCAGCACTTTCATATTCCTCTTACTTTCCAGTGTTCCTTTTGTATTCAATTTCTCTTTTGTTGCACAGAGCTAAACATAAGGACTAGGTGATGAAAAAAAGCCCTCCCATGCAGTAGTTTGCCCCTGGGCCACTTCTGCTAGTCCTGCAAGGGCATATTGGGCCAACAGAGTAGCAGAATCCTCAATGCAATTTAAGCATCTATTTCAGAAACTTTAACCAGTTATGAGTTTCTCATTGAGGTTATTCTGTGATATCTAAAGGTACAAACCAGCAATGCTGAGGTTGTCTCACCTCTACATTTGAGGTTTACCTTCCACTGGTGGTAGCAGATTCTCTCTGTGATCAACATCTTGCTGTGTCTGGTTTTTGGGGGTTTTTTTTGTATTTTACTACTGGTACAGCTAACTTGGCATTCACATATTAAGTTGCAATTTACTTGTCCAATTCTTTGTATACTTGAGGGAATGGGGAGGGAGAAAATATACACAGGTATTGAAGCACTATACTGTGCTATGAATGGACAAAAATACATTTAGAAAGTATTAAAAGGAGTATTAAAAAAATACAAACAGCAACAAAAAACCCCCCAAACCAACAAACAGCTAGAGTCTGTCTTCCTTGTCTACTGTGGAAAGCTTAAAAAGGGGAATTCCGGCTTCTGCCATTATAAATAAATTGCCAACAGCAAGGAGGTACTAACTAGTCAGACACGGTACTTTCCCCAGAAGAGTATCCTGTTATATCATTAAGAAACATTCTAACCTGAGGCAACTGATCTTAACAGTTCAGTGTCTTAAATTTAGGGAGAGAGCAAAGTACAATGATAGCACTTGCTCTTCATTGAGGCACTTGCCTCGAGAGGCCTCTCAATTCCACTTTAGCTGAACAAAGTCACTGTCCTCCTGTCAAACACTTACATGCAACACAGTTCCACAACTTCACTGATGGAGACTATTTAAATTGGGTAAACCTTGTAAATCTTCTCACTGGAGATACAGCATCTTGGAGCCACTATGAAATCACACAAGGGGAGTCAGATTGGATCATGGCTAAATGTATCCAAGCACCCTGTCTGCAATGGTCATTAGTGGATGCAAATGGAAAGCTTGTCAGAAGCAAGGCAAGCGTCAAGTCATCTTGTACCAATACAGTCCCCACAGAAATTAGGGATGTTACAAATAGATGACTAATGCTCTCAGAACAGGTTTTCACCCAAATGAAACCCACCTTTCCTACCTCCTACTTTGAAACTGCAATCTTGCAGTCCAGATGTATGCAGAAAAATGTGTCTCTAATGGGTCAAGACAGGAATATTTCTTGGCAAAATTCCCGTATGTCGACAAAGCTAAATTTGATTCTAGACTTAACACTCTATCTTGCATCTTCCCTAAGAAAGCACTAACACAAGGCTGTTGGGGGTAGAGAGATGCTCTTGATCACTCAGGTTTAGTTCTATTTTATTTTTTTTAATAAAATACTAAGCCTTGACACAAGAAAGACTAACTGTAGTATGCTGCTCAGGCCACTTAGAGATTAGATGGGGGCTCAGTTTACTTCAAACAAAAGGGGGTAACACAACCAGGTCTTCTAAATTCTTTGGTGGATGCTTTCAATAAGAGTTTAACAAGTAAAGGAGTAATGGCAAGTACTTTTATGAACATAACCTCTGTTTGGTTTTTTTTGTTATAAATGGCCACTCTTTTCTTCCCCTAAGAAATGGCTAGGTCTGCTTTGTTTTGAGTAGGTATATTTCTCCTTTAACGCTACAGAACCTTCTGCCTCATTTAGTCAGTGTAATCTGAACCTTGATTTGGCTGCCAGTTGCCCACTCCCCGCCTCCCCTCCCATGAAATTGATTATTCAGAGGCTTAATTGTGGGAGATAGTGTATTTCTAACAGGAACTGAAGGGCATGGATCTCTCAGTTGGTAGTTTAGCTGTTTACAACCAAGAGCAATGAGTGGTTAATGCCTTTATTCTAATGTTCAGCAATGTGCTATTCAGTGAACTGATCAAGTGGTCTCAAGCCTGCAAAAAACCCAACCCAGAATGCATTTTCATGAGTAGATAGTGAAATATCTAGGTAAGATCCCTCTCTTTTCAAAGATCAGATCCAGTGATGCTGGAAGAGGACGTGCTGAGAAATTCCTTAAGTATTTATATCATGCTCTCTTATGTATATGTTGTCATAGAGAACAGTATTTCAGAGTTCATATTTGAGACCCTCACTCTTAGAGGTAGCTTGGTTACAGGTAACCTGACCATCCTGAATGACTGCAGTCCCTAAAGCTAACTTCTTCCTTCTGGATTGACTGAAAGTTTTGTGCCAAGGAGTTTGGTTTTCTCCTTCTTTAGAAGGTGCTGCT
Organism: Scolopax mira; assembly: GCA_004320125.1. Lineage (NCBI taxonomy): Eukaryota > Metazoa > Chordata > Aves > Charadriiformes > Scolopacidae > Scolopax > Scolopax mira. Next base: position 34,380 of record BJBW01000059.1, on the reverse strand, counting down.
TAAATGTATAATGACAAAAGAATGGAGGGTTAAAGCATGGGAAATGATGCCCTTTTTGTTGAAGGTACTCAGAAAAAGCCAACTCCAGATAGATTATTTAAAAATATATCTAGATGCTTCAAACTGTGGATAGGCAGTGCTTCTGAAAGTCTTATTAGGTCAGTGTCTAAAAATCTGAGTGCTAGGCATCTTTTACATTTCTAAATCTGGTCTATGGGTTTCTTAGTCTACTTTCAGTTTCTGAACTAGAATATGTCTCATCTTACTAGAAGAGAAGAATGTAGTATGTAGAAGAATGTAGACTATGACCTTTCCCCCCAGCCAAATCTAGACAGAGCTAGAGGATTAAATGAAGGATTAAATGAAGTTACTATAATACTGAAAACATAATGCAATCAAAAATTGAATGCTGCAATGATCCAATGACAGAACAAAATGTTGTGCTGCTCTGTCCTCTAATACTGCTCTTGTCATCTTCTGCCTCTTCCCCCACCTCCTGCTTGCCCCCAGAAATGGCTAAAGATTAACAAATTGCAACCTGGAACTGAGTGCGTGGCCATCCAGGTCACTGCACTGAGGACACAGAAAGCAGACAGACTATATAATTTGAAATAAAAAAACCTAAGAATTACTCTATTATTTCCCCTCTTCCTGTGTCAGTACCTAAAACAGATTTTTGTTTTAATAACACCATCACACCTAAAAAGTAGAATTTATGCACAACGACCAGGCTGTGGAACATAAGCTCCTACTGTTGATCTTTTTAAAAACACATAGAAGTACAGGTGGATCAAATTGTGCAGCATAACAACTGTGGGTAAATAATGCCATGGTCTAGGCTTTGTACTCAGGTATTCAAAAGAAAATACCTAATTTTATGTGTAATTACTCCACTATCAGTTTCTAGAACCTACCAGCCAATATAATCATCCTCCCTCATATGGGAGGCCCTCATTTGAGAAATGGAGTGTGATTGTAGGTAGTGGGGGACCCCAATCTCTCTAAAATTCTCCAACCCACGTGTGCACTCAGGGATGTATCTCTCATGTGTATCAGTACCTGTCTGTCTCTTACAAGAACACATACACTTACTGTCCTGTAGACCCTGAGAGTTAAGAACAGGTATAGCTGAAAGTCCTCTTAAACCTTTCCAAGGTCAGAATGCAGACCCCCTGCGGCAGCTCTGACCTGTCTCAGCACAGTACAGATACTCCACTGTTCTGACAGGCTGGCAGTTCATCACCCAGATGAAAGGCTCTGATCTTCCCTGTTTGTCAGCAGAGCTGTCACAGGTGAAATTTTGCAGATTTCCAAAGGTAGGTGAATTACAGAGTCAAACATGACTTGGGGCCAGAGGCAGAGAGGAGGGCAGGGAGTATGCAGTTCTAATTTCTTTAAGTCTTCAAGAGGTCTCAGGCATGGTACTTGGTGCTTCTGTCCTGCTCTTGCCCACAACTGTACTGGAAGAGGCCTAAGGGACAGCTCTTGGAATTCTTTGGATTGTCAGGGACCTACTGTTCAGCCAATGGGGCTACGAGGGGATCCTCAGCTCTAGGAAGTAATGATTTAAGCCCTCTATTGAGCCGTCTTCAAGACTTTCAGACTTCCAGTAGGGCCATCTGAGCCCCAAACCTTTACTTTCTTATACTTGAGTTACTTTTCCATAAGATCTTATATTTTGAAGTAGTTAGGAATCTTATGAGCATGGGAACATGAATCCTGTACAGAGCTGTGATATAGGGCTCTGAATCTGATGGTAGTCTGCAGTTCAGAGCTCTCTTAAGCTGTCAGAATGCAGAATGAGACTTAGTCTTTGGTGTTGAGTGGTGAGTAACAATAATGAACACCAACCAGTTGTGTTCTTTTATTTATAGTGGAAGCTTGAAAACAGACACAGATCAACAATCATTTGAAGGACTCCTTGGGGTGGGAGGGGGAAACCTAACCATGACCAATAGTAGAGGCAAGAGAGAGGTTATAGGTTTATCAAGCAGAAAATATAGTTACACTAAAAAGCAAGAAGTTAGTAAGTAATCGATCTATATACCACCTCTGAGGTGGTATATAGATCAATAAGTGATCAATCTATATACCACTTATGTATTCCCTAGCTCATCTCCCTGGTATTTCAATGATAATTTGACAGTGTTCTAGTTTCTCTGTAACCAGTCAAGCACTTAGCAAATAAACTATACATTAAGTACTAGTGAGCTTCATTAAATTATACATTTTCCTCTTCTTTCTATTGGTATTCAAATAGCTCAGTGGCATGCTGTTTGGGAGGGGAGGAAGGTAAAAAAGGAATTATTAAATAAAAAGTTGACTGACAGTGTGAAAGCTAAGGCCGGTTCATTCTAAACAGATACTTTTGTGATGGCATGAGTGAGGAAAGGAGGTCAGTACTCCCCAACATAAGAAACACCACATATACTTGTGCAATTCCCATCACCCTATCTTTAGTCTTCTCTTCTTGATGTCTTTGACCTCAATGCTAAATCATACTTTCCTTGTGAGGAAAAGAGGGGTGAAAGGGATCAAACCAGATTAATTTAGAAACCTACAAGTACCAGTACAGGAACTGTCTCTTAAGTAATTGAGCCACAGTTTTAGTTCTAACAGATCTAGGCACACTTATCGTGGTATGTTGCTTTGGCCAGTTGAGCATGGAAGATACAGTCCTTCCCTCACAATTCTGGGCTCTGACACTTATCCTAGTCACCACCTACCTAAGAGGAAAGATGATATTCTCAAAGATAAATGTTATGACTAACATACTAGAGTTACACAGAGGTGTTCTCCACCTTATTAATGCAATCAAGGTGTCTCAAAGAAAAATAAAGTAGAACAGAAGCAGCTCAGCTTCATGTCATGTACGGCTATGAACACTGAAGAAAGATGTGCAACCACTTACTTTATTCCAACTTATTCATCTATTCTGTATTGGGATCAAACTGTCCAAATGAAATATCTCTAAATTCCAGCAGAAATGTTTGTGAATTAGGAATGTATGGCTGTATGAAACATCTTCAGAGATGTAATTTCCCCAGTATCCCCCATATGGGCACATGATAAATCCCTCTCATGAAAACAAACATACCATTCTAATAAGCATTGTTTATATACAAGAGAACCGTCACAGACAAACAAACTTGTACTTTAGGTAAGCCAAGATTCTGTCTCTTACAGCAACTGGTACCAAAAGTTACAGATGAAGGTGAAATAAAATAAAAATTTATAGGACAACTTGCCCCAAGGAGAATTCTTCCTAATTGTGAAAAGTTAGAGAATGGCTGAAAGATGAGTTCAGACAGTACAAAAGAAAATATGTATCAAAAAGGGGATACAAGCAGGGGGAGTTCTGCTAGTCATGCAGCTATGCATAAGTGAAGGTGTTTTTTTTCCACACAGACTAAATTTCTTCAGAGTTTATATGATGGCTTTTTACATGCATACGAGCAAACAATATGCTTGGTTCTAACAGGACACCATAGAGGGCTGCATTCTCACCAACATCCGTGTCAGCCTCTAAATAGCTGTAGAGGGTGAATATGTTCTGAAGCACTCCCCAGTTTTCAAAGCCCAGCCCATCAGCAGGGTCACAACGAAGCCTCATGATAAGTGGCTACGGTGCATCTGGAAGGGGTGTCTGGTTTCTGAGCCAAGAGGCAGAAGCGGGACCCCAAGGGAAGGCTCTGTCCCTGACCCCCTTTGCCCTCCCTTGTTCTGATCTTTATTGGGCCGTCTGCCTTGTAGCATCAAAGGCAAAAGCAGGCCCGTGATTTGTCCTACAACAGCTCTATAAAAAACATAATTGCCCAATAACCCTCTGTCTGCAAACTAAGCCATCTTCCTGTTTCTTCTCTCATAAAGACTATTTGACAAGCCTGTTCCATCAGCTTATAAAAACCTAGAAATAGTTGCCTTCCCTTGAAAGAAACTTTGGAGAAAAACTGAAAAGAAACTCGTTTCTTATATATGTAGTACATATGTATGTATGCACACGGACACACACCGTAAGATAGCCACAGCAAGCAAGAAATATATAAACCACTTAAGACAGCCAAATTATGTACTGGCAGGACAAGTGAAAGAAATACTTCATCTTAGAGTAAGGATGTAAAGCACCACATATTGAATTTATAGGGTCAGAAGTGTTTGTTACCTTAAACTGAGCAAAAATGAGGTGGAGTATGTGCTGCTAAACTTAAAAGGGAATGGTCTAAAAGTGGTGCAGTAAGAATTATTCTGAATATCCCAGCATTATTCTGAAGTTGCCTATGATCAGAGACAATTTGGTTTTTTTATACTTCTCTTTCTCTCTTCTTAAAGAGCTTGTTTTTCCCCATAATAACAATGCTGCAAGACTCACCAACAAAAATGATTCTTCATCCTTCTTGTCAATTAGGACGCTGATGTAAATTGTACGGTCACCTTTGGGTTAGTGCAGGGAGTAGCTCATTTAGGCTACATTCTGTCTTCAAGCATCCTTGAGAAAATACAGAGAAACTCCAAATTAAAATGGGTACACCTAAGCTTTAAATCACTTTGTGCTTCAGCCACTAGAAAGCAACTTTAAGTAATCCTTTGACTGAATAATCTTTCTTCTGACGAAAAGTTTTAAAAAGATTAGTTATCCAACAACTTGTCTAACTGTCACAGGTTTCATTTGAAATATTTAACATAGATACACAATTAAGATTTGATTTGTGGTGCTGAGATTTACACTCCTGGCAAGTGTAGGAATATTGCATTTTAATTTACTTTCAATACAAAATAGTTGCTTTGATATGCCTGAGAACAACCGCCTTGGGATCTGTTCCTCCCATGTGACGTCAAATATGAATACTTCTATTAACATTAGTGGATGAAGGATCAGGCTCTTCAAAAACAAACAAAGAAATAATTTATGACTACTGCTATGGGCCAAATCTTGAAGTGTTTACTTTATTACACATGCAAGACTACCCTTGAAGTCAATGAGGGCCTCAATGAGAAAGAAAGATGGCGTTGAAGCTAAGGGAAGATGCCGATTTCGGATTCCCCTGTTCTAAATCCGTGGAAGTTTAAGAATACTCTGATTTCACAGTGTGACCCAGGATCTGATTTTACAGTTCCATGTAAGCAAAAAAACCCCAAAATCTGGGATAATAACAAAACCAGACACCCAAAGATGTCCTTGTAGATAAGCCCATTCTGATTGGATGCTGGAGTTCTTTTGCTGCTGGAAGCCTTTATAGATTCTGAGTCTGAACTCAGAGCAATGGATCCTTATCAGTGTCTTCTTAACTTCCAACTTCTATGACAAGCAACAGTCTGAAGTGGACTGAAGAGGTTTTAATCTAATAGGACTGATAACCTCTCCCCAGTTCTGCTGATAAACTGTATGTTCAAGATATTTATCAAGCCCGTATCTAGATTTCCAAGTCACAGGCACTATTTACCAAATATCAATAAGCCAGTGTTGACAGGGAAGCCAGGACAGGAATTAATCCAGCTACTTTGAATATGCCAGTCCCAACTTAGTTTGATCACCATTAAGACAGTTGCTGCAATATCTTTAATTCAGTCTTCATGTAACTTCAGCATTGCAGTCGATTTTCCATTGGTCTTACTGTAATACTACAGTGGTGAATAATGTAGCAGCTGTAATTTGAAGGTTTCTAGTAATATAATAAATTATTCCATTCACAGTACACAGGATGTCTCTTCATATATTTTCCCAGCTTTTTTCAGTCTTACATAGAAATGAAATATTTAATTTCTTTTCCATTCAGTTATCTGTTCTGATTTGTATCATGTAGCTAATTGTCTCTGTGGGATAGAATCTTGATTACAATTATCTATCTCAAGATTTTTATACAGCTGCCAGTTGCTGCTGGCTAACAATCTGGTTCCAACATTCGCTTTCTTGATTTCTTATCGTGCATTGATTCATCTCTGTTCAGTGCCCTCCTGTGATTAGAGGATCAAGCTGTCAAAAAAGAACCATTTCCCAAGCTTTCTCTATTTTCTCTGCGTTCTTTCTGCTCATCATGAGGTCAATACATCTTCACGTGGGACTGTGCTCTTCACATCCCCAGAAATCACCACTTTTCAGTAGTTCCAGTTCTGAAGTATCTTCTATCCCTTCTCCAGGCTCTTTCTTTCCCTTTGAGTGGAGAAGTAACACCTCTTCATCTTTACACAAATTGGAAAGACTTAATCTCCTAAACAGCTACATTCAGAATGGCCTAAATTCAGAGCACGAATGCCTGTGGTCCTGTGTAATCCTGCTGGCTTGTCTTACACTGTAAGATTATATAGGAGTCCTATTTGTTGTCTCAAACGCTGTAAAGCCAGCCTTAAAGAACTAAGCCAACTTTAAAAATACAAAAGAAGAAAAGAGACAACCTCCTGAAGTCACCTGCCTCTTTCTCCTGATGTTTCAGCTCTTCTCACCAGTCCTCTTAGTATTTCCCTCTATCTCCTCCCTGGACAGCTTGTTCCCTTTCAGTTCAACTAAGTGGTGAACACATTTAAGAACACATTCTTAAAACACTTTCAGAAGTAAGGTAAATACATTGAGTGAATGCTGAGCTCACCCTACGATGAGAAGATTGTATTTAAGACTCTGGCTGAAGCCTTCATTGACCAAAAATACTATCAATTCATAATAGTGGACAGATAGAATAAGACTGGGATAACTGAGGTGTGTGACTGACCACTATGTACTGCCCAAGCTAGGAATTCTTTCTTCCTTGTGATTACCAGTAGTCATGTCTTCTGCTCAGTAGCCTACTCCTCCCACTTAATTTGTCTCACGGACTCTCCAGTGATTTCTTCTCCCCTTTCCCAAGGAAACTTCTCTGCAGTGTAGCTCCACTTGTTTCTGAAAAGCTGCCTTACCCTAGCCCTCTGTGCCCTCTGCCAGCCTTAGGAGCCAACTGCTAGCACAGATACCTCCACCTGGGGGAAGCAGAGAACCACAAAGAACTCCTTACTTTTGGAAGGTTCCTGAGTATTCTTCTGCTGCAGTCAGGAAGTTAGCTCCTAAGTATGCACAATCAGAATCCCAGCTTAACAGTTGTACCAGGTCCAACGCCAGTGTTGAACAACCAGAACTTGGCCTAAAGCCAGCTATGCAGGAGTTCCCATCTAAAAGTGGCACTGTGTTGGTTTGCGTTGTCCTGAGAACAACTGGGCTGGCATTACCTTTGGGAAGGCTGAAATTTAGAAGTTTATGTGCACTTTCTCCATAAACAATTTCTCTATGTAAACACTAAGTTTTGAATCTGTTTACACCTCATACCTCCAATCTGTCAATCCTGATGAAAGAATTGAGCCCAAAGATGGGGCTTCACCTTTGCCATATATGGCTCTTAATGAAGGCTGCCTTACATACGTGGAATGATTACTACTACTATTTGTAATGATATCTACTATGAGCATGCAGTATTTATGTAGCAAACTGTATCGACTTCTGTGAGGAAAGCAGAAAGGTGCTAGATACAGCATGTAGCATGGCAGACAAAAAATGGAAATGAATGCCTGCTCTTGAAAAAAAAAAAAAGAGAGAGAATCAATGCCTCAGTGGTGAAAAAAGTCCATGCTGAGCATTAGGAACCTAATTAATTTTGTTTCTTTCAAAGACGCTAGCGTAGTAAAAGAAATGATAACTTGCCTTGAAACATTTAAATCCTGAGTAGGCCCATCTGATACTTAGATCTGTGGCCCAATGCCTTAAAGCCCAGTTCTTACCTCTAAAGATCCCTGCTCAGCAAATGTTCCCCAAAGTTGTTTAAAATGAAGGTCTTCATCCTGCTTAGCAAATCTGCATGGTATAAAGTTGAGCTAAACCAGAGCCTTGTTAAACAAAATAAGGCTTAGTGCTGGCTTGGAAGTTTGCTCATGCTGTAGAGAACTGAGGCTCAAAGTAGAAGCAGGTAAAAAAAAATAGTTGTGGAAGAACAAAACTTTCCTCTAGCTCCATCACTCAGGCTCTTACACATGTTAAAAAACAAAGCCACCAACTTTACAGCAGTAGGACTTGGAACGTGCGATTGGGAAACCCACTAAACCTTTAAAGGAGGTACCTTTGGAAATATTTTATAGACACTCATCTTCCCAGCAGGAAAGTTAGTGCTGGAAAGAGACATCTTTAACAAATAAATAATAGTTTATTAAGCCACTTGTCTCCACAGCAGGAAATAAACTAGGGGGTGGGGAAGGACGGTGGGGTGACAAAGGAAGGGAAACAAAAAACGTTACCCTTGCAACCCCTCTGTTCCAACAGAGCTGTATTTATTTAAAACACTCTTCTCCTAAGACAGATGGAAAAAATAATTAAACCAGCCACCCACCCCTTTTATTAAACTCCTTTGTGACCACCAGGGATACGATTAACATGGCCACCATAAAAACCCAGTCCCCTATCCTCAAAATAAAAACACAAGTAAGAGTGCAACACCGTGCAGGGCAGGAAGTAAATTAAGAACCTGCCTCTAGGGTGGTGGGAATATTTTTTTAGAGTGCCTGCTGGAAAATTTGACAAGAGAATCATAGCAAAGGGGGTAGGCATTCCGTTGATCTCAGCTAGGCCTTGAGGGCTTAGAAAAGAATCTTCCTCCTCAGCAATCAACTTTGCGTGGAAACAGGGTGAGGAACTGCCATAGCTCAACAGCAGAGCAAGCACAGAGGACACCCAGCCACTTAAGAGGACAGAATGGCAAGGTACATGTTGTCCCAAATTTTCCAAGTTTTGAAGCTTGCCCGAATCCTCTGATGTCCCTTGTGTAAACAGAGACAACTCCTATGGCGTTAGGCAACTCATCCATTCTTTTTAATTAATTGGACTTTTCTGTTGCCTTCCTGCTGCTGCTTCAAGGCATTGCATGCCCACAGATGACTAGGCCAGATTCTCCCCAGAAATCTTCATTTGTACACAGTCTGGATTTTTCCAGTTAATTATATAGCACCATGGCAAATCTAGGTACATGGATCCCATACAGCAGATTTATTTTTTTTTCCCCCTGCCACTGATGCCTTTCTATAGTCAATAGCACCTTAGTTTCAAGTCCAAACCAGCCTCCCTTCCACATGACCACAGATACTCAGGACAAACAGCCTTTATCCCTTTGGGATGACTCTTCTGCAACCTCTTAAACTCCACTATCTTGCCTGTCATCAGAATCATAAGAAAATCAAGAAATTTTAAATCTATCTGTGGCTATTAACATGCATTCTCATTGGCACAGTGGTTACAAGACTAGATGGAAACAAAATAGCTACTTAACACAAAGTTAGAGCAGGTTTTATGTAGGTGACTTTGCAGTTAAAGAAGGAGTCTGTACCGGAAGCATCACTGTACTTAGATACTGACTTTATTGTATTATTTCCATGTTATCTTTAGTAATAAACTTACCCTTTCTGAATGTGTGTATAGCGATGTCTGCTTCCAGCTACACCAGTTCATTGGTTAGGATTACCCCTGGGCAGAATCAGTCTGTAGAAGGCTTTTCATCATAACAGCCTGACTAAAAAGTGTTATGCATAGTGTCTATCAGACATGATGGTGATCAGAAGCCATGCCAAATGTGGCAGCCTAGAACAAGAAGCTCCCAGGATAAAATGATAGTAATCTCTATGGTATAAGATCTGTCAGCTTCCAAAACCAAAGACTTCTTTGTCATGATTGCCAAGGAAGATCCTTGCACAGTCATCGTTCTATAGTATATAATGAAGCATTGAAAACAACTTTAGTATCTTGTGAGAACACATTAATAGAAAATATTCCTCAATTATGTTTGATTTCAAGCTGACCTGGGAAGCATTTTGCTTGCCTTCTATTCACTATAGACCTGAATGGTTTTTTTCCTTCCCTTTAGGAAAAACAGAAGGCCTAATGGCTTAGTACTAAGTTGTTAATATAGAGCAAGCTTATGGTTAGTAGTATCCCTTGTGCTGGGGTAGATGTTGACTGTATGAGGATAAGTGACACCAACTCAAGTACACAATGAATTAAATCACTTTATGGATAAAAGGTGTCCATTGAGTTGCCAGTGACAACTCTTTATAGTGTTACATAAATAGAGAAAAGAGAGGTTCCTGGACTGCATGTAAAGGAACGTATAGCCCAGACTGACAACTTGCTATAGAGAAAAGGATTGCAATTAGAAGATGCTCCCACTCAATACAGAAAATTTGTGAAGAAAAAAAGGGAAGAATAATATTAGCGTTGCATAGGTCAAAATCTCCCCTGCCCCCTTAGTAAAAAGAAGTTTTTCTTCATTAAAATGATTTAATGATGCATGATTAGTAGGAACAGAGGGATGAGGAAATGGTAACTACAATACTATCTAAACAGTAAGCAAGTAAGCAAAATCAGAGAAGTATTAATTGTATCTAATATTTGTTAGCGTCTCTTTTCTTAGAAGAGCTGAATGTACTTTATGAGCACTACGTTACTGGTATGCATAATAATAGATAATTAGGGTCTTGATAACTAGACTATTGTATGTAACTGTAGATGCAAGTAGACAAGTAGAGTGTGGTTCATTGAAAGGGCACTGAGTCAGGAAACTGTGATTGCATTTATTGCTGCCTCTGCCACTGAAGTGTTTTGAGACTGTGAGTAAATCACTTTGTCCCTATCTATGAAATGGAAGGGAAAAATGGGCTTCCTTTCTAAGACATATATTGACATAAATGGATAAAAAGTGTTAAAATGAAAGATGTTATTGGATAGCTGAGATTGGACTTAACAAAGCTTTACTGGAACATAGAGTCTAGGTGGAAGTGGGAATATCTGCTAACTGAGCTAGATATGAAAGTCTCATAAAAGCATCTTTCATGGTTCTGTAAAGATGACAGCACCATAATTTCGACATCCTGTCTGGATGGCTTTCTTACAGCAACATGCATACTGTTCAGTACACTTCAGGATCCCTTTACACAGCTATTTTAATGGCTAGCTCCTAACCCATCGAACTACTTTAAAATTTTATATGTATTGTATCACATTCTCAGTGGGGCTCACAAGTCAACATCCAAGCCTTAGGATCTGAGGGAGGAACTGACCTTGCCAGAATTTCAACTTATGGTTATTGGCAATCAAAGTATTTCTGTCCTGCTGCTCTGACAACCGATCTGTTCATCTGGCACGCAGTTATTAAACAGTTGATGTGGGCTGGCTCTGCTCACTGGTATTTTATCACTTGTAGCATTCATCCACTGCTAGGGGGGATGGATCTCAAAAGAGAGATTTTGAAGGTTTTAATCAATTTCCTGAATGCTGCCCATCAACAGTGCCTTCATTTCCTGCCACTTTATAAACAGGGTTAAGTTACAGTCATAGACTTGTTTCAGGTTATTCTAAATAATCTCACTGACCTGCTTCAAGTTTATACTCATCTGGGATCTTGCTATAAAGACTATGGGGATTGACGGGAATCTTCAGCAGACTAGATATCAGGTCTTCCAGCCTTGAGCCTATATTGTTCAAATCTATCCAAATTTTACCATTCACTTGTATAGAAGGAATAAAAGCCACACAAAGTGGCACTTCAGCCCTCACCATGTAAATTGTCAGAGCAGTTGGAAAACTGCTGTCTTCATAACCCTTTATTGAACCAATATGATAAATTTTGCATTTAAGTAATTTCACTTAATACTTAACTAAGAACTAGTGGATGCTGTTGCTTTTTTTTTTTTCCTGAGAGAAATCTCCGAGTCCTATTGTATGAAAAAAGATTAATGGGTAGATAAAGAGATACAATATTTGCTTCTTACCTAGACACTTCAGATAACTTACAGTTTAGCTTCTGTGGCAAAAAAAATGCCAAATTAAAATTTAAGCCTCAGGACTGTGAAGTAAACTTAAGCTTGGAAAGTTATCAGGAACTTGACTATGGACATTAAGAAAAGCCCAGGTGCATATTAGGTACATTGATACTCTATATTTTATGATTTAAAATGGGTTTCTTTAAAAGGTTTCCATGATTGTTTATTGACAAGATTTCCCTTGACAGCTTTGTCTCACTGCTACTCAGATCTGTGATCTATTTATGCATAGGACATTGCGTTTAAAGGCACCACTTGATTTCTTTAAAGACTGGCATTTCTTTAAAGTAAGAGGGTTTTACTTCTTTTTTTTGGTGTTGTTTCACAGGTGAATAGTGGAATAAGTAAAGCAGATAATCTAAACCAGCATGTACTACAACTGATACCAGAATCATAGGTGATACTGGAGGATCAGTGGGGGAAAAACTGCTCAGCACTATTACTAAAATGACCATCTTCAGTAAGAGAAGGTGAAGCAGCTGTGTGCCACAGTCTGCTGCTTCAGCTGGTCTCTAGTTACTGCCAAGTAACAGTACACGTAGGAGAAAATCACTGATAAAGATTTTCCTGACATGGAATTTAGGTTAGACTTTTCAAGGGCAAGTGATTACAAAACTGTGCATTTATCTACCTTATTGCCAATCTCATTTTAAATAAAATAATATTCTTGTGAGTGCCTTAATTTATGAATAGCTGTAAAGTGAGTTTGCTCTAACTCAGGCAAGCTTACTACATTTTGATGTCTTTCTCTCAACTAATATATATGCTTTTGTTCTGAAATTTAGCCCACTTTTGACAGACAATTCAAAGAAATGGCTCAATTGTGTCAAGAAAGAATCTTTCTAGGAACTGATATTTAACCAAAATTTTCTGCTCACATCAACCAACCATTTGTCCATGAATTTTTGATAGCTTTTCACAACATATTTTAACCTGAATTTAATGCTCTTTCCTCTTCATATTTTTGTATCACCTCTTGGAATTACATCAAAGCTAAGAAGGCTGGAAACCTGGTTTGTTTAAAAGAAAATGTGACAAGCACAAATGTCTGCTTTGGTACAAAGATTCCTGCTCTTGAAGAAAGAAAAAGTGTTAGAAAGCAGGAAATCTTGATCCTGGAAAAAAAATGACTTTAGGTACTTCTGAAAACTTGGGGGAAAATTAATTAGCTATCAGACATGAGGGCACAAAACATATTTATGCTTTCAAAATACTGTGTATGGCCAGAAGTTTTGAAAAAGAACGAAAAGCGTTACTGCAATTAATCAATACTGTTGTGCCATCTCAGTGAAAAATGCATTATCTGGCAAATGAATAAGGATTTCAGGCAGACCAGCCTAATTAGACAGAATATCTATTTATGAATCCATCCACTTTATACCATAATAATAAGTTGTAATAACAAACAGTATCAGGAAATGGATTCTAGGAACATAATCAAATATGTATTCAGTTCAACCTACTCTTTCTATTGGCTTCAGTATTCACATTGTAATGCTAAAGAGTATCAAAATGAAGAGATTTTTGTAAAAAGGATAGAGGAATTTGTCACTTCTGAGGTTGTTGATATTTATTCAGTATGCAGAAATCCTAAAACTTTGCAAGGTGGTAAGTATAATTAATACACTCCTCCTTTCATCATGGGCAGAGCTTAAACTACTGTGGCTCTGATTCACAGAAGCACTTAACCCTGTACTTGACTCCAAGTAAAATCCTAATGCACACTACAGTCAAATTAGTTGTATGCCTAAATGCTTTTGCTGTATAGGGGCAGATTTAAATAATAAGCACCAAGATCTGTTATGTAAACAGATGTCTAAATGCAAACTGATATGATAAAATTAGCTATTTCTCTAGATTTTTTTTTTCCAAACAAATATCATGGATAAAGAACATTAAAACCAAAAAGTCAAGCACTCAGTCTTTGGGAAATAAATCAAGGTTCCCTGTATACAACTGCACCTATAACGGTGCACTCAGCCACAGATGTATTTATGACAAAGGAGAGGCCAGACACGGTGTTTGTGTGATGTTTTTTTCTACTCTTTCTGCCACTCCTTGTTCAAGCAAATCTCTTTAAAAAGGAACAAGAATATCAAGAAAAGTTTGGTCTGGGTTAGGAACTCAGAAAGAAACAGGCAAGGAAACAGGACTTTCAAGAAAATAAAGCTCATAGCCTAAGTGAAAATAGTTTATACAAAATATTTTGTAACTGAATAATTGTGATAATGCAGCAGTCTAATTTCTTTGATAGCATTTAACTAGATGATCCCAAGGGTCTTTTCCAACCAAAATGATTCTATGATCATCTTTACTGTTTCCTCATTCACTCTTTATAAAATAATAAATAGTACTGTCTTCTGGTTTAGATAGGTAGGTGCTGGTATTTTGGTATATTGGCAGGAAAACCTTCAGATAAAATTAGTCTAGCAATAGTTCAAAAACAAACTACGCACTCAGATCTATTTTGATTTTTGAAGCAGCAGGGAGAAAGAAAGGCTGATAATTTTGATTTGGTTAATCATAAAGATAGGCAGGACTTCACAAAACTTTTATTCAGGTTTATTTTGAGATAAACCCTAACATTGATAAAAGGACTCCTAGTCCTGCTTTTCTCAAGCTGAAACTGCAGCTCCTCTTGTTGAAAGTTACTTAATCAGTGTGTGAGATAAATGTAAGTATCAGTAGAATATGTGATTTATTTCTCCACAGAATTCCCAAAAAGGAATTGTAATTTAGTTGCACTGAAAACCTGTGGGTGGGTGGACAAGGCGCACAGAAAGAAGAAATAGAAAAGAATTTTACATCCATAAGGAAAAAAAGGAAAGAAAAGTCTGTAGCTGAAATTTTGTTAAAAGACCTTGCTTTGGTTTCTCGAACCATAAGAGGCACGATGTGATAGCAGGTTTATTAATTTCTAATTATGGACATGACTTTATCTGCAAGTCTTCCTCTCCCTCCTCAGCTAACTGCCCCCCCCCTTTCCTCTTGTCCCCTGGGGCAGCACTGTGGTGGGGCTCAATCACTCTTTTATTAGTTGTGATATACTGTGGCTAATTCCCTTAATCTGGACCTTGCTTTCCTATAAAGCCCAGACCTCAGGTATTGAATTTCCCTGATCAAAGTGCAACTAGTGTGGGACACAGCAATCTCCACTAAACAGGGGAGCTTGGGAAAGCTCATAAACATAGTAAAAGAAATACACATACACACACGCACTCTCAAGATGGTGCAATCAATTGGTAGAACAATCACGTGTGAAATATTACTGGCTCCTTAAAGTGCTGGTTCTGGGATTTACTGCAGTGTATTAATCTGCTATGCTTAATGCATTGACCTCTCACCCCTAGCAATTCAGTAGACGGTGCTTGAATTGCCAGAAGCTAATACAATGGATTAGAAGCAGAAAGAGCCCACCATATTGAAGTGCCACGACAGCCCTAAACCATATGACCAGTAATTTCTCCATCTTTCTTAATAGATAGTGCCAGACAATGTGGTTTCCACAGAAAGGCCCGTATTGACAGCAGAATTTCTGGAAAGGGAGATGGTGGAATAAAGGCTTGTTATAAAACAATAGAGAAGAGCAGTCTTGTGACTGAGTCACAAGACAGGGATTTAGAAGAATTTGTTTTATTCCATGCAGTCATTCTCTCCCTGAGTGTGACCTTAGACAAGACAATTCACTTCTTAAGATCATGTCTTTCCTATCTGTAAAATTTGGATAATGGCACTTACCTAATTTTCCTAGGAGCAGTGGGGAGGCTTTATTCATTGACAATTAAAAGGCATGTTAGGATCACAGGATTGAAGGTGTTATACATTTATGCAAAATAGCATGATATTCGGTTCATTAGATATCCATATAGATGGAGAAGAGCATGGAAGACAACCTCCCTTTATATGTATACCAGGAAACTCAATCATTAGTCTAAAATCTTTCTCTTGAAAGTGCTGTGTTCATTTGAACCAAAAAGTTAGCTCAGATCTAAAAATAAGTGCTACACAGCCCTGCAAAAATGTGTAGAAATAAATGACATGGAGAGCAATGCATACCTACAATGGAGAGATAATCAAATGCCCTTTTCCTGCTTCCTTGGTAATACCAAATCTCTACATTTAATGGAAAACCCTTTGGAATTCAGTTTCCAATGTTAACTCTTCAATGTCATCTTTAACTATTCCATATAATCTAACAAACAGTTATACAGTACTACTGACTTTGAGAGGAGTTTCCAAAAACCTCATAAAGGAGATTATTCTAAGTAATTGCTATCAAATACTATTAAATTCTGAATAGCGTTAAGCCCCCTCCACCCGCCTGCATAGGCACTCTCATTTAGGATTAAAGGGACCTTTATCTGATTTGTTTTACTTCAATACAAAATAAATTAGGTTGACCTGAATTAAGGTCTCTTTGATACTCAGGAAGAGTGTCCACACAGAGGTTTACTGTGCTTTAATTGATCCACTTCAAAAGTTAATTTGGATATTTTTTCCTGACGTGCACAGAAACTAACACAGAATACATGTGTTCTATCTATAACATGGCCCAGAATTTAGAGCACAGGGCTCTGTGAATGTGCATTTTGAATTTAGCACTTGAGTGAGCTTACTGGCACTGCTGCGTACTCCTCAGAATTGGAATATACTTAAAATGATTAATAAAGGTGGGATTAAATTCATCAAACTTTGCTTATATATAGATAGCTCTCTAGTCTAAGTCTGTTGCATATACTACTTCAATAGAAAGATATGCAACCCTAGAAGATGACAAAGCCATTCTAGTACATCTATGAGGTTACTCTTGTCTCAACAATAAGAGGAGGCTGCCCCCAAAAAAGTTCACCTCATATTCCTTTGTCCCTAGCTGCATGTTTCACCATGTCTCTTGTGCCAGCAAGCATTCATACAGCCGCGTAACAAATCGAGTTGGGAAACTGATCCAAGTAAAAACAATTCTGAACAATACCAACAACAACAAGAGAGAAACAGATTAGTTACAGAAGAATCACTGCATGATGATTTAGGCAGGCTTAATTTTGATTGTGCAACCGTATCCTAAAAAAAAAAAAAGCAGGATTGTTTTCCAGAGAGATTTTTTTCACTCAACCGTTTCCATGAGCTTTGCAAGTTAGTTTATAGCAAACACCTAACTTAAGACAATTGAAGAGAAAGAAACCTCGCACCAAGAAATCATACTTGTACAAGCTCCTCTGCATGGAAGTAGGTCTGAGTTTCTGAGCAATATTTATACCTCATTCCTTGTGGTTAAGTGTCTTTCTTCAATTCTTCACAGCAAGTATTGGCAAAGACAGTTGGAAACTGTATTTAAGTGCCCAATTTATACTATCTTAAAGGGACCTGTTTTTCAGAAAGTGCTGGGAGACCATTCTGTGAAAACCATCACTCAAGTAGGGCGCTCAAAACTGCGAATCAGTTTTGAAACCTTGGCCCTATCTAAAAGGAGGTACATTCATGTAATTTTTTTTTTTTAACAAGAAGCCAATATATATATATAGGCCACTGAAAATTAAGAAACAGTCTTTATCTGTGTGGCGCAGACAACACACTGTACATTTCAGTACATCTTGACTCAGACCATTGTGGCCAAAAGGCCTGAGTGCTCAACTTAAAGAGCTCTGAAGTCAGAGCCCTTCCAATCGCAATTCAAGGACCTGGGAGTAGCAAAGGGCAGAAGAGATGAATGGCATAACAGCCGAGAATGGATTTGAGCAGAAAAGGGATGTCACAGGGCTGCAAGGGACAGTTGGGAAATTTCTTTGCCCTGGTGGGTTGTGGGCCCTACTGCTCGCTGCCTGACATCAGGCACTTGGAATGCCAGTAATATAACACCCCTGCGACACTCGGTGCTCCTGCCGTACAGTTTTATTGCCCTGCTTCCACTCTCTCTGGTTTATATCGGATTGTGTTTTCCAAAGACAGGCAATAAAGAGAGGAGGAGGGGAAGAGGGATTTATAGCCTGCTAAACTAAACTTCCCTGGGCTTGCTGTCCTCTGTCCCAGCCCTCCTCTTGCTGCCCTGACCGGGCTGGAGGAATAGTGCTTATAGCAAGGTCTCAAGGTGTGAAGGACGAGGCTTGTCAGAGACTACTTGGGTTCTCTTCTTGGGAGGCCAGAGAGCACACACCGGTCACCCTCCAACTCTGTGGCTTCAATGTACCAGGCACTCTGCCACGCTCTCATGGAAAAGCATGGCGGTTTTTTCACAGGCTAACAATCTTGAGACCAAGCTTGAATGGCATACTTAGAATTTGCCACACAAGGCTCTTACTGTTTGGAAGGATTGTGGAACAAGTTAAGGCTAACAAAAATGTGGCCTAATGCAGGCATCTTTAGTACTTGCTTCTGTGAAATCATTGTCAAGGTCTCTGCCTCAACTGATTTAACACGAAGGTTTGGCTTGCTGCATGCATCATTTCAAGCATGGTATGATTGTAGCTTGGGATCTTTATTATAAAGAGCTAACTACGGTGGGAGCTTTTAGAATGTGAAGATGAATCTGGCTAGTCCTGATGAAGACCTCCAAAATACCACTCTGCCATTGGTTGTCTCATTCCATAATCCTCAAGGTACCTGAGGTGAACATACATAGCTAGAAAAAGTGGCAACTGAAGTTTTCTCAAGCAATGCTGTTTCTGCAAAAAGGTTGCTAGAATCCTGAAAGGCTGCCATTTAGGCATATCTGCTTTGTGAAAGGCATAGTAACAGCACAAGGTGATTGTGGCAGTCTCCATAACTATGGGGAATGGGGCAGGGCATAGGGAGCGAGGAGACGGGGAAAGATTTGAGACAGGGAGAACCATTTCCAATTGTATATTTGGAAAATACATTTCCAAAATTGGAATTCCACACACCCAAATCTCACTTGGGTGAAATGCTCACCCAAGGTTTAAGTCTCTAAAAGAAAGATTTTTATTTGAGATGACTACTCAATAGACCGTTCCTCAAACTCCCATGCTGCTTACAGTTTTTAAAACATCCAGTCTCTGCCAGTAGTTTCTGGGAGATAGGATAAATAAATGGAATTCTTCTCTACTGGATTCTAGTGCAATGTGGTATAGAGTTGAGAGAGAATGAATGCAAAGCCATTTGTGAATCAAGTTGCATTCAGATGAGCGTGGAGATGGACAAACACCAGTAAAATGCAAGTACATGCCACCACATAAGTAGTGAAATTACAGTGTGCTCCACTATCCTGAGATAAACCTGTCAAGTGTCTCTCAGCTGCCTCTCATCGACAGAGATTTTAAACCAGCTCTTACTAGTGTGATCTCACAGTGCCAGGTGCTCCCCTCTGGTCCCTCACTCATTGCTTTCTGATCAGTTCCACCTCTGTCAGCTGCCCTGGCTGTGCTGGGTGAGGTGACACACCATAGAGACACCAGGCACTGGAAGCTCCTCTGAGGGGGTATGAAAGGGTAGTGATGGGATGAAATACGAGATGATGGGACTCTGCAACCAATTTGTGAAACCATGATGTTCGAATCGTTTAAGACAGTGATGCATGAAAGACAAGAGAAAATACTGTACTGTGGGGAAAAATCCAGCAATGGCAGAGACGAGTGGTGTAACAGGACTTTTGAATCTTCCATTTCTCTTATTGAGAGACTGCACCTTGCAGAGTCAGCTGCACAATGCCTGACATGCCAAATGACACCAGACAAAGAACTACCCAACATTTAGGTTATCAAGTGGATTTTGTTTTCCTTTTCGATTTTCTATCATGAATGAACATGACATTGTGCTCTTCAGTGTATTATTAGGAGGCAGATAAAGGCCTCAGAATATCACTCTCCAGGGCGTTTTAGGTTTTGCAGTACTACATGTATTACTTTTAGAGAGAACTTGGTTTCAGCTCCGTATGAGGGACTGCTGTGTGTGACATATAAAAAAGGAAGGTGGAATCTGTGTCTGGACACTGGTCACTTCTCCCGTTGCATTTGCAAGCTGAGACTGTTTTTTCTTATGAAAAGCAGACAGATTGCTCCAACTTCTTGGAGCAAAGCTTTTCTTCTTTTTGTTTTGTATAGAGGTAGCAATTCCCTGTAAATGGTCTCCCTGCAGGCCTTGAAAGGGAAACACTACTCAGGACAGGTTCTTGAGTTCTTATACTTTGTCATTATCCATTATAAGTAGATAAAAACATAAGGGGGTGGTGGGGAGAGAAGGAAAACCTGGTATTTGGAAAGGATCATCACTTTTTCCCAGCTCTAATTCCCAGCCCCTTCCCACCACATGGAAAGAGATATCCCTCCTCTCTTCCCTAGCCATAGGGAGAAGACCTTTGTATACTGTTTATGTATGTATAATTTCTCTACACTTATATACTTATGGTAGCCTTTTTATTTCTTGCTTATTGGCAAGATGAATCTTTGCTTCCATCAAGTTATCACCTGCCTGGCAGCCTGAAGTCATTATGACTTCCACTATATGGATTCAGAGATAGTGAGGAAAAGGCAAGATTGTCTTCATGCAAAGATACTTCATTTGTAGATGATGTGGTGGCCTTCGGGAACTTTATGATGCTGAATCAAGTGGAATGTCTGTCTGAGGACAACTCAGAGAGGGAAATCATTATCTGTTAGAAAGGCAGCAGAGAGAGACGCATGAATGTTCTGCAGAAGCCCCCACTCTTGTGCAGGGTCCTGCCTGACTCAGAATGACAGTAGTATGTGATAACACTTAAAATACAGCAAGGATATGCATGTATGGATATTAAAAAAATGTTTCTCCATCCTTGTCCGGCAAGAAGGTTTTAACTTATTTTAGGAAAACCACAATTTAACTCTGCAAGTCAAAAGTAACACCTTAAGTGCACATGAAACTGAGTAGTAAGTTGTTAGAGCTCCTGGAGAGCATCAGGCTCCTGGAGACTCTACCGAAGAGCTTTCTACTAAAGTAGTTCACTGTCTATAGGTTCTAGGGCTTGTGGGGGCAGGAATCTCTTTTGTGCTGCTATGAAGAGAAGTAAGAGACTTTGGATGTCTTAAGAGACTGGAACCAAATCAACATTCATACTACAACTCAAGCTTTACAAAATTTCAGGGAATGGCACCCTGGTATTCCCTATGGTGCGTCACATAGATGTGCAAGACCAGAAGCTGAATCAAGACTCTCAAAAACTCAGTGAAACACAGCTGAGGATCTAGGATAGGGACTACCTTTTGTTGCAACGATAGGTCATGCTAAATGCAAATGTGCAACTTACACGTTAGTCCCTGGAGACAACTTCCTCTGAATTACAGACTGGTAAGCAAAAACAACACTGAAATAATTAATTCCAACTTCTTTTAGAACCGATGCAGCATAAACTGGCTAAGGACTCAATTCCACTTGTTAGTTCCTGGAAGAACAAGTAACTACTCTAGAGACTCCTAATTAAACTGGTATTTCTCTATTATTCAGCCGTAGCACATCTATTCAGGTGGTTTTAGATTTTCCATGTTCTGAGGGACAGTAAGTGCTAAAGGCACCATTTATACTCTGGAATTACAGATTAGGTCTAAATGGGAGTTATATTTGCATGTCCTGCACTGATCATCTACATGACAATTAATTTTACTGCTTGTGAGTAAGAACGCAAATTCTGTCATGTTTTTCAAACATTAGTATGGCTTTTTTTTTCTCAGGGTAATTTCACATCCAACTTCCTCTCTGTTCTGAAAAATTTATTTTAACACAGACCTCCACAAAAACGCTTGACAAATACTATACTTTTTAAACACTTATGGAATCTCAACCTATTTTGAATGCTGCCATGACTCCAACTACAGTCTGGCAATACATGTCCTGCCAGGTTTTCAGTATGTAAAATCCCATATAAACATCTCTCCTGCCTTCATGCTTTTATTTCCTGATAGCCTTGTGTTGTATCTAGTGCATTTCACAATTACTTCATCTGAAATATTTCTGGTGGAATAATGAAAACAAATCCTGGATCCCCCTCCTCCCCTATTTCTGCTGCTTATTAACCCAAGGTGATTTAGGATGTCCTTGAGCCTTACAGCAATTGAAATTTATTTTGGGAGCTGTGTGCTTGAGGACATGTGGAAGAGGTTATTTATTCCAAAGAGCCATCCAGCAATGATGATGTCATAGGAGCTAGCAAAATACTGTATCAACTCAGTTAGTTTGCTACCAAATCACTGCCTGCAGTTTCCTATATGTGGTGGCACCTGCTGATATACAGGGTGCCAGGATATAATTGGCATATAGATTGCTTAGTTTTTATAAATACTTAAAATTAGCTTTTGTCCTCTTATTTTTGGCCTTCTTTAAACTCCTGTAAACTTTTGCAGTTTTATATGCAATAGGCAAAGATATATCATAACCAAGTTCCATCTCAATCCAAAGGGAAATGCAGCTGTCATGGCAAGCTGAACTCCCAGAGGCAGCTCTTTGACTGCTTCCTTTGCATATACAATAACAAATGACAGATTTGTGAATAAAGGACGTGAGCTAAACCAAGGATATTTTTCTATAGACTTCTGTTCAGGTGTAGTTGAGTTAGAAGAAATTCTGCTTCAGATAGCTAGCATTATTGAGGCCTTTTTCAGAGTTGTTCCTAAAATTCACAGCTTCCTCTTGAGCCTAGCAGTATTCAGACTTTGCTCTCAGTTCTGAGGGAAAAATACTGGTAAAAACTAGCTAAGGTAAGAAGTAGAGACAGCCATTTCACTATGGTTTGTCTAGTTAAATACCCAATAGTGCAGTCTTAGATGAACACAGCATGGAATCATAGAAAACAGAGCAGAAAGGCACCTTAACAAGCCCTCTCCTTCCCCAGGACAGCTATAGTTGCAGTGTTCCTTGATGGGGAGTCAAAGACTGGGGTTTTTTTAAAGGCTGAACTACAGGTTCCCTAAACAATCTTCAGGAAATTATTCAGCACAGCACAAAGCACTATAATTTCTCTGTCTCTCATGCAGGTATTGAGTAGCTTAAATACTGCTGGTAAAATGCTGCAGGAACCTTTGCATTGCTGGATTAAAATGCATATGATTACTGAAGGTGCCTGAAGTATTTTTTTCTCATGGTTTGACTCTTTTGGCATCTGATTCAGTGGGACTTAGAAGTCTATGGGAAGACCATGTCTGACTCTGAGTACTGAATCAGGTCCTTTATAGTACTGAGCCATTTGTAAGTGGGTTCTGACATTTCTACATATCAAATCATGCATTATTACTTGTAAACATTGGTGTGCAATATTCCTCATTGTAAATAGCTCGTAACTAGCCTGCTGTGAATATCCCATCTGCAAATTCATCCAAAGTGGCTTAGTTACAGGACTCGGGTGATGCGAATACCGTACCCTCACCGGTTACCAAACAGCACATTCCAAGTATGTTATGAACAACTGTACCATTCAGTGTGTGCTTTCTGCAAATATTCAGATATTAAATTCTCCCTCTTGTAGGTACAGTGCTATATAACTTGAACATTCACTGGCCTACAGAGTATCCTGCTATGATTAAGTCCATAATTCTTTCAAAATTCCAGGATATGTTCATAGAAATATTACTCAACACTTAATTACAGTAAGTACAGGAGTGGGGTTCTCTGCTAGAGTGGTGGTTAGAATGTTACTGGGGCATAATGGGAGCAATAGGTGTGAAACAGTTATTTGCTACCTGTGAGCTTGGGAAGGAAAGAAGATAACAAGTGGAAAACGGAATCTCACTTTCAGTGTGAGTAGTCACTTTGTGGTGGTGCTGTTTCAACATGTACAGTCTGCTCTAGATGAGGACCCACACACTTCTGACACCTTTCTTGCCAGAAGTGGTCCCGCTGGTTAGAAAAATTAAAAATTTAAAATAATATTTTAATTTACACCAATCTTTCTTTTTTATCTCTTTCACTAGAATGTTACAGGCAGTCACTGGTATCAGTCACTTGCCCTAAGCAAGTACATTCTTTTAACATGGTCTTTCCTACACTTTTCTTTGGAAGTCCCTTTTTTTCCCCCCTTCAAAATGCATTGTTTCCTGCCAATTGGTCTTCCCTATTCCTTTAACTTCCAGCAAACAAAGCAGATTACGTCCCACATAATAGGATAACATCTCTAGGGAAGAATCTGGCTCCTACGTGTTCCTCTCTTACTACTTTAATTCTTCTCTTTATAGATTTACCCTATGCCAATTCCTCATCTGTTAATCCTCCTCTCTCTTTCACTTCTTATTCCCTTCAAGGATCAGAATCTTTCCTATATCTGCTACAGACTTCTTAAGGTGTCTGTGTATGGTTAAAGGGTCTTATTAACAACAGGGATTGTTTGTATGACCTAATTAGATTTCCACAGAGACAGCCTTAATAGGCCCTTTTGGTTTTTTGGACTGTCCGCAAAGTAATTGTGCAATGGCAGTGTTCATTTTGCTTGGCTGTATCAGGCCATATATCACATCCTTTTCCTTCCAGTCCTTCAAATAAGCTTGTCTCATTCTTATTTTGGTTTCAAATTATAGATTATAAATTTTACTTCTCTCCACTTTTCTCTATAATTTGACCCCCAGCTGTTGAAATTACTTCAAGTGATTCCCCTGCCCACTGTACAGCCCCATTGCTAACGGTTTCATATGAAAGACAGCCCTCGCTTTAGGAACAAATGACGTCCCTTGGACCAGCTGTGTCTAATAAAAACCCAACCTCCAACTCTCACTTCCCTTCCTCAAAAGGATAAAATCAATTCGAAAGTGCTGAGGATAAGATACATGGGAATACAAAATCTCCTTCAGTGAACAGACCAAAGCTGTGCTCTGTGACATCATTGTATCCAAAAGAAGTGACGCTGTCGGTTCCTCCACTGCCCTATAACTAGGAGTTATTACACTTGTCCTATAGAAGGGATATTTGTCCATTTAATTTAGTGTGGCTAAAGCTACTTTCATTCCTGGAGTGCCATAAGGAACACTAGAAAACACAGGTTCCCCTTTAGGCTCCATTAGAATCAATCGATGTTGTGGAAAATGTTTCTTAGTACTGGAGGATCACTCGAAATAATTTTACAGTAACCCTGCAGAGTACTTAAACCGGGGAAACAAGATGGTGTTCCACCAGAACCGACCCCACAGTGGCTGCTGTACACAGCGAGAGGACTGGTGGTCACACAAGCCTGTACTACTGACACTGACACACTGCGTGGCTGTTGCTTATACATGGCTAGATGACTGGACACAGCAAGAGCAGACGAGGTTTCAGACCACTCCATTGCCTAAGCAACCTAACAAGAGAGCAGTCCTGAGCCTTATGGCTAAGTATGCAAAAATCTTCTGTTTCCCTGTCTTCTCCCATCGTCAACCCAAGCAGGCTGTTATTTCTGTAATAGTGCTGCAGGCAAAAACAATAACGTGGATTTTTTTTTCCCCTTCTGTTACCTATTGGGAGTTTTATTCTGTTCAGCATCTCCAAACTTCATTAAAAACTCCATCCCTCCCTCTCTTCAGCTTTTTCTCTATTCTGCTTGGATGGCTTTAGATATTTCTCTAGACATGTTTGATTGAGAGCATTTTCTGGAACTCTCACATGTAAGACATTATTTTAATGAAATTTCTAGTATACCTGGGTCTTGCTCAGTATAGAGATGCCACTCTTTGGGTTTTTATTCCATTTCAGCCTTCAGTTCCCAAATGAAACCATCAGATACAGGACAGCTACAAATAATTTCATAAAAATAGTCTGGTATCTTTTTTTTTAAATTTCAGAAAAAGTTTCTTGGTTTAGCTACAGAATGAGGAGATTTAACTGCAAATTTACTGTTTTGATGACCAAAAGGAATAAATACATCAATGCTCTTCTCAAATTTTGAGTGGAGGCTGCTCTTGCCCATTCCCATATTTGATTAAGTGTCTGATTCTGCAGATATATCCCTTCTCTGTCATTGAAAATTGTTTAATTTCAGTGAATTCAGTGAGAGTCAAGGTTACTTATCACTTTCCAGAAAGTTCTGAAGACCTTATAGAAGCGAACTCTTAACTATGCACAGGTGAACAGCCTAAGCAAGATGGCTGTAAAGTCATAGCCACACATTTTCCCACAGCTGCAAACACTCACGGTTCATATAGTGAGTCAAAGAAATCCTGGAGAGAAAACATCAGCTTGTTTTTGTCCTGAAACTGCTGCCTGCCGAATATTTTGTACAATTTAATTCCAAGTAACTGCAATAGCAGGGTCTCTTCAAGTTCCACTGGAAGACAGTGTCACTATCTAAAAGATCTCACCACTGGAAACGTTTCTGGTGCTTAGCTAAAATGTACTAATATCCTCTTGTTAACCAGAACTGCAGACTTGCTGTAGTTTGTTGCATCGTTCTACGTGGCTCTGACTGTTCTTTGGAGGATACCAACCTGCAGTGATGTCCAATAACAGACCCTGTGTTGAGGAAAGCAGCACTGTACACACTAAAAGAAATCAGATTCAGGGCCTGGGAAGCACAGTTTATAAGATAAGTACTATAATTTGTACTCAGCACTGAAAATCTGCAAAAATATGTAAATTCTGTAATTAACTGGATAACTACAAAACCAGATATATGGACAAAACAGTCTGCTATCTTCTTTTCTAGTGCCTGACACACCTCTTTCCCCTTATTGACTCAGAAAGCCCTCTCCTTTCTATTGCACAAAGGTTGAAATCAACCTCCTGGATCTGTCAAGGGATTCCTTCCAACCCAAAGGGGACCCTTCACAACTGAAGAAGTTTCTGAAATTAGCCTCTCTGCTGTGTGGTAGCACACTACAACTTTGATTTAGCAAAGTACAATGATTTGATTTTATGATACAGAAACTGAACGTGTGAAATCTTTCTTTGCAACAGATCCTTCCACAAGTGAAGTCCTAGGGTTAATGCTAGGATTAAAACCTATAGCTAAAATAGCAAAACAATCACATTTACAGTGACAGGTTTCTGCTGCTGCAAAGAGGCAGCTTTTGGGGACCCTTACAAGGGTTTTTGTTTGATATAGTTAAGAACAGTTCATCACGTAATTGGCTCATTTCTAAAATATTTGCAAGTCCTGATACCTCACACAGGACAGTAGGTATCTGGATCTCAGTATCTAAGTATCTCAATTGTTTCCAAAGGCAGCTACTTTGCATTTCTGTCTTCTATGAAAACTTCACACAGAAGTTTCCTCTTGATCATTCTCTCTTTTCTACACCAACTCATCCAGACCAGTGGTTGGAACACCAAACTTCATTCCAACTTGCTTTCAAACAGTTCATCAGTTCCACATAGGAATGTAATGTTTCAAACACCAGAGGAAAAAAACTGTTCTACCCCACAATATTCTAAATAAATCCCTTGGTTTTGGCACTGCACAGAACCTTTATCTCTTCCTAGGAGTTTCATCCTGACTGCTTACAGTGATGCCTGCCACGCCAGCCATTAGCACGTTCTAGCATGATGTTAAACACAGTGAAGATTTTTGGAATTTCTCAAGAGAGAATCTCTAAACCTTTTGATGATCATGCACTGGAACACCCAGAAGTACAGTATCACTGATCAATGGACAATGACTTTTTAAATACAGAATGAGTGAGACACACAAAAATAAATTTCAGGACAATGAGAACCCCAGGGAAAATTTTCTGGAAATTAACTCTGTTACCAAATGTAGTTCTTCTTTATTTCAACAAACATGACAGTATAGATTTTAGTCCTACAAAATTATTTTATGAGGAATCATCTCGACTCTTCCCCTTTTTACCCCTTAGTTTCTGTCTTGACTGTTATCTGACTGTTCAAGCCTTGCTGTTGCCAGAGCAGATCAGGAGGAACTCCATTCAGGCCCACAGAACAGGAGGAAAAAACAGGCCCTTTTCCCGTCTGCTTTATGGTGACAAAATTATTTGGGTCACTGAGTAAGCCAGGAGTGAGCTTAACAGAACACCATGAAGCTGGGGTTTGCTTTTTGAGAATTAATTGTCTGTGTTCATCCCCAGTGGACAACATGGGCTTTGTCAGTAAAGTTAATGCACTGTTACTGACTTCAGTATCTGTCTTTGGCAGCCTATGGCAGTTGTCTAAGCCCAATGCTAGGACGTGATATCAAGAGCCATCCTCATCTCCTAGCTGGGGATGACCCAATATTCTCCTTTTACAGGGTTCCAATGCCATCAATCAGCAGACACCCACAGATCACCCTTGGGGCTTTCCCCATGTCACACAACAGCATCTACATAACCCCCCGTCCTGTCAGCTTGGCAGTTCCTCCCCTCCCCATATGGCAGCCTGCTTGGGGCCGGCCACAATGCTCCACCTGAGCATATTCTCCACATCAGATAAGACAACCTTTCCCAGGTGCAAACTTCCCACCTGCCTGTGAAATGAGCGCCGAGAAGCTCCTCGCAGTACAGGAACGACAAACACCAACCGAAGTAGCAGCGAGCCTTCCTTGAGCTTGCCAGGCTTTGCTCCTCGCAGCGGATGACAAGTGAAACGTCTCTCCTCTGCCGGGGTGGACACCCTCTGCCCCCGCAGGGCCATTGAGGAGCCATCCCCGCGGCGGGACAACGAAGGAGACGAGCAGCGCTGAGGCGCGCGCAGGCCCTGAGGTGCGGAGGGATACGGAGTAGCGGTGAAAACACCCTAGGAAGGGCGCGAAGCGGCACGAGCCGGCACGGCACGAGCGAGCGCGAGCTGCCGAAGTTCACGAAGCCTTGAGGGGCGGAGGGATACGGAGGCGCCTAGTAGTGGTGAGGCCAGGCTGAGGAGCGTCGGGTAGTTGCGCCGTCGGTGGCGCTGAGGTGCCAGAAGAGGGTGTTCGCTCAGGAGGGTGGAAGCCTTCGAGGGCTGAGGGTCGTGTCGAGGAGTGGCTGCCGGTGGGTACAGGCTGAAGGGTGAATTAGTAAGTTCAAAGCAAATGTGGTTTTCGTGGGGTGGTTGTTTATGAAGTGTGTTATAAATAACCCGAGGCTTTTGATTGTGCTCTTTCAGAATCAAAAAGTCAATGTTAATTTCAATGAAAAGCCTGAAGATTTTTTTTTTTTTAAATCTGTATTTCTGATATTACATTTATTTTTGTTTATAAAGATGGACATCTTTCATCATAATGCTATTTTTCTTTGAAATGTGTTTTGCTCCCCTTTGTGCTTTTTGTGTCCTGGAACAAAATTACTAAAGGGCTGGGGCGCGGTGTCAGAGATCTGCCCTCAGTGGAACAGGACTGGCTTGTCCAGGAATCCCCTGACTATGTACAATTATCAATGTCTTCTTGGTACAGTTGTTTAGTAATAACTCCCGCTATTTGTAGGGTGGTACAGTAATAGAGCCAGGCTCCAAGGGACTCGATGTCTGTGAAACCCAGACTAAAAATGAATATTTCACATGATGAAACATTAAACAAAGGGAGCCAGGTGAGCGAAGCAGAGCACTGTTGAGAAGATGGAGGGGTTGGACAAGCAAGGTGTGATTGAACAATCTATTTATAGGAAAAGCCCAACACCTGTATCACATAACCTTTTTGAATCCTAGTTGAAGTAATATCATCCCTTATATCTAAATTACCTACCACTTCAACTGCAAATGAAGTTTTGGTGGGTATTTATGCATTAAGTATGAAGGATTTGCTGCTATAATAATGTGATAGAGCTGTAACCCTGAATCTCCAAATGGAACCACAACTTCTGTTTTAAAAGAACTGTCAACGTAAAGTTTATAAGAATTTTCTCCTGCCCAAGATAAACTATGTAGGGATACTGAGTGTTGGTTGGTTGTTTTGGTGTTGGTTTTGGGTTTTTTTTACTAATTTTAAATCCAGTATCCATATTAGGGTTACTGTAACTGTCTCTGTACCTATCTAATGCCAATATTCTTATGGAACTTTTAAGTATAGGGAGGGGCTTAGTTTTCCATCCAAAACTGTAGTTGTGTTCCCGTGCAAGCTAGGCAATTAGTAAAAACACATTGTTTTAGAAGGCTAAATGAAGCTCCTTTTGAGGGAAATTGAAAATTTTGACCAAATTGTACTACAATGTCATTTCCATTTGCAAATGAAAATATTTACAAAACAAACAAAAAAGAAAATAATTGAAAGCTGAAATCCCAGTGCTTCGTGTGGTTTCCCAAACAAATGTGCTTTTGTTATTAGGTGTTTTTTAGTTAAAAGAGCTGTTAAAAAAGAAACAGAAGTTCTACATGGAAATGGTTACAGTTCTTTCTCTTGCTTTAACATTGGGTAAATATTTCTTCAAGTTGTTTGAATTTAAACTATCTGGGTATGTCAGCTGAAATTCATTTCAATTCTGATTCAGGACCTAGTTGCAAGTTGTGTGAGTTGCTTTAAAGAAAGACTTAAAAAGATAGTGTAAGTGTAAGGGCCCAAACATTAGCTATGATTCTATGATATGATTCTATTCTATAACTAATATTTCGACTTCATTCTGATTCTTAAGGTGAGAAATAGCAGGGAAATAAATACTTCAGTAATGCCCTTGCTATGAGCAGTACTAAGAACGACCCTTTTTAGCATCATGGCTGCCCCCACAGAGAATGCTTCCAACCAAAATGGTAACACAAGGGGCTGACAAGGCTTGAGTGGCATCACCAAACACAGGGCATCTCGTCTCTCAATAGGGAAGTGCCTGGTGGTTTCAGTTTAGTTTTTAAGCTTAGTCTTAGCCTGTAGCTGAACACGATGACTGCATCTTGGTGATCTGTGCTGGAAGAGCTTCATGTTGACATAGGCTAGTGCCACATGGTTCTTGTTGTGAGCCATGTGGCTGTCAGCTCAGTCAGAGGCAGAGTTTTAGTGCTGTCTTACACCATATCTCCAGCCGTGACTGCCTCAGAGTAGAATGGGTCCTGTGTGCTCCCTAGCAGGCACTGCTGCTCTGCTGAGGCAACCACAGTGCCCTACAGAGTCTCACATGTTCTACTGATTATCCAGCACACTTAAACTTTTGAGTTATAAGGGTGACCCCAGCCAGTTGGCTGAAAAAATATATTTGACATCATTGAAATTGTATGCTGCTGCTGAAGCATGGATTTTAATTTGAGGAAAATGTCGGCCATAATCTAGCATACATTAAAAAATATATCTTTTTATTTCCATATGGGTCATGTTAAGGAAAATATTAAAAAAAAAAAAAAGCCAACCCTATTATATGAAGTCTCATTAAAACAGCCTGGAAAAGTTTAGCCAATTTACAGGCTATACATCTTAATCTCTCCAAATTACAGGAACGATAGAAAAACGGGTGGTTGAGAGGGAAAGCGGGACCAGCAGAACCTGGCTGGGGGCCAAACAATGGATCAAGTAGCCCTTACTTTCACTTGACTGCTACTCCTTGTTTTTTAAAGAAAAGAAAGGGTTTCAAAGAAAGGCCTGGAAATGGCAAACCATGGAAGGTACTTCCTTCTCCAGATGAAAACTCGGGCCAAAGCTTGGTTATTTTAAGATGGTGCCTTGCCCCAACTCTCTAGAAAGATTTCTGAGAATTCCTGAGAGAAAATAAAGTTTCTGCAATTCTCTTCTTTCTGTTCTAGGGTAAAATGGGAGTAGGAGGGGCAGCATGGCACATGATGGGAATGGTAGCCATGCATTAGTAATAAACCAGAGAATATCTTTCTTACAGCTCAGGGAGAGAAGGCAATAACTGCACGGCTTTTTGTTTGTGTGACTGTTTGGCTACATATTCATGAAACTGTTTTTATTTTTTTCTTCTATGGTTGTTGCAGGCAGTGTTTTAAGTATTGACTCTGCTGTCTTGGAGAAGTGTCTGCAGGGAAGCCAAGGATGGAATGGTATGGAAATGCTAAAGAATGCAGAGACAAAGTAGCCAGAGGCAAAAGGAAGGAAGCAGTCAGATATGAAATGGCAGAGAGGTAATTGTGATGACTAAATTCAGTGCCGTATGTGTGAAAAACTACCTCATTATTGGTTTTGCTGCTGTTGTGCCATGTTGCAGGGCTGTACTCCAAGGGCAAGGGGCTGCGTGATGAGAGGTTGGGGAAAATCATTGCTGTCTCTTGTATTGGTCTAAGAGACTAGACACTGCAGAAAGCATTAAAAGGAGGTGAAGCCTCCTGACACGAAGGAGTGGATATGCTGAGAGCCAGCAAGGGGAACCAACCTGAGCAGCAGAAAGACAAGGAGAGAAGCTTCAAGATCTTGAGTGTTTGCAAATCAGCCTGCTCTTACCTAAGCCAAGGCTGGCTTATTGCGTGCATCTCTGCAGAGGGCAGGGTAGACTGATAGAAAGGTATTAAGTTGATCTAAAAGAAACATTTTGTCTCTAGCATTTTCAGTGAATGAGAACTTGCAACTGCAGCTTGGCCCAAAATTGTAAGGCAGAAATCAGTGGTGTTCTCCCCTTGTAGGTGTGATTACAGTTGACCAACCTCATCTGCTTTTTCTGTGGTAGCAAGAAAGCACAGTGCAGGCTAGCTGGCTGCTTAGGGAGACAGAGCTCCTCGCTGTTTACCTCCCTGCTCATTCAAGATGAATGTATCTATGCTGATATTAACCTGCTGTGCATTTATTTATTCATTAAGCAAATTACAGATGATTAACAAAGCAGTTCTATACTTTTTTGGAAATGCTTTGTCTCACGGAACCCTCTATTTTATGCTTTTACATCAGGGTGCTTACTGCAGGGGAAGTTGCTGGATATAGGTGTTTTTCTGTGCTGTGGTTGGCAATCTTTTACTCTGGTATTCCGTGAGCTGGATCTTGAAGTCTTCTGTTCCTGCCTTCCTGTTCCTCGAGCCCTCTGGCCAGGGATTGCCCCATTATCAATGTAACAACCAAAGGGAGGGGTTACACTTTTGTGTGGCCAGCTCTGGCTTGTTAGAGGAGTTTCCTGCTAACTTGTTTGCTTGAGGAAACTTACAGCTTGGCAAATGGATTCCACAGCCTGCTTTCTTGTGTCTTTGAGAGTGGGTTTTTGCATGTGTGTATGTCTGTGTTTGTCATGCCCTACCTATTTCTTCTTTTGCATAGTACTTTGAAACATTGCCCATGGGGCTAAGGCATTTTGTGTGCCTTTGGTGTGAAATGGGTCTTACAGTATGTTCATATGGTAATGTTAATATGGGTGTGTTTTGAAGGTAAGTTTATTAATACAACTAGAGATAATGGCCTTGGCAATATCTTGAAGCATCCTGCTCTCTTAAATTATAGACTCTGTGGCGACAAAGAGATTAGGGAGAGCAAGGAAGATTATTTCACAAAACAAAACATCATCGTAATTTGCTAGTCTTAAAAACTTTGCAGAATTTGGTGGGAAAAACTGGAGGCCTTAAGTATGCTGAAGTTCCTGTAGGTAGACTTGAAGAATGAATGGCACCACCTTACCAGTGTCCAAGAATACACAAAGCAATGTATGTTTGTACTGCCGTATTGTTAAAAATATTTATAAGTGATCAGTGGGACATTTGGAAAAAAACACAATTCTTGTCTTCGTAGAGGACTGCTGGGATTAGTAATAGTGCATATTTTCTCCTGATGAATTTTAATCTTTTCCGTTCCTGTTTGTGTTCATGTCATGTCTGCAAACAGACCATAGAACATCCTAAGTATTCAACATTTGTTAATTCCATTTATTATCTTAAATTCAAATATTTCAAGACAGGGGCCGTGACTTCTTGTATATTCTTACCATGCTTAATGCAGTGACATCTCAGTCTGGACTGAATTTGGTTATCTGGATAATGCTTTTCCTGGATATAAAAATTTATTTTCAGTAGAGTGTTTTGTGCCAGTTTACCTGTTAATTGTGGAATCTATTTTTTGACACTTTTTTGGTGGTGGTGTAAATATCTTAAGATTTACCCAGCATTTCCACTAAATTTTCATGACTTCTTTCCAGTTCCTCCAGCCATTCATATTCACATTATGGAACTCTGCTATGTGCTTAGTGACTTTCATTTGAACCTAGCTCCTACCACCACCTGTCAGGTAGGCTTACAGGCATCATATATTCCTACTCATTTAATTTGCTTTTAATAATTTTACTTCCCATTACCATTTCTCCAAATGTGTCTGAATATATGGTAAATGCATGTCTGGCATGTCTTCTGACAGAAGGAAAAAGTGTCCTTGTTTATTAACATCTGCACTGAAAAGCTAATACTTCTGTGATGTATTTCTCTGAGCCACCAGGAAGATATGTGACCCTATTTATCTTTCCTGTGTTTTTTTTCTATTTTAATTTTCTTTTGCTGTTTTGTGGTTTTGGTTTTTTTTTCCCTTAAAGCATTCTTAGCCTGCAGTTTAGTGGGTAGATAGTTAAGAGAGGTGCTGGGGCATACAAAGTCACTGAAATTCCCTACTGAAACACCTTAAGTCTGTTCTCAGATATGGAGCTTCTGTGGTCTATGAGGTAGTCAACAATCCACAGCTTCTGCTACCCAGATTTGGGATCTCAGTGAATGCAGCTGGATGAGCTGGCAGATGGTATTGTCAGTTTCAGAATAAATCTGCATTTAGGCTTCAATGTACTGTCTCTGGTATTTAATGACATGGATAGATCTTACACCTTTTGGTAATTATGACTTATGACAGTTGTCCTGTCTAATCTTTGAGTAATTGTACACCACAGCTTG